>OY728155.1:192823251-193423251 GCA_963277665.1 Viscum album | reverse complement strand
AAACATAAGGACACAAATGCTTATACCATGATATCTCATCTCCTATCTCTTAAGAAGGAGAAAGAGAGGATTTAGATAAATGAGATTATCATTATACTATACTTGTGTAAACTAGAAGAGGGTACCTAGATACTGATCTTGAGTACAATATACTAAATTAAATTGATTATTCAAAAACGTTATGCTTCTATATGGATAATAAATTATCTATTAATCTCATATTATCATTATTTCCTTCAAGTTTCTCCTTATTCGTATAGAATTTTCATATGAAAATCTCAAGAAACTTTAGACATAGCTTTACTGGTTAAATAAGAGTTGTGGGGAACTTAGTTATATAACCCTTATAGTGAACATCTTGAAAGGAAATGTTTGAAAATACAATTACTATTTTATAGTAAATAGTGCCTCTTCGACATATTTCAATTAGACAAAAGACTTAGAAGGTAGTTCGGTGAATAGGAGGTTATTTTATTCTCATGTTAACATAAATAGTTATTTAAAATATAATTGAAATAAATTTAAGAAGATGAAATTAGTTCCATATACTTTATATATATTCATCATGGATTGTAGTGTTTCTATTTCACTTTCTAGCTATTGAATAATATATTTTATTCAAAATTGTAAAACCAAGAATGAAACATTACTATAATCATGGTGTATTCTCATAAGAGCTAAGGAAGGATGATTGTTATTCCAGTCATGATATGCACACAACTTTAATAAGTAAATTTGAACTCTCCCATAGTTTGAAAAGGGTGATTCTTATGTTAGTAGTGAGAATTTATCAACTTCTGATTACCTAGTGTATATATTCTAGTTAAACTATTTTTTATTAATGTTTACTTATAAATTTATCTCATTGTTCTATTGGACATTATGAGACATTATTTATTTTGAAATTAGTATTTTTATGGTATTCTACACTTAATTAACATTTTAGTAATACTAGAATCATTGATATCAAATATTGGATATGTATGATGAATATAAATTATGAGATTCATATCTAGTTATGGAAATATAATTCTTTTTCAAGTAAAACTAAAGTTCATTGTCAAATATATACCCAAAATATTATTTATTCCCTTTATAGATAAAACTCCTTTAGGTATTATCGATATACTTATTGATTTTTATAAAAATAAACCTTTAAAAATAAAGGTGTTCCACAAAGATTTTGAAATTTATTCAGCTACATAGCATGAACAATTCCAAGGTGATGATAGAGGTAAATTCATATACTTTATTAAATTCCTTTAAGAAATTTTTGGAATGATAGATGAAAGTAATTAATGCACTTGGTAAAATATACAAGATCCTACAGGCTAGTGTATCAGAGAATATCTTAACCAATTATTCATGTATCATTAAATATAGAGTGAAGTTTTTACTAGAAACATTTTACCATATTCTCATCATATAGAAAGTTATAGTATAAGGTGAATCAATGAAGAGTTTTATAAATATTTCAATTATTCCATGATTATTTTCCAAACATGTTTCACAAAATAATATCATAATAATTAACCATGTGGAAACTAAATTGAAAAATGGATAACCAGTTATTGGAGGTTTGCATTTGGGGTGTATAACCAACTATTATTTTAATCACTTACATCTATAGTGATTAATTTGTGTTGGGTATCTGACCAATATGAAAAGGAGTGGTCATTTAAGGTTGAACCTTATAAATACTTGTATTCCCTTTCTATGTGATTTCATATGTATGCATGCGATCAAGGGTAAGAAAATCATTTGAGATTGGATTTAGGCCTTAACTAGTCATAGAGGTTGGGTAAAAAGGGAGAAACTTGTAAAAATGAAAAAATATTACTGGTTCACCCACTCCCCATCTTAGTGATCCAACCAGATCTGGGAACTTTAATTGGTATCAATGAGAAGGATCCCCTTTTAATGATTCATGAAGTTTATGAGGATGGAGAATATAAATTATGCGAATAGTAGGGGTGTTCTTACTTTTGATTGAAGCAACTATCACAGTTGAAGGAATAGGATGATACCTTACCTCCTTTTGCTTGTTCTAGAAGTTTGAGATGCTATAATAGTGGGTTTTCCACCCATTAATGTGGAAGATATTGTGAAACATTCTGACAATAGAAATATAGAGAATGATGGTAAGTATCAAAATGATATTTTAATTTTTCTTTTATAAAAGGTCTAAAAAATTCATGGGACTTCAAACCAAAAAAGAAATATGGGATAAGTTGATGAGTAGTTGGAAAGAAATGTTAAAGTTAGAGAAGAAAAGATACAGGTTTAGAGGAGTTTATTTGAATATTATAAAATTATAAATGAGGATAATATTAATGAATAATTAACCAAGTTAAATGTTATAGTCAGTAACATTTGAGGATTTAGTGAGAAGACGGATGATGCTACCATTGTTGAAAAGTTATTGAGAAACTTTTCTAGTCATTTTGATCCAAAAGTTTCAGCCTTATAAGATATAGAGGATTTGATAGTGTATGAGATTCATAATATTCTCATTGTATAAAAAATGAGAAAGGAACTAGTTTTAGAAAGGAAGGTAAAATATGAGATGGATTTTTGAGGATAAGAGAAAAGGAAAAGTCATAAATGAGTAATTTTTAGTATCAAGTCATTTTGATGAGGTGGATAATGATGAATACTTCAATAAGATTATTTCTCTTTATTGAAAGAGATTTAGAAAAGGAAATTGGAAAGGAAAAGGAAAATAATTACCAAGTGCTGGAATTATGAGGTCACTAGAACCATTTCCTATGACTTTCCAATGAATAAATTGATTGATACCAAGTTGGATGGAGAAGACAAGAAGTCTCAAAAATGGAAAAAGGAAAAGAAGAGGAGGAGGAGGAATTCTAGTAGCATGAAGAGAAATTCTATGACTGATTATGAGTAAGAAAATTCATCATAAATTAAATCTTTATAAGATAAAGTAAATTTTTTTGATCATGTTTATAAATTATTTGGTTAATTATGAAAGTGATTGTCCAATTTCAGAGGGTATTGTTGATGTTGTGGAAGGTTTAAACACATATCCTATTTGTGTTGGTATAATAAGTCTTTACCAGGAAGGAGGTGATAAAACACAATTTTATTGAATATATTATTGATAATAAATTATATAATTTCCCCAAATTGTGCTAAATATGTTTATTTATAGAATATTTGGGATTAGATCATTCATTTGAAAATTTAATGAAAATTCCAGTTTTACCCTTTAAAATTCACTGTAGTATTTCAAACATAAATGTTTTTATTTGATTTATTTGAACTTTAAATTTTTTAAATATGTTCCTAACTTAATTGGATACAACTTTAATTCAGTAAATATGAGCTAAAACATGTATTTGATTGTACTAAATGGTCCATGAAGTCAAAGATGGATTGGACTCTCCAGATTGGACATCAATTCAATATTTGGGCCATAACTTCTTCATTCGTGGTTATATTGGGCCCAAATTTGGAGATAAGATCTAGGAACCATTTTTTTAAAAATTATCCTTCTGGAAGGACAGCTGGTTCATGCGTTTTGGTAGTCAAACAGGTGTTTCAAGTTGGATTAATTTATTTGTCCGAATTTCCCCATTCACACTTGAAACCTCTTAAAACCTAGCCTCCCATCCACTTTATAAATTGGTGTTTTTATCATTTGGAGGGGTTGGTATGTGTATTAAGAGATTGTGAGTAGATGATAATTGGTTCTATACTATTTAAATTCACAATTGGAGGAGGGAAGCTTCCAATCTAGGATCTCCTCCAAAATGCTCTTCTTTTCCCATTCTTTGTTGTAATGTTGTTGTTCTTTCAATAAACTCTTAGTTTCTCTTCCATTACTTCTATTATTTTAAATTTTCTTATTCTCTTAATATTCATCTTTGGGATGGAAATAAATAGTAGAAACATGATTGGGTTATACCCTTTCAATGACCTTTTGTAAATGCAAAACGTTTATATGATGACTACACTGCCCATGGAAGAGTAATTATTCTTAGTAATAAATATAATTATAACCATATTCACTTAATTATTTTGAATAAATAATATAATTTAATTCAAATATTATGATTTATAAAAAAAATTAAAATTAAAAGAAACTAATCAAGGAATTGAATAATTCAAGCAAAAACACGTGAGGTTGAGAATCATGTGAATTGTGAGAGTGCGGCCTTAATCGGTAATACAAAACCACATGAGATTAATATTTAGAGTTAAAATATAATCTCTAAAATCAATTCCTCCTAATTTAAAAAATTAATATGTTCCCTAATTTACCACTAACCATAATCTAGTATTGGAACGAAAATCAACACATGGTGCTACGGTTTCATGTTCCGAAGCTAGCCTAGGGTTCAATTCATTTCATAATTATGGTTAAGTTAACTCCCATAGGGTTCAAGGGTTAGAAAATTAGGGGATCATAATTAAGTGTATTTTAATTTAAATGATAATTATTAATAATTAAGTGAATATGTGGAGTCATATTGGTTACTCTTTTTAAAATAGTTTTCTAAAAAAACCTTTTCATTGTGTTTTATTAATCAAATTTCATTTCAAAAACAAGAACAAAAAAATAAAATATTCTTATAAAAAAATTATTTTTCTTATTTTATAAACATAAACCCCCCAATCCTTCTATGTTTTTTTATTCCATTTTATTTTATTTTAAAAATACCACCAATAATTTTTTAAATTACTTCCTCCTTTGAGAGATGAGCTTGGTCAGCCACTTTATTATGCCGAAGTATCCAAAAACCATACATCATTTTAAAGAAACCATGATAGATATTAAATTGGAATCATTTCCAGGGAGACAATTAATTATTTCAATCAATTAGAGGTATTTATTTTATTTTTTATTTTATTCTCTTCTTCTCTTATTTCTTCCTTCTTTACCCAATCTGAATTTTTTCTTCTTCCTTTGTTTTCTTCTTCTTCTTATTTTTGGACCATCAACTAAAACTTATAATTTTTATTTTATTATGGTCCACTTTTATTATTTTCATTTTTATTTTATTTATGACATGAACTAATCCTGAGGATCTCTTATATCTTGACCCTAAGATTGAGCGCAACCTTAGGTCTCGAATCCGACATTCTCAGTCTATGGGAAGTTTCAACATTCAACCAGTTAGAGAATTCATCCATTATGGTAATATTGAAATTGGAGTAAATTATAATTCAAACATAAAAGAATAACCAATGTCTGAAAATAATAATAATGAAGTTAACAGAACCATTCGATAATTGGTTGCACCAGATATTAACTATAAACCAAATTGTATTGCATACCCAAACCTCGAATCGGACTTTGAATTGAAATTTGGGTTAATTTATCTACTTCTAAAATTTCATGGATTATCTAGTAAGGATCCAAAAAAACATTTAAAAGAATTTAATGTGGTTTTCTCAACCCTTAAACCAATAAATTACTCTGAAGATCAAATAAAACTAAGAGCATTCCCATTTTCCCTTGATGGTGCTAAAAATGATTAGATCTATTATTTACAACCTAAATATGTAACATGTTGGAATGATTTGAAATGTATTTTCTTGATGAGATTTTTTCCAGTATCAAGGACCACTTCCATTTGTAAGGAGATCTCAGGGATCAAGCAAGCACAAGGGGAGTCAATGTATGAGTACTGGGAGTGATTTAAGAAGTTGTGCACAAGCTATCCACATCACCAAATTAGTGAGCCACTCATCATCCAATAATTATATGAAGTACTCACACCTATAGAAAGGAGCATGGTGGATTACACAGCTATAGGAGCATTGGTGGACAAAACACTGGTATCCATGCATGTATTGATCGAAAATATGGCACAAAAATCCCAAAAATTTAGCGATCTAGGTACACCACATGTCAGGGAAGTACATCAGGTAAGTCTATCTTATCTTAAAATTAATTTAATTGATACCAAGTTGGAATAATTAACTACTATAGTGAGGCAGATTTCTTTGGATAAAAAGAAATTCCAACCCACTCCTAGGAGGCCTTGTGTAATTTTCACTGAAACAAACCACCCAACTGACTGTTTCCCCCAATTACATGAGTCAGAGGATTGTGGTGCCATATTTCCTGGGAGACCATATCAGAAACAACAACAGCCACATTTCCAAAAGATGTATGATTTATTTTCATCAATATACAACCAAGGGTGTAAGGATTAATCAAACATTGGGTATGACTTTGGACAATAACAATGTCCCCCTTTTCAACAAAATTTCCAGCAGCCTCCACCTTACCAATAGGGTTTCCAACAACCCCAAAGGAGAATTGAAGCCTAAGAGTCAATAAGTAAACTAAAAGATAATTCTCAACCAAAGGTATATTCTAATACTAATGATCTTTTGAAGAAAATTGTTCTTAATCAACAGAATGAGTTGAAGATCCAAGGTTCATAGTTGAGGGAGTTGAAGACACAAATGATCCATACTTCTACCACCCTCCATGAATTAGTAAGTAAGAACTCTAGAAATATTCCTCCCCAACCTACTCCAAATCCCAAGGGGAATGTTAGTTCCATCGCATTGACAAGTGTGACAAAAACAACTAATACATATACACCTATCATTCCACCGAGATTCACCTCAACTCCGAAGAACCCTCATCCAAGAACCACTGATGAGAAACCCAAGTAGAAAGGCAAAGGTAAGAAAAATATTGATGATATTCCTACTAAACCCCTTCCCTTTCCCAATAGAGTTGTGAAAACCAAGAATATAGATGAAGAGGTGATGAAAAAAGAGGTTTTGAATATATTTAAGCATGTTGAGATCAACATCCCTCTACTTGAAGTTATCAAGAAAATCACAAGGTATTCCAAATTCTTAAAATAAATTTGTACCAATTGAAGAGGGATTAAGGTAAATGAGAGGATAAATCTTGGAAGGAATGTGTTGGAACTCCTTACACCAACTCGAGCAATGCCAACAAAGTGAAAGGATCTCAGTACATTCACCATACCATTCACCATAGGGTAGTTACACTTTTTTTATGCTTTATTTGATTTAGGTGCCTCTATAAATGTGATTTCTCACTCTATATTCTCTATCTTTATAGGTTGGTGAGTTGAATATTATGAGAGTAGTGGTGTAGTTAGTGAATAGAGATGCATAATATCCAGTCGGATTCCTTGAGGATGTACTTGTTCGGGTAAGATACATGATCTTTCCAACAAATTTCTATGTTCTTAACATGGAGGATGATTAGGTAAGTTCTCATTCTCCAATTATCTTAGGTAATCCCTTCCTCAAAACTGAAAAAACTATCATAAATGTTCATGAGGGTACATTTTCCATGGATTTTGGAGATGAATTTGTGATATTTAATTTTATGGACTCTATGAAGTACCCCTTAGACGACCATTCTGCTTTTGTTATCTCCCTTTTGAACCACCAATTAAAAACCCCATGGATTTTGATTTTTCTGTTCTTATAGATATTATGAGAATTGGTTCTAGTTTTATGTCTAAGAGCACTTCCACACCAGTTTATAATGCACAAACCTCTCTTAGACTGTATTTTGAAATGGATTCATATTTTAATTTCGATCATGTGAACTCTGATTATGACATGGCTATTGAGTATGTTGATGGATTTGATGCTTTATTCTGTGATTTTGATGATGCATATTATGATACTGATGTTCATTGTGCACATATTTCAGTTCCTTAAATTTATTCATCCATACATCACCCCCTACATTGGAACTTAATCCATTACCATCAAATCTCAAATACTCATACTTGTTGAGTGGTGATAGATTACCTGTTATAATTGCTAACAATATTCCTTTTGAACATGAAGAAAAACATTTAAATATTTTGAGGGAGAACATCAGGGCAATCGGGTGGACCTTGGCTAACATATCAGGTATTAGCCCCTCCATTTTAATGCATATGATTTTTTTGGAGGATGTGGCTAAACCGGTTAGGAAGCCACAAAGGAGACTGAATCCAACTCTTTTAGAAGTTGTTAAAAAAGAAGTTGAAAATTTGCTCGAGGCAGGTATAATTTATCCCATTTTAGATTCACAATGAGTAAGTCCTATTCATTTTGTGCCTAAGAAAAGTCGTTCTACTGTTTTTGAAATGAGAGAGAGTAATTAGTTCCAATAAGGGTAAAAAATAGTTGGTGTGTGTGTTGATTATAGGAAACTAAATCAATCTACTAGTAAGGACCCCCCCCATTTATTGATCAAATGCTTGATAGACTAGTTGGGAAAACACACTATTGTTTCTTGGATGGATTTTATGGATATTTTCAGGTTCCTATTACTCTAGAGGATTAGGAGAAGACAACATTCACTTGTTCATTCGATATGTTTGCCTATCAAAGGATTCCATTTGGAATTTTCAATTCCTCGGGTACCTTTCATA
This sequence comes from Viscum album, assembly GCA_963277665.1. NCBI lineage: Eukaryota > Viridiplantae > Streptophyta > Magnoliopsida > Santalales > Viscaceae > Viscum > Viscum album. The sequence continues at coordinate 193,414,855 of OY728155.1, read as the reverse complement.
GATACATGGTGAGTTTTTTTTTATATTTCATTGAAACCTACATGGAGGTATTTATGGATGACTTTACAGTGTATGGATTTTCATTTGATGAATGTATATTTAGTTTGGTAAAGGTTTTGAATCACTGTATTGAGAAGAACCTGGTCTTGAACATTGAAAAGTGTCATTTTATGGTAGATCATGGCATTGTATTAGGGCATGTAGTGTAAAAACATAGGATATAGGTTGATAGATCTGAGGTAGATATTATTTCATCATTACCCCATCCTTCATGTGTGCGTGATGTTAGATCTTTCTTAGGGAATTCAGGATTTTATCGACACTTCATCAAAGATTTTAGTAAGATTTCTCTTCTTATATCGCGATTACTTCAAAAGGATTCTAATTTCCTATTTGAAGGTTCTTTTAGGACTTCCTTTAATGAGCTAAAACAGTGTCTGACCACTCCACCGATCATACAACCCCCATGATGGGACATTCCATTTGAGTTGATGTGTGATGCTTCAAACTTCACAGTTGGAGTAGTCTTATCATAGAGGGTGGAGGGACGTTCACATGTGATTGCCTATGATTTGAGGACATTTGATTCATCCCAATAAAACTAAACAACCACAGAAAAGGAGTTTCTTTCCATCATATTTTCTTTAGATAAATTCTGTTCATATTTATTGGGATCTAAAGTAGTTGTTTTTTCTGACCATGCAACTCTGAGGTACCTCTTGAAGAATCCATATGGGAAGCCCATTATTATCTTATGGATGCTACTTCTTGAAGAATTTTATATAGAGATAAAGGATAAGAAGAGTTCATAAAACTTGGTGGCATACCACATGAGTAGGCTTACTCACACATTAGAGGCTGACACCTTGGACCAGGTACCACTTCGAGACACTTTCCCCAATGAGCATCTTTATTCCATCTCAGTTACACATCCTTGGTATGATGATTTAGTTAACTACCTTGTTTCCTATGAAATTCCTAAAAATTTAAATAAAAATTAAATCCAAAAGTTAAAGAGTGAGTCAAGATTTTATGTTTTGGATGATCCATACCTCTGGTGTATGTGTAGTGGTCAATTTATTAGGATGTATCTATATTTTTTCCATACACTTTCATGTGGAGGAAACATTGGACCCCCAATGAATAGATAGAAAAGTCTTAGACTCTAGATTATATTGCCCTAGCTTATTCCATGATAACCATGTTTTTTTAATCCATGATCTCGTTTCCAACACACTAGGAACATTTCTAGGAGACATGAGATTCCCCAACAACCCATATTATTTTGTGAGATTTTTTATGTTTTGGGAATTTATTTTATGGGTCATTTTCCAAGTTCATTTGGTTTCTTGTACATTTTTTCCTTTGTTGATTATGTGAGAAAATGGGTGGAAGATAAGTCCACCAGTACTGATGATTCTCATGTTGTTGTGGAATTTTTCAAGGCACATTTTTTTTGCAGGTTTGGAGTACGAAAGGCTATCATCAGTGAACAGGGTACACACTTCTGCAATAAGAATTTGGATTCCCTCCTTTGTAAGTATGGGGTGATACAAAAAACATCAACACCATACCACCCCCAAAAAAATGGCCAGGTTGAGGTTTAAAATCATGATTTGAAACAAATTTTTGAGAAAACCTTGCAGCTGAATAGGAAGGATTGGAGCAAGCACTTGGATGATGAACTGTGGGATTATAGGACTGCATACAAGACCCCAATCGGTTTTTACCCACTTCAGAGTGATTTTAGAAAATATTGTCACCTCCCTGTAGAAATCGAGCATCAGGAATATTGGGAAATAAATAAATGCCACATGGATTTTCCCCAAGCTAGAATTCAATGGAAGCTCCAAATTCAAGTGCTTGAGGAGATTTGATTATCATCATATGAGAAATCGAAGTTCTACAAGGAAAGATCAAAATCATCTCATGATAGAATGATCCAACAAAGGGAGTTTCATGTTGAAGAGAAAGTCTTTCTCTACAGTTCATGGATGAACTTGATGCTTTGTAAGTTGTGTTCTATATGGTTAGGTCCTTATATTGTATCTAGTTTTTTTCCTTATGGTATAGTGAAGATCACGAAATAGGACACTATAAGAAGATTTATAGTCAACGGGAAACACTTGAAGCAATACATTGATGGAATTTCTACTAATGTAGTGGACTTCATCACACTTTATGACCCCATCATCACTTGAGAATATCAAGTTGTTCCTAACCCTTTCACTTTTATATTATTTTTTCTTATTTAAAATTATGAATTTCATGTGTACATATCATTTCATAAGTTCACATTGAGGAAAATGCAATATTTTAAGTGTGGGGAGTGGATAATATTTTGGGGTATGTATTTAGTATTTTCATTTGTGCGTTTTGTGTGTATTTTCTATTAAGTTTTTGGTTAAAATTTTCAAAAAAATCAATAAAAACAAAGATATCATGTAACTGTAATGTCTTGAAATTTTCATATAGATTTTTTTTTAATTATATAGAATTATTTTGAGACCGAAAAATCTGACGGCGCGTGATTCTGAGTCCCGGAGTGCCCGGAATGATCCGTCGAAGTTTTGTTAAGCTTTAATTAGCGCACGTAAGCAGTTTTTATAAAAAAGTGGAATAACTCTTAAACGGTTACCCAGATCAGAAATCTAAGGGTACTGTTGCATTCAGGATGGTGGGTTTACCCTAAGCGTGATATAACTTTATTTTTCACAGGCCTCCAGTGGGAAAACCTGAAAATGGCATAACTGTAAATAAAATAATTAAATAAAATTATTTTATTTTTCAAATGATTATAACTCACAAACGGTGACTCAGATTAAAAATCTGAGACCACCGTTGAACTTTTGACGGTATTCTATCTGTAGGAAGATACTAACATTGGCCTGCGTGGGCCACCAGTGAAAGTTAGTTTTTGGCCATAAATAAAATAATTAAGTGACAATTATTTTATTGTAAAATCCATAACTTCTAAACGGTAAATCGGAATGAAAATACGATAGTATCGTTCATTTATTTTGGGCGTTTTCTCCTTAGTTAGATCCTAACCTCAACTGGCGCAGGTCGAGGGTGAATGTAATTAATTTATTGAACTTTTTTTCGGGTACATTCAGTAAACGCACTAGCAGCGTTTTCTAACTATTGGACTACAACTAATGTCAAAATCGACTACTGATATATCTAATGTTGAGAACATCTATAGTTAGTTCAATATAATATATTGGTGAACATAATCAACTGTCAAACTCTACTATTGACTGATTTAGCGCCAAATTTTATCTACTTATAGAGTTGATCTTTCTCTAGAGTTGATCTACCACCACATCTCGTCTACCACTAGATAGATCTACTATTATACTATATCAACCACTAGTAAGGATCTATCTCTAGAGTGCTACCATTTCTTTTCATATTATTAATTCAAATTTAATTCCACAAATATATAGTTTATAGAATTTATTTCATTCAAGATTGTAGCGACCCGAAGCTTATCGTACATGGACATTACATTACATTTTCGGAATACTTAGTACATAACAAAAACACACACATAAGGATCGTAATAGTTTAGTGTCTTTGGAAACTCGGAACGTAATCTTCTAATCGTGGTGAAAGATCTTCAATATCTCCCATAAAGATATTCCCTTTTTTTTACCTAAAACCTTTCTTTATATCCTAGGGAAAAGAAAACATAAAAGGGTGAGCTCAAATGCTCAGTAAGGGTATACAAAAGAAAATCAATCACATCATATTCAAAAGAACATAACTTTTGGAAATATTAACCTTCAAAAGAGAGCATAATTTCATAACATGGGATAAATCATAGTAGTGAAATGAAATCCCAATAATCATAACTTAAAAAATGAAACTTTGTGGCATACACGCATAATCATAGAGAATCATTTCTTGTTAGTCAAGACTCATTGCCAAGACTATCTTAGTAGACAAAGTCCCTTTCTGAATCGAGTAACCCTGGTTTCAGTCCTGTTTCACTGAATCGGTATAACCTACCATTTCAGCCATGTATATCTCATGAGATATAAAATCTTTACCCAATTCAATGGAGGGAGATATAGGTCCCACCCATCTCATAATGATACCATTCTTATGTGTGCCACAAATTCATAAATCATACATCATTGCATAACCCAAGTAATAAAAATGGGATTCTTAAACAACATGACATCATAAAACTATTCATAGAAGATAAAGGAATTCATAAAAATATTTCCATCACAACATAATAAAATCAATGTAATAATAGGGATAAAAACAGAACCCTTTATTATCTTAGATGGAAAATAATTTTGATAAAACACTTGAACTTCATTCTTGAGGAAAATATCATTTCTTCTTCAAAAACACTTTTCCTTTCTTAACATGTCATAAAATTATAAATAAAAGAAGTTGATTAAAAATAAACTTGAAAACTTGTAAAGAAAACTTCTTTGAAATAACTTTTTTTAAAAAATCCATTCAGGCCGTATAAAAAAAACATTCTTCGTACTTTTGTCGGAAAAGTCAAAAAGTACCTCGTACGAAAAACGACAAAAGATTCTTTTTGTATCTTTTACTAAAAACACACCGAAGGGTAAAATTGGATTTAAACATTTGTAGGTGGATAATATTACATATTGAGGAAACATGGATGTGGATGATAAAATACACCCCAGTAAATACCAAAGTATAAACAATCTCGGATAAAAATGAGATTGTGATATTTCCCTTACCTTAGGTCCGACTTACTTTGTACGTGTCCGAACCTCCTGTATAATGATTTAAATCATGTTATTGACTTATTCCAGAATCATATTCATTTTTATTATATCATATATGGTCCACTTATGACTTTATATTACCCGTTCTTTTGTAAATTCATGTTAAAGAAGCGTTTTGGGTAAAATCGTTTCATTTATCGTAGGTGTTTTTAACTTGTAATTATTAATATGATTACTTGGATCATGATTACTTATATCCAGAATGTAAAACATGATTTATATATCATATATATTCATAATATACATATATGTAATATATTGATAAATGGAATGAAATACACCATTCATGGAGACGGTAGTCCGTACGTACGCATGAACGCTGTTTTCGTTTCCTTGTTGAATTGAATAGAATTAAGTAGATGACATACATATAAATATACATAAATACAGTATCATTATTATGTCATATATTTCATTAGTACTTATTATATATACTTTATAATCATTCATGAATGGTTAATCATTGAGAATGAATCTCATCGCGTCGTGGAGACGGTAGTCCGTACGTACGCACGAGCGATGATATCGTTCTCATGGTTGTGGAATTGTGTTGAAGTGTATGTATACTATTTCAGTATCAATATAACTTTATAATAATCATATATATTTACTCATTACACCATTATACCCATCCAATTAAGGTGGTGACGGAAAATAGATTACACCACGGCGTGGAGACGGTATTCCGTACGTACGCACGCACGGTGATTTCCTTTCTCCGTAGGATGGATAGAAGGTTAATTAGAGTTGTTTCATATTTATAATAACATATCAGTATGTAAGTAATACTGATGTTATTACTTTATAATGAAACAACTAAAGAAGAAGAAGTTGAAGAAGAAAGAAATTGAAAAGATCGGTAATGGATATTACCTCTTCTTTGGAACGCCTCTTTGAATCCTCCCCTTAGGGAACTAAGATTGGTCTTTGAAGAAGACCAGGACCTCTAGGATTATTCTAGGGAAGTGTAGAGGAGAAAATGGCAGGGGTTGGCCGAGCTTGAGTGCTCAAATTGGTGTGAGGAGGAGGGGGAGGAGGTTCCCTTTTATAAGGGAGGAGAGGGGCACCTTAGGAATATCTCAAAATATTATTTTATATTAAAGTCAAAATCGGTTTATAATGGTTCCAAAGGGTCTTATTTCGAAGCTAAAGTGGGGATGGGTCGAAATCATATCATCCAATAGGACTTAGACAAGTTTAGGGTATTATTTTAACCTTATCAATTAGATTTAACTCTAAGTTAAATAATTAAACTTTTACCGTGTCTTTTTGTTTTCTTTCACTATATGGTTAATACACTTACTATAACATGCCAAACGAACCCCAAATTGTATATTATTAATACATATATACTTATCTAAGTCATTTGGACGAACCTTAGATTTTTAGGAATAAAATAACAATTAATAATATAGTATTTGATTTAAAAACTATTTTGTGTCAATTTTAACACTATTTGATATATGATTTTTGTGAAAGTCATAACAGAATTATATGTTCAAACCAAGTTTATTAAATCAACACTAATATATCATAGTAACCTATAAAATTAATTTAATTCATAAAAAGTCTCAAATTACATTTATTTTGGTGTTTATAACATCAATTATGTCAATATTTCATTAATAAGATAATTACTGCATCATCTTTGTGACATAAATAAATTAAATTATTTGATGTCTAAAAATTACAAATAAAATACCATTATGTAGGAAATATTTTTAGCTTTCTAATTAATATTTAAAATCGAATTTATCTTATGTAAAACCCTATATTAAAAATGTTTTAGTAAATATACTTTTATTTTAACTCTTTTAACTCTTCTTTGAATTAAATAATAATAAATGTCATAATCTAATCCAAGTGGGCCTAAATGATAATATTTTACACTTAAGGTTGTTTTTGGTCGAGATACACTTGTCCAATAGAATTAGGACATGTGTTAGAGTAATATTAATATCATTCTTACCCTTAATTACCATATTTACTTTTAACCGTGGTAAATAAAAGTAAAAAGTTACTATTCACCAAAAATTATTTTCATCTCATTGAACCACATTTTACTTAATGACATCAACCGTGTCTCTCGGATTTTTGAAATTCCATTCACAGAAGCGGTAAAATTACGTTTTATGAAAAATTCAGTTTTTTAACTACCACTTAGTAGTTTCACTATTCATCAAAAATTGATGTTTTTCAGAACAATGCCAAAATTTCATCCTAAGCTATATTTCATATTCCGAATTCAAAAATGAAGTCTATTTTACCAAATTCATAAAATAGAAGTTGCATTAATTAATTTTATAATTAAATCCCGCTGTTAAAACAAATAGCGTGTTTTTAAGAAACAATATCTATCAAAAGATTGACACTTGATTATGTCTGGTTTAAATGTGAAATTACATTCAATGACCAACATTGTATTAAATTGTAAAAATATATTCTAAATATACTTTAAAACCACTAAAATTAATAATTTATCACTATTAATTATTTCGATTGAAAAAGTTGTTTTTAACTAAAATTTAGTAATTTTCACTATTCATCAAAATATGAAAGTTATCCGAAAATTACCAAAATTTCATCCTAAGCTAATTTCGATATTCTGAATCCAAAAATGAAGTCCATCTTGAAAAATAAGATTTACAAAATTTCAAAAAGTGGTTATTACTATTCATAACTGCTAGTTTTAATAATATTTTAATAGCATATCGTTGTTTAGTGAAACTCGGTATTGCGTATTACACACGCTATCGAGGAAGGTCGCGATTGCGTGTAATGCAAGGCAAGTCAAGGATGCGTGTTGTGCAAGATCCTTTTGGTGTAGCGTACAACACAAGACATTAGTGAAATTAAAAAGAATATTTTTCATAAAATCTTGGGCTGTTACATTCTACCCCCCTTAAAATGAATTTCGCCCTCGAAATTCGTCGGGGTTATAAATGGTTTACTATTCGAAAGTTTCTTTAATATAAACCCACATCGTAAAAAGGAATACCAAAACCAATATTTAAAAACAAAAGTATGAAACTTAACAGTTACCCAAATAAACTAATCACTGGGTTTCCACATAGGTGAAAATATGGACATGGAAGAGAAATCTAACCATCATGTTCTGATGGGGGGTGGTAGAGAACATGGCTATGGAAAAGCCAGCAATCATAAAGCCATAAATTTGTGACGATCTAAGGTACCATCTGATTCATCAGATATAAGATCACTAGGACAACATTTTTGGTTTTTAAGATCGTTTCCCTAAAGTTGAAGAATTTGAATTAGAATAAATACGTACTTTATTTTGGTACAATCTCACTGTTGTTCGTGCCTTGAACAATTTCCACTTCATCTCTTAAATAAATGAAGTTGAATTTGTTATTCGTGAAGTGTTAGCAGATCATAGAATGACGGGTCATTCCATCTGTCTCAAACAAAATGTTAGCAAAAGTTATTAATCATATATGGTTCCTAAAATGGACTTATACTTCATATATCATACTGCTTAATATAAAAAAACTAGTTTCTACTAAACAGGGACTTCCTGTAGGCCGGTGGTAGGCGATAAAGGCCAGTCGCACTTCGGTTGTGGGTTCGATTCCCACAGCCTTGTCCGAAGCGATGGGCTGTCGCCCGTCCTGCAGGTTGTCCTTTTTCTAAAACTACATTACTATAACATCCCATCAATAATATCGAAAATATTCTATCCTTAAACAATACTAACTTATGTCCAACGTAATCCATTCTAATCTTTAGGCTTATCCATAATACTACAGTCCACTCTCATAATATAGTGAAAACGATTACCAAATATTTAATACTGTCGTTAATCCTCATATATCATAAGATATGTCTTGTTGGTCACATTCCAAACATTCAAAGGCCTTAATCATGTATTCTCTTGAATACCCATTGAACCTTAGTGAAAACATGAATGCAGTTAAAAGTTAACTCTTTCCACATACCAAAATCCAAAAATTCTATATACTCAAATCATGATATAACCTTCTCCTTATATCAGTCATGAGCTCATGAATGCTATCAAACATTTAATTTTCTCCTTATCCCTTCATTATGTGCATATCATCTTCATTCCAAAAATATCTGAATAACCTTTCATGGATACTGGTAGCATTAATCACACACTTTCAAAACTCAAGGAAAGACAACAATGTAACAATCCTTAGATGTCTCTTTATTCCATAGTACCATGAGATTCTTTATACAACATTACACTTTGATAAACATGTAATCATTCCACTACCTTCTTAAACCATTGACCGAGCTTCAACAATTCTTTCATCTCACATATCATTTGTAGTCTCTTCATCATCATCAACATAAATACTACCCATACGACCATACTGATTATCTTCATGAGACTTTCCCTTAGGGCATTGGTTTGCATAATGCCCGTACATTCCACATTTAAAACATTTAACCATTGTTGATGTCGTAGCAATACCATTATCCTCATCCATGGTGTTAACTGAACCTTTTCCTTTGCACTTACTTGCTTTGTGTCCTTCTTTTCCACACCCAAAGCATCTTCCAGTTCCTTTGAAACATTCTCCTTGATGCCTCTTCCCACATGATTTACATAGGGGAAATTGAACTTTCTTTCCTCTATGATCATCATGAAACTCCATCTTTCTCTTATTAGCCGAGTCAGGAAACTTACCAAATTTTACTTTATTGATCATATTATGAGATTGCTGATTCGGCATAATAATGATGTTTGGACTTCCAAATCCCATTTCATTATGAATAATATCATTCCATTGTCCATCATATCCTCCATTATCGTGAATCATCTTTTTTCCATCCATTTTCTAAAACCCAAAAAAAGAATAGTGTGAGAGGCAAAAATCATGCTAGGGAAAACAACATTATAAAGGGGGAGTATCCTCAATATATAACTTCTTAGGTTAAATTCTAAGATCTTTACCGTAGTTATAGGACTGTATCCTATACGTATACTTATCCTTAGGGACATCCCTAGACAAACCTTATAAATATCTCTAGGGATCTCACTAAAGTTCTCGCATCCTAGTTTCCAAAGGTTGACTAAACCTTTCCTCTGATACCAACTGTAGCAACCCAAAGCTTATCGTACATGGACATTACATTACATTTGCAGAATACTTAGTACATAACAAAAACACACACACAAGGATCGTAATAGTTTAGTGTCTTTGGAAACTCGGAACGTAATCTTCTAATCGTGGTGAAAGATCTTCAATATCTCCCATAAAGATCTTCCCTTTTTTTTACCTAAAACCTTTCTTTATATCCTGGGGAAAAGAAAACATAAAAGGGTGAGCTAAAATGCTCAGTAAGGGTATACAAAAGAAAATCAATCACATCATATTCATAAGAACATAACTTTTGGAAATCTTAACCTGCAAAAGAGAGCATAATTTCATAACATGGGATAAATCATAGTAGTGAAATGAAATCCCAATAATCATAACTTAAAAAATGAAACTTTGTGGCATACACACATAATCATAGAGAATCATTTCTTGTTAGTCAAGACTCATTGCCAAGACTATCTTAGTGGACAAAGTCCCTTTCTGAATCGAGTAACCCTAGTTTCAGTCCTGTTTCACCGAACCGGTATAACCTACCATTTCAGCCATGTCTATCTCATGAGATATAAAATCTTTACCCAATTCAATGGAGGGAGATATAGGTCCCACCCATCTCATAATGATACCATTCTTATGTGTGCCACAAATTCATAAATCATACATCATTGCATAACCCATGTAATAAAAATGGGATTCTTAAACAACATGACATCATAAAACTATTCATAGAAGATAAAGGAATTCATAAAAATATTTCCATCACAACATAATCAAATCAATGTAATAATAGGGATAAAAACAGAACCCTTTATTATCTTAGATGGAAAATAATTTTGATAAAACACTTGAACTTCATTCTTGAGGAAAATATCATTTCTTCTTCAAAAACACTTTTCCTTTCTTAACATGTCATAAAATTATAACCAAAAGAAGTTGATTAAAAATAAACTTGAAAACTTGTAAAGGAAACTTCTTTGAAATAACTTTTTTTTTTAAATCCATTCAGGCCGTATAAAAAAAACATTCTTCGTACTTTTGTCGGAAAAGTCAAAAAGTACCTCGTACGAAAAACGACAAAAGATTCTTTTTGTATCTTTTACTAAAAACACACCGAAGGGTAAAATTGGATTTAAACATTTGTAGGTGGATAATATTACATATTGAGGAAACATGGATGTGGATGATAAAATACACCCCAGTAAATACCAAAGTATAAACAATCTCGGATAAAAATGAGATTGTGATATTTCCCTTACCTTAGGTCCGACTTGCTTTGTACGTGTCCGAACCTCCTGTATAATGATTTAAATCATGTTATTGACTTATTCCAGAATCATATTCATTTTTATTATATCATATATGGTCCACTTATGACTTTATATTACCCGTTCTTTTGTAAATTCATGTTAAAGAAGCGTTTTGGGTAAAATCGTTTCATTTATCGTAGGTGTTTTTAACTTGTAATTATTAATATGATTACTTGGATCATGATTACTTATATCCAGAATGTAAAAAATGATTTATATATCATATATATTCAGAATATACATATATGTAATATATTGATAAATGGAATGAAATACACCATTCATGGAGACGGTAGTCCGTACGTACGCATGAACGCTGTTTTCGTTTCCTTATTGAATTGAATAGAATTAAGTAGATGACATACATATAAATATACATAAATAAAGTATCATTATTATGTCATATATTTCATTAGTACTTATTATATATACTTTATAATCATTCATGAATGGTTAATCATTGAGAATGAATCTCATCGTGTCGTGGAGACGGTAGTCCGTACGTACGCACGAGCGATGATATCGTTCTCATGGTTGTGGAATTGTGTTGAAGTGTATGTATACTATTTCAGTATCAATATAACTTTATAATAATCATATATAGTTACTCATTACACCATTATACTCATCCAATTAAGGTGGTGACGGAAAATAGATTACACCACGACGTGGAGACGGTATTCCGTACGTACGCACGCGCGGTGATTTCCTTTCTCCGTAGGATGGATAGAAGGTTAATTAGAGTTGTTTCATATTTATAATAACATATCAGTATGTAAGTAATACTGATGTTATTACTTTATAATGAAACAACTAAAGAAGAAGAAGTTGAAGAAGAAAGAAATTGAAAAGATCGGTAATGGATATTACATCTTCTTTGGAACGCCTCTTTGAATCCTCCACTTAGGGAACTAAGATTGGTCTTTGAAGAAGACCAGGACCTCTAGGATTATTCTAGGGAAGTGGAGAGGATAATATGTCAGGGGTTGGCCGAGCTTGAGTGCTCAAATTGGTGTGAGGAGGAGGGGGAGGAGGTGCCCTTTTATAAGGGAGGAGAGGGGCACCTTAGGAATATCTCAAAATATTATTTTATATTAAAGTCAAAATCGGTTTATAATGGTTCCAAAGGGTCTTATTTCGAAGCTAAAGTGGGGATGGGTCGAAATCCTATCATCCAATAGTATTTAGACAAGTTTAGGGTATTATTTTAACCTTATCAATTAGATTTAACTCTAAGTTAAATAATTAAACTTTTACCGTGTCTTTTTGTTTTCTTTCACTATATGGTTAATACACTTACTATAACATACCAAACAAACCCCAAATTGTATATTATTAATAAATATATCCTTATCTAAGTCATTTGGACGAACCTTAGATTTTTAGGAATAAAATAACAATTAATAATATAGTATTTTATTTAAAAACTATTTTGTGTCAATTTTGACACTATTTGATATATGATTTTTGTGAAAGTCATAACAGAATTATATGTTCTAACCAAGTTTATTAAATCAACACTAATATATCATAGTAACCTAGAAAATTAATGTAATTCATAAAAAGTCTCAAATTACATTTATTTTGGTGTTTATAACATCAATTATGTCAATATTTCATTAATAAGATAATTATTGCATCATCTTTGTGACATGAATAAATTAAATTATTAGATGTCTAAAAATTACAAATAAAATACCATTATGTAGGAAATCTTTTTAGATTTATAATTAATATTTACAATCGAATTTATCTTATCTACAACCCTATATTAAAAATGTTTTAGTAAATATACTTTTATTTTAACTCTTTTAACTCTTCTTTGAATTAAATAATAATAAATGTCCTAATCTAATCCAAGTGGGCCTAAATGATAATATTTTACACTTAAGGTTGTTTTTGGTTGATATAAACTTGTCCAATAGAATTAGGACATGTGTTAGGGTAATATTAATATCATTCTTACCCTTAATTACCCTATTTACTTTTAACCGTGGTAAATAAAAGTAAAAAGTTACTATTCACCAAAAATTATTTTCATCTCATTGAACCACATTTTACTTACTGACATCAACCGTGTCTCTCGGATTTTTGAAATTCCATTCACAGAAGCGGTAAAATTAAGTTTTATGAAAAATTCAGTTTTTTAACTACCACTTAGTAGTTTCACTATTCATCAAAAATTGATGTTTTTCAGAACAATGCCAAAATTTCATCCTAAGCTATATTTCATATTCCGAATTCAAAAATGAACTCTATTTTACCAAATTCATAACATAGAAGTTGCATTAATTAATTTTATAATTAAATCCCGCTGTTAAAACAAATAGCGTGTTTTTAAGAAACAATATCTATCAAAAGATTGACACTTGATTATGTCTGGTTTAAATGTGAAATTACATTCAATGACCAACATTGTATTAAATTGTAAAAATATATTCTAAATATGATTTAAAACCACTAAAATTAATAATTTATCACTATTAATTATTTCGATTGAAAAAGTTGTTTTTAACTAAAATTTAGTAATTTTCACTATTCATCAAAATATGAAAGTTATCCGAAAATTACCAAAATTTCACCCTAAGCTAATTTCGATATTCTGAATCAAAAAATGAAGTCCATTTTGAAAAATAAGATTTAAAAAATTTCAAAAAGTGGTTATTACTATTCATAACTGCTAGTTTTAATAATATTTTAATAGCATATCGTTGTTTAGTGAAACTCGGTATTGCATATTACACACGCTATCGAGGAAGGTCGCGATTGCGTGTAATGCAAGGAAAGTCAAGGATGTGTGTTGTGTAAGCTCCTTTTGGTGTAGCGTACAACACAAGACATTAGTGAAATTAAAAAGAATATTTTTCATAAAATCTTGGGCTGTTACAAAGATGCATGTGGATTTAATAATCATTATTATTAAACCACTCTACGAATCTATTGAAGACAAATTCAGACCTTCCTGGTTTAGTTCCTAGTACAAGGATCTATTTTTTTATTTATTATTATTATTAAATGGATATTTAGACCTATAGAGTTATATATTCATATGATATTCTTTATGCACACAAGAGTGTGTGTTTGAAAGGTGTGGAAAACAATGTGGAACTGCCTTTGGAAAATTAGATTCAATGTCAACATTGATAGAATAAAAACAGAAGGACTTTTTAGACTTCTATGACACTTTGTTTTCCTACACATTCTAGGAAATCAGTTCAAGCTCCTATAAAATAAAAAACCAAGGACTCAAAAAAACTAAAGCATCATGGATCGAGATGAATCACACTCTCTATCTATATATCACTTTATTTTCCCCTTTATGATTTACTTTTGAGTAGTGTGTTATTGTACTCTCTTTTTCTATACACATAATATCCTATGCTTAAACTGGATTTTGGTTGACATTATCTCAAACTATTTATTTGTATTCCCATGAATAACTGTGTAAGAGTTCATGTGTGTCTTGGTAGTTTTTTTCATCCCATAGAGAATGGTGGAAGAGACTTTGATCCAAGATAGTCTATGTGTTGTTGATTGTAGAACCCAATCCAAGTTATAGATCAAGTTTATTTTTAATAAAATTCTTAGAAGTTGGTTATTTATAAGTGTATGGGACTAAGTCTCAGTTTGTGACCAAACCCCCTTTTTATTCCACTGTGTGTTTTATTAGTTTGGTTTTTCTTCATTTCAAAGTTAAATTGGTATCTTTTATTTAAGTATATATTAAAACTTTTATTTAATAGTTAGTATTAATTTGTTTTTATATAAATTATTTGATTTAGTAATTTAATTTCAAAAGTTAAAGTGATATCATAGATTATTTTAACTAATCCTTAATCCCACTTTGAGAAATTATTTAAAAGATTAAGTTTATATATTTCTACTATTTTCATTAATTGTGTTTTTTCATTATTTTGGGGGATTTAGTTTTTAAACATAAATTTTATTGGGAACTCAATTCACTCCCATCTTGAGTTACTCACTTCAGACAACATTTTGTATCATAGGGTTTTCCAAATGTCTTTTAACTGTGGTTTAGTTTTAGTTTAAAGATCTTAATTTTTTTATTTCTAAATTTAATTATTTATGGATAATAATATATTATAAGGAACTAACACTAATTGGACTCCTTATTTTAATGGAACTAATTATGCTCAATGGAATATTAAAACCAAAAATCATTTATAGAGTATAGGTTTTGATATTTTGATAGTAATTGAGGATAAATATGAGAAACCTAAAACTACTAGAGATACTTGGAGTGGTGTGACTAAAACTAAATATGATAATAATTATAAAGTAATGAATTCTTTATACTATGCATTGGGTGAAGATGAGTTCCATTGAATATATTCATGTGCTATTACCTTTGATATTTGGGAAACACTAGCTATTTCTCATGAGGGAACATCTAATGTTAAATAGATGTTCTTAAATACTTATAGCATTAAATATGATACATTTAAGATGAATATTGATGAATCTGTATCTTATATGTATCTTAGGTTTAATGAGATAGTAAACATGATTCATGTTTGGGGAAAGAAAATCATGGAAAAATATCAAGTTATGTGACTTCTTGGATGCTTACCAGAAAGATGGTGGGGAACATTTGTATCAATAAGAGAATCATATGACATTAGTACAATTCCAATGAAGGAACTTATTTTAAAGTTAATAGTGTATTAAAATGAACTGAAAGTGAACAAGGAAGAAATATATAAACCAAAATTAAAGTATGTTTCTTTAAAAACTAATGCTTTAAAACAAAAATGGAATATCAATATGGATATCTCAAGTGATGAAGAGTCACCAGTTGACAATGATGAGGAAATAACTCATCTGAATAATAATTTCAAAAGGCTCTACAAAAGGAATAAGTTCTTTAGGAGACCTTGTTATAAAGGAAATCATGACAATATAGGTAATTGGATAAAGGATTGGAAAAAAGTATGATACTAGAAATAAAATAGTTTGTTATGAATGAAAGAGAAAAGTTCAAGTCAAATCTGATTGTCCTAAGTTAAAATTTAAAAAAAATATGAGGAAAATGATAATAGGTATAATAAATCTATGAAATAAACTTGTAGCACTTAATAAGATATCTCTAGTGATTCATAATCAATAAAATATGAAAAAAATGATAAATCCAAAATGTGTTTTATGACAAACACAACTGAGGTATCTAGTATTTTTCCTACATCTCCTATTCATATTTCTAATCATTCTAGAGATGAAAATAGTGAAGAAAACATGTCTAATAAGGAAATTTTTCAATACTATAATATGTTTCAGGATGCCTTTAATGAACTTAAAGATAAATATAAATTTTTAAAGAAGAATAATGCTTCGTCTTCTCATTTTAAAAATGATCTTACTATAGAGAAGGATAAAAATTATTAGTTTCTAAAAGAAAACAATGAGTTAAAATTATCTAATGAGAAATTAAAAATGGATTTAGAAATATTTACAAATGGAAGGAATACCTTGACCCAAATTTATAGAAATAAAATTATACCTAAATATACTACTGGAATAGGATATCAGCTTAGAAAAAGAAGTATTATTAAAAATCAATTTGTTCCTAGCTCTAGTTACATTAATTATATTAATAGTTTTTATTCTTTTGGTCCTAAAAAAGTTTTTATTTCTAAAATTCTAAAATATCCTTTTAGTAAACCTATTAACTAGTCCTGGATTTCTAAATATTTTATTAATAACATTTCTAGACCCAAAAAATATGGGTACCAAGTCATTTTTGGTTTAAAATCTATTTTGTAGAAAACCTACTTGAAAAGCTCCATTAAGAACTTATGATATCTGGATAGTGTCTAATCCAGACACATAACTAGGTATTATTCAAGTTTCAACAACCAAATCAAGTTTGATGGTGTAAATTTTACTTTCTATGATAATTCCAACTGAAAAATAATTGGTCTTTGAAAAATTGGTAATTCTAGTACTATTTTAATTTAAAAAGATTCATTTTTATCTGGATTAAAATATGATATTCTTATAATATCATAGTTATGTGATGATGGTTTTCATGTTATATTTTAAATCAATTCCTATAATTTTTTTGATTCTAAAAATTATTTAGTCTTTACTAATTTAAGAAATGATAATGTATATGCTATTAATTTGGATTCCTTATTTTCTCAAAACATTTCATGTATAAGTGCCTTTTATAAAGAGTCATGGATTTGGAATAGGATATTAGGACACAAAAGCATACACTATATTATATAGATAATTACTAAAGGGTTAGTAAAGGATCTTTCTAAACTAGATTTCCTAGATAATAAAGTTTGTAACCCATGTCAAAAAGGGAAACATCAAAAAATCTCTTTCAAAACAAAGAAATAAGTTTCAACTACTCAACCACTCAATTTGGTTCATGTGGATTTTTTTGGACCCTCTATAGTTTCTATCTTAAATGGGAAGCACTATGTTTATGTTCTAGTATTTTATTTTTTTATATATACTTGGTTATTCCTTCAATGTTAAAAAAATAAATATTGTTCCTATTTTACTAAGTATGCTAAATATTTATAAACTTTTAGTGGAAGATCCACCATTGAAATATCCACCATTGGTGATATACCATTGGTGATCCATTGTTACTGATCCACCATTGATGATCTAAGATTGAAAGAAATACCATTGGAAGATCTACTATTGGAAGATCTAACATTAGAAGATCCACTATTGGAAGATCCACCATTGAAATATCCACCATTGGAAGATCTACTATTGGTAATATACCAGTTGAGTGTCTATTTTTTATCCACTATTGGTTCTATTTTCTGAAATTAATTTTTATTAGATTTATTTATTTATATTTTATTATATTTTTGAATTAAAAATCCCTAAATGATAAAATTTACTTAAATTTAATTTTAAGAACCCTCTCGGTTGCACCTCCCTTCAAACCTTTTATCTTTTTTCACTCCTGAATTTTAACCTTCCTCGTGCTCATTTTTCTTCCTTAAAATCAGTAAAATGGTGAGAGTGAATCATTATTTTGTGTCATCTCCTGAAGGATCACATCCCACAAATAATTATTGAGGTGAATCTAGTTGAGATACTAATATTGAACCAAAGAACTCATAGCTTTCGAATCGAGTTGTAATTTCCAAAAAAAATAGGTGTTGAATGGTTATTTTTAAGAAAATATTTAGTGCTTAAAGTGATCCTAGACTAAGGATAGATGGAATAGTTTTTTAGGAACAATAAACCATTCTTTCCAAGGTTAGTTCACTAATTCTATCATTATGTAGAGTATGTATTCAGTGAGAAGAAATATGTTATTAGAATTATTATTAATTAAAAAGAAGTATTATTTTCATCAAAGTAATGGGAAAGACGTCTTAATCTATCCCATAGAGGTATTTATAATGATTTTCAAGGTTCCATTCCCAGTAATAGATAGTTATTTATTTATGATAATTCCCTATTAGAGTTTATTGGAAATGGTGCTTTTTGAAGAGCAGTTGATGTAGAACTTAATGGAGAATGTATACTTTTGTTTAAGTTTATCCACCACATGTTTTTTCTAGGAAAAAGGATTTTAGAACCATGAGGTATCAATATTTTTTCTCTTATTTCTTATGAGAAGATGGGATAAGATAAATTTGTATAGATATCTAATGGTCCACATGATAAAGTTGAGAAATAACTCTTCATGATCTAATTCCTTGATTTATCCTAAGCTCATTTCATCTATGTTATAATACATTGTTTGGTGGATGAAGAAGAATAATCGATTATCTATTATGGTGGGTTTTGTTTGAGTAAGTTTACATGAAAAAAGATGAAGGTAAATTGAAACCCAAGGTTGAAGAAATTGGTGGCTAAAAATGATAAAATATATGAGGATTTCAATCCCATAGCATCCCTCTAGACCTAAGGATATGTTTAATCCTAGATTTAATCCATATGAATTTGCAGTTTATTTCTCTGATGAGGAAGATAAGGAGAAAGAATCTTCAATTAGAGAATAAGTGTTTATAGATACTTTAGTTGAGGAAGTGAGTGACCCTAATGTGGTCAAGATCCCATATGTTTCATATAGAGCTACCAGTCCTTAAATTTATCTTCCTACTAGAGAAATCATGATTAGTGAAGGAGATGAAGAAGAAACTAAAGTCTCGGGTGAAGAACAAGTTGAGAGTTCTTATAAGAGCTCAAAAGAAGTAGTTGAAGTTTTAAATGGGTCTGATGAATCTAATAATGGATATGGTGATAGACCTCAAGCCTTTGAAGGTCATGATTTTGTTGGTGATACTAGTGAGGAAGAACATTCTCATTAATCTCATGGTACTTATGCTTTCAGTTAGAATAATGATGAGGTGATAGATTCTGATTTTCATTCTTTTGACATTGTCTCTGATAGAGATGATCCTAGAGAACCTGTTGAGTGTAGAGACCCGAAGCCTGACGTACATGGACATTTCATTACTTTTGCGGAATACTTAGTACATAACAAAAACACACACACAAGGACCGTAATAGTTTAGTGTCTTTGGAAACTCGGAATATAATCTTCTAATCGTGGTGGAAGATCTTCAAAATCTCCCATAAAAGATCTTCCTTTTTTTCCTAAAACCTTTCTTTATATCCTGGGGAAAAGAAAACATAAAAGGGTGAGCTCAAATGCTCAGTAAGGGTAAACAAATGAAATATCAATCACATCATATTCATAAGAACATAACATTTTGGAAATCTTAACCTGCAAAAGAGAGCATAATTTCATAACATGGGATAAATCATAGTAGTGAAATGAAATACCAATAATCATAACTTAAAACATGAAACTTTTTGGAATACACACATAATCATAGAGAATCATTTCTTATTAGTCAAGACTCATTGCCAAGACTATCTTAGTGGACAAAGTCCCTTTCTGAACCGAGTCACCCTCGTTTCAGTCATGTTTCACTGAACCGGTATAACCTACCATTCTAGCCATGTATATCTCATGAGATATAAAATCTTTACCCAATGCATTGGAGGGAGATATATGTCCCACCCATCTCATAATGATACCATTCTTATGTGTGCCACAAAATCATAAACCATACATCATTGCATAACCCATGTAATAAAAATGGGAATCTTAAACATCATGACATCATAAAACAATTCATATAAGATAAAGGAATTCATAAAAATATAATTCCATCACAACATAATCAAATCAATGTAATAATAGGGATAAAAACAGAACCCTTTATTATCTTAGATGGAAAATAATTTTGATAAAACACTTGAACTCCATTCTTGAGGAAAATATCCTTTCTTCTTCAAAAACATTTTTCCTTTCTTAAAATGTCATAAAACTTTAAAATAAAAGAAGTTGATTAAAAATAAACTTGAAAACATTTAAAGGATGCTTCTTGGAAATAATTTTTTAAAAATCCATTCATGTCGTATAAGTTAAAAAAACATTCTTCGTACTTTTGTCGAAAAAGTCAAAAAGTACCTCGTACGAAAAACGATAAAAGATTCCTTTCATATCTTTTACTAAAAACTCACCGAAGGGTAAAATAGAATTTAAACAATTTTAGGTGGATGGAAATAATATTACATATTGAGGAAACATGGATGTGGATGATAAAATACACCCCAGTAAATACCAAATTATAAACAATCTCGGATAAAAATGAGATTGTGATATTTCTCTTACCTTTGGTCCGATTTGCTTCGTAAGTGTCCGAAACTCTTGTATAATGATTTAAATAATGTCATTGACTTATTCCAGAATCATATTCATTGTTATGATATCATATATGGTTTACTTATGACTTTATATTACCCGTTCTTTTGTAAATTCCATGTTAAAGAAGCGTTTTGGGTAAAATCATTTCATTTATCGTAAGTGTTTGGACTTGTTGTTATTGACATTATTATTACTTATATCATGATTTACTTACTTCCAGAATATAAAACATGATTTATATATCATATATATTCAGTATATATATATATATATATATAATAGATAGATAAATGAAATGAAACACACCGTTCATGGAGACGGTAGTCCGTACGTACGCAAAAACGCTGTTTTCCTTTCCTTATTGTCTTGAATGGAAGTAAGTAGATGACATACATATATATATGTACATAAATCCAGTAGATTTAACATGTCATATATTTCATTATTATTCATTATATATATACTTTATAATTATTCATGAATGGTTAATGTGGAGAATGAATCTCATCGCGTCGTGGAGACGGTATTCCGTACGTACACACGAGTGATGATATCATTCATATGATCGTGGAATTGTATTGGAGTGTATGTATACTATTTCAGAATCAGTATTACTTTATAATAGTCATATATACTCATTATTTACACCATTATACCCATCCAAGTAAGGTGGTGGTGGAAAATAGATTACACCACGGCGTGTAGACGGTATTTCGTACGTACGCACGCGCGGTGATTTCTTTTTCCATAGGATGGATAGATGGTAAAATAGGGTTGTTTCATAAATATAATAACATATCATTATATTATTGATACTGAATTTATTACTTCATAATGAAAAATCCCTAAATGATAAAATTTACTTAAATTTAATTTTAAGAACCCTCTCAGTTGCACCTCCCTTCAAACCTTTTATCTTTTTTCTCTCCTGAATTTTAACCTTCCTCGTGCTCATTTTTCTTCCTTAAAATCAGTAAAATGGTGAGATTGAATCATTATTTTGTGTCATCTCCTGAAGGATCACATCCCAAAAATAATTCTTGAGGTGAATCTAGTTGATATACTAATATTGAACCAAAGAACTCATAGCTTTCGAATCGAGTTGTAATTTCCAAAAAAATAGGTGTTGAATGGTTATTTTTTAGAAAATATTTAGTGCTTAAAGTGATCCTAGACTAAGAATAGATGGAATAGTTTTTTAGGAACAATAAACCATTCTTTCCAAGGTTAGTTCACTAATTCTATCATTATTTAGAGTATGTATTCAGTGAGAAGAAATATGTTATTAGAATTATTATTAATTAAAAAGAAGTATTATTTTCATCAAAGTAATGGGAAAGATGTCTTAATCTATACCATAGAGGTATTTATAATGATTTTCAAGGTTCCATTCCTAGTAATAGATAGTTATTTATTTATGATAATTCCCTATTAGAGTTTATTGGAAATGTTGTTTTTTGAAGAGCAATTGATGTGGAACTTAATGGAGAATATATACTTTTGTTTAAGTTTATCCAACACATGTTTTTCCTAGGAAAAAAGATTTTAGAACCATGAGGTATCAAGATTTTTTCTCTTATTTCTTATGAGAAGCGGGGATAAGATAAATTTGTATAGATATCTAATGGTCCACATGATAGAGTTGAGAAATAACTCTTCATGATCTAATTCCTTGATTTATCCTAAGATCATTTCATCTATGTTATAATACATTGTTTGGTGGATGAAGAAGAAGAATCGATTATCTATTATGGTGGGTTTTGTTTGAGTAAGTTTACATGAAAAAAGATGAAGGTAAATTGAAACCCAAGGTTGAAGAAATTGGTGGCTAAAAATGATAAAATATATGAGGATTTCAATCCCATAGCATCCCTCTAGACCTAAGGATATGTTTAATCCTAGATTTAATCCATATGAATTTTCAATTTATTTCTCTGATGAGGAAGATAAGGAGAAAGAAACTTCAATTAGAGAATAAGTGTTTATAGATACTTTAGTTGAGGAAGTGAGTGACCCTAATGTGGTCAAGATCCCATATGTTTCATATAGAGATACCAGTCCTTAAATTTATCTTCCTACTAGAGAAATCATGATTAGTGAAGGATATGAAGAAGAAATTAAAGTCTCGGGTGAAGAACAAGTTGAGAGTTCTTATAAGATCTCAAAAGAAGTAGTTGAAGTTTTAAATGGGTCTGATGAATCTAATAATGGATATGGTGATAGACCTCAAGCCTTTGAAGGTCATGATGTTGTTGGTGATACTAGTGAGGAAGAACATTCTCATTAATCTCATGGTACTTATTCTTTTAGTTAGAATAATGATGAGGTGATAGATTCTGATTTTCATTCTTTTGACATTGTCTCTGATAGAGATGATCCTAGAGAACCTGTTGAGTGTAGAGACCCGAAGCCTGACGTACATGGACATTACATTACTTTTTCGGAATACTTAGTACATAACAAAAACACACACACAAGGACCGTAATAGTTTAGTGTCTTTCGAAACTCGGAATATAATCTTCTAATCGTGGTGGAAGATCTTCAAAATCTCCCATAAAAGATCTTCCTTTTTTTTCCTAAAACCTTTATTTATATCCTGGGGAAAAGAAAATATAAAAGGGTGAGATCAAATGCTCAGTAAGGGTAAACAAATGAAATATCAATCACATCATATTCATAAGAACATAACATTTTGGAAATCTTAACCTGCAAAAGAGAGCATAATTTCATAACATGGGATAAATCATAGTAGTGAAATGAAATCCCAATAATCATAACTTAAAACATGAAACTTTTTGGCATACACACATAATCATAGAGAATCATTTCTTATTAGTCAAGACTCATTGCCAAGACTATCTTAGTGGACAAAGTCCCTTTCTGAACCGAGTCACCCTCGTTTCAGTCCTGTTTCACTGAACCGATATAACCTACCATTCCAGCCATGTCTATCTCATGAGATATAAAATCTTTACCCAATGCATTGGAGGGAGATATAGGTCCCACCCATCTCATAATGATACCATTCTTATGTGTTCCACAAAATCATAAACCATACATCATTGCATAACCCATGTAATAAAAATGGGAATCTTAAACATCATGACATCATAAAACAATTCATATAAGATAAAGGAATTCATAAAAATATAATTCCATCACAACATAATCAAATCAATGTAATAATAGGGATAAAAACAGAACCCTTTATTATCTTATATGGAAAATAATTTTGATAAAACACTTGAACTCCATTCTTGAGGAAAATATCCTTTCTTCTTCAAAAACATTTTTCCTTTCTTAAAATGTCATACAACTTTAAAATAAAATAAGTTGATTAAAAATAAACTTGAAAACTTGTAAAGGATGCTTCTTTGAAATAATGTTTTAAAAATCCATTCATGTCGTATAAGTTTAAAAAAACATTCTTCGTACTTTTGTCGAAAAAGTCAAAAAGTACCTCGTACGAAAAATGATAAATGATTCCTTTCATATCTTTTACTAAAAACTCACCGAAGGGTAAAATAGAATTTAAAAAAATTTAGGTGGATGGAAATAATATTACATATTGAGGAAACATGGATGTGGATGATAAAATACACCCCAGTAAATACCAAATTATAAACAATCTCGGATAAAAATGAGATTGTGATATTTCCCTTACCTTTGGTCCGATTTGCTTCGTAAGTGTCCAAACCACCTGTATAATGATTTAAATAATGTCATTGACTTATTCCAAAATCATATTCATTGTTATGATATCATATATGGTTTACTTATGACTTTATATTACCCGTTCTTTTGTAAATTCCATGTTAAAGAAGCGTTTTGGGTAAAATCATTTCATTTATCATAAGTGTTTGGACTTGTTGTTCTTGACATTATTATTACTTATATCATGATTTACTTACTTCCAGAATATAAAACATGATTTATATATCATATATATTCAGTATATATATATATATATATATAATAGATAGATAAATGAAATGAAACACACCATTCATGGAGACGGTAGTCCGTATGTACGCATGAACGTTGTTTTCCTTTCCTTATTGTCTTGAATGGAAGTAAGTAGATGACATAAATATATATATGTACATAAATCCAGTAGATTTAACATGTCATATATTTCATTATTATTCATTATATATATACTTTATAATCATTCATGAATGGTTAATGTGGAGAATGAATCTCATCGCGTCGTGGAGACGGTATTCCGTACGTACGCACGAGTGATGATATCATTCCTATGATCGTGGAATTATATTGGAGTGTATGTATACTATTTCAGAATCCGTATTAATTTATAATAGTCATATATAGTCATTATTTACACCATTATACCCATCCAAGTAAGGTGGTGGTGGAAAATAGATTACACCACGGCGTGGAGACGGTATTCCGTACGTACCCACGCGCGGTGATTTCTTTTTCCGTAGGATGGATAGATGGTAAAATAGGGTTGTTTCATACATATAATAAAATATCAGTATATTAGTGATACTGATGTTATTACTTCATAATGAAACAACTAAATAAGAAGAAGTGGAAGAAGAAATAAAGATGAAATAATCGGTAACGGACATTACCTCTTCTTTGAAGTGCTTCTTTGAGACCTCCTTTTAGGGCACTAAAATGGGTATTTGAAGAAGACCATAACCTCTAGGATGTTTCTAGGGAAGTGGAGAAGAGAATTTTTCAGGGGTTGGCCGATCTTGAAGGCTCAAAGTTGTGTGAGGAAGAGAGGGAGGAGGTGCCCTTTTATAAGGGAGGAGAGGGGCACCTTTGGAATAACTAAAAATATTATTTTATTATAAAGTCAAGTTCGGTTTTAAATAGCTCCAAATTGATTTATTTCGAGGCTAAGGTGGGTATGGGTCTAAATCCTCTCATTCAATATGATTTAGCCAAGTTTAGGTTATTATTTTAACCTTATCAATTAGATTTAACTCTAAGTTAAATAATTTAACTTTTACCGTGTCTTTTTGTTTTCTTACACTATATTGTTAATAAACTTACTATATCTAGCCAAAAGAACCCCAAGTTATTTATTATTAATATATATAATCTTATATAAGTAATTTGGCCGAACCTTGATTTTTAGGAATAAAATAGCAATAAATAATATAATATTTGTTTTAAAAACTAATTTATGTCAATTTTGAGACTATTTGGTACATGATTTTTATGAAATTCATAACAGAATGATAAGTTCGAACCAAGTTACTTAAATCACCACTAACATTTCATATTAACCTAGAAAATTAGTGTAAGTCATAAAAAGGCTCAAATTACATTTATTTGGGCATTTATAACATCAATTATGTCAATATTTTATTAATAAGACAATTACTACATTATCTTTGTGTCATAATAAATGATAATTATTTAATCCCTAAAAATGATAAATAAATTTCTATGATGTAGATAATTGTATTATCTTTCTGGAGACTATTCATGTTCTAGGTTTCATTAAGTTTATCACTAGATTAAAATTATTATACTTATAGGATTTAAGAAAGTGACATGTTGTCACATTCTTTGGTTTTAATAATAATTAAATTATTTTCATTGAAAAAATTTAATTAAATGAATCTAATCCGACCCTTAGGTTATATGGGTCGACTTTTAGTCATCCAATAGTATTTTTAAATTTGTTAGGGTAATTTTAAAATATTATATTTACCCTTAATTACCCGATTTACCTTTAACTATGGTAAATAAAATTTACCGTAGTTACTATTCATAATTCCCAAAAATAAAAAGTAGCTTATTAACATAATTTGGATCCACTGATTCCAAATATGGAATCCATTTTTCCAAATTCAATACACAAATTTGCAGAAATTAAATTAAAATTAATCCCGTTGTCGAAAGAAAACGGGTTTTCTTTAAAACATTGCAAAAGATTGAATTGATTTAACCTACGAATTCAAGGTAAAATCAATGCTAATGTCATACATTATATTAAATGGTAAAAATATATTCTATTTATACTTTAAAACCATTCAATATTATAATTTAACCACATAATATATTACGATGAAAAAAGTTGTTTTTAATTAAAATATAGCGTGTTTTTACTATTCATTAAAATATGAAAGTTATCGGAAAAATATCAAAACTTTATCTAATGTAAATTTTTATATCCTGATTCAAAAGAAGAATTTTATTTTTTCAAATTGAACTTATAAACATGTCAAAAACTAGATTTAAAGTGGGTGCGCCATCAAAAGGCGACAAAACTGCATTTTTTTGAAAAATACTTATTTTACCCGAAAAATTTATTTTGTTCTTATACCATGTTCTAGAAATGTGTAAGATGAATAATAATGTTATAAAATTAAAAATTTAGTTAACACTATTCATAACGTCTAGTTCATGACAATATTATAATAATATAACATTGTTTATTAAAACCCGGTATTGCGTACAACACACGCTATCGAGGAAGGTCGCGATTGCGTGTAATGCAAGCCAAGTCAGGGTTGCGTGTTGTGAAAGAATCCTTCATTGTTTCGTATAACAGAATCCAACCATATTTCATTTATACATTGAATATATATATATATATACTCAATGTTGCGTAGAATAACTATTATCAAAATTGTGTGTAACACGATCCAAGAATAGTGTTGCGTATACTGCAAGCTAATACGGTGTTGCGTATAGCGCAAGGTAATCTTGGTGTAGCATACAACACAAGACATTAATTAAATGAATATTTTTCATAAAATCTTGGGGCGTTACATTCTACCCCCCTTAAAATGAATTTCTCCCTCAAAATTCGTCGGGGTTATAAATGGTTTACTATTCGAAAGTTTCTTTAATAGAAACCCACATCGTAAAAAGGAATACAAAAACCAATCTTTAAAAACAAAAGTATGAAACGTAACGGTTACCCAAATAAACTAATCAATGGGTTTCCACATAGGTGAAAATATGGATATGGAAGAGAAATATAACCATCATGTTCTGATGGAGAGTGGTAGAGAACATGGCTATGGAAAAGACAGCAATCACAAAGCCATAAATTTGTGATGATCTAAGGTGCCATCTGATTCATCAGATATAAGAGCACTAGGACAACATTTTTGGTTTTCAAGATCATTTCCCTAAAGTTGATGAAATTGGAATTAGAATAAATACTTTCGTGATTTTGGTATAGTCTCACCATTTGTCGTTCTTTGGACAATTTCCACTTCATCTCTTAAAGAAATGAAGTTGAATTGGTCATTCGTGATGTGTTAGCAGATCATGTGATAGAATGATGGGTCATTCCATCTATCTCAAACAAAAGGTTAGAAAAGTTATCAAAAAAAATACATAAGTCCATCTATAGTGAGATTCATCATATAGGGTTCCTAAAATGTACTTATACTTCATATATCATACTGCGTAATATAATAAAACTAGTTTCTACTAAACAGGGACTTCCTGTAGGTCAGTGGTAGGCGATAAAGTCCAGTCGCACTTCGGTTGTGGGTTCGATTCCCACAGCCTTGTCCGACGCGATGGGCTGTCGCTCATCCAGTAGGTTGTCCTTTTTCTAAAACTATATTACTATAACATCCCATCAATAATATCGAAAAACAAACAATACTAACTTATGTCCAACATAATCCATTACAATCTTTAGGCTTATCAATAATACTGCAGTCCACTCTCAGAGATTTAATACCATCGTTGATCCCCATATATCATAAGATATATCTTGTTGGTCACATTCCAAACATTCAAAGGCCTTAATCATGTACTCTCTTGAATACCCATTGAACCTTAGTGAAAACATGAATTCAGTTAAAAGTAACACTTTCCACATACCAAAATCCTCAAAATTCTATATACCATGATATCACTTAGTCCTTATATCAATCATGAGCTCATGAATACTATTAAACATTTCGTTTTCTCGTTTTCCCTTCATTATGCGCATATCATCTTATTTCCAAAAATATCTCAATCACTTTGAATACCACATTAGACCAATACATAAATATTCCAATACTTTATGATACAACATTATTTTGGAATCCCATTACATAAACACTTAATCATTCCACCACATCGTTGTCATATTCAACATCTCCAATGGTGATCGCATGTGACTTCCCTTTGTCCTTTTCCTTAAGCGGTTGCTCATGTCGATCATCACTAACCCTTGGATTAGGGAATTTATTAGCATAATGCCCCATTTCCTTTCACTTGAAGCATTGAAGTGTTGGTGGTGTGTTCTCTGAAGTGTTTGCTTTATTCACATCATTAGAAACCCTTTTTCCATTACTTCGACACTCAGCTGCTCGATGACCTTCTTTTCCACACTTAAAACATTTTCTAGTCCCTTTAAGACAATCTCCACCATGCTTCTTTCCACACTTTGTGGATAAGGAAACATTCATCTTCTTTTCACCATTATTTTGAGATTTCTCCTTGAACTCCATCTTTTGTTTCTTGTCAAAACTATGAGATGGATAAGTAACACCAACTTCCATTTCTACCTTGATAGCACAACGCACAATTTCTTCATAGCTACTGAAGTCTCTTATAGCTAATGCCCTTCGAAGATTTGGTTTTAAGCCACTGAAGAATCGATCAACTTTACTTTCAGGTTGCATGATAAATCCATATGCATACCTTGCAAGCCTTGTAAAATTCACTTCGTATATACCAACAGATTCATCATCCTTTTGCTTTAGTTAAAGAAACTCCTTCTCCATATTTGTTCGAAGAATACGAGGGAAGTACTTATTGAAAAATAAGTTTTTGAACTCGTCCCATTCCATGGACTCAATTTCATCTCTTTGCCTCGTATTCTTGATAAGATTCCACCATTGATCAGCTTCACCTTCCAAACGATATACTGCTAAGATGACTTTATCATGTTCAGAACATTGAAGAACTGAAAATATCTTTTCAGTAGTACTGATCCATTGTTCAGTAACAAGTGGATCAGAAGACCCACTGAAAGAAGGTGGACGTTGCCTCATGAAGGACTCAATAGAATATTGTTCCCTTCTCTGCTCATTTGGAAGTCCAGAATGATTCATAGCTTGTGTAAGTATAGCAATAAGATTTTGCACTCCATCTCCCATAACATTTGTTTGTTCAGGAGGACAATCATTGCATTGTCCATTGCATTGATCAACACGGTTCCTTCGGGTTCCAGCCATCGTCTAAAACCCAAAAAGAATAGTGTGAGAGGAAAAAAATCATGCTAGGGAAAACAACATAATAAAGGGGGAGTACCTTCAATATCTAACATCTTAGGTTTAATTCTATGATCGTTAGCGTAATTCTAGTACTATAACCTATACATATACTTAACCTTAGGGACATCCCTAGACATACCATAGAAATATCTCTAGGGATCTCACTAACGTTTTCGCATCCTAGTTTCCAAAGCTTGACTAAACCTTTCCTCTGATACCAACTGTAGAGACCCGAAGCCTGACGTACATGGACATTACATTACTTTTGCGGAATACTTAGTACATAACAAAAACACACACACAAGGACCGTAATAGTTTAGTGTCTCTGGAAACTCGGAATATAATCTTCTAATCGTGGTGGAAGATCTTCAAAATCTCCCATAAAAGATCTTCCTTTTTTTTCCTAAAACCTTTCTTTATATCCTGGGGA
Organism: Viscum album; assembly: GCA_963277665.1. Taxonomy (NCBI): domain Eukaryota; kingdom Viridiplantae; phylum Streptophyta; class Magnoliopsida; order Santalales; family Viscaceae; genus Viscum; species Viscum album. Next base: position 193,384,309 of record OY728155.1, on the reverse strand, counting down.
AAATAAAATATAAAAGGGTGAGCTCAAATGCTCAGTAAGGGTAAACAAATGAAATATCAATCACATCATATTCATAAGAACATAACATTTTGGAAATCTTAACCTGCAAAAGAGAGCATAATTTCATAACATGGGATAAATCATAGTAGTGAAATGAAATCCCAATAATCATAACTTAAAACATGAAACTTTTTGGCATACACACATAATCATAGAGAATCATTTCTTATTAGTCAAGACTCATTGCCAAGACTATCTTAGTGGAAAAAGTCCCTTTCTGAACCGAGTCACCCTCGTTTCAGTCCTGTTTCACCGAACCGGTATAACCTACCATTCCAGAAATGTCTATCTCATGAGATATAAAATCTTTACCCAATGCATTGGAGGGAGATATAGGTCCCACCCATCTCATAATGATACCATTCTTATGTGTGCCACAAAATCATAAACCATACATCATTGCATAACCCATGTAATAAAAATGGGAATCTTAAACATCATGACATCATAAAACAATTCATATAAGATAAAGGAATTCATAAAAATATAATTCCATCGCAACATAATCAAATAAATGTAATAATAGGTATAAAAACAGAACCCTTTATTATCTTATATGGAAAATAATTTTGATAAAACACTTGAACTCCATTCTTGAGGAAAATATCCTTTCTTCTTCAAAAACATTTTTCCTTTCTTAAAATGTCATACAACTTTAAAATAAAAGAATTTGATTAAAAATAAACTTGAAAACTTTTAAAGGATGCTTCTTGTAAATAATGTTTTAAAAATCCATTCATGTCGTATAAGTTAAAAAAACATTCTTCATACTTTTGTCGGAAAAGTCAAAAAGTACCTCGTACGAAAAACGATAAAAGATTCCTTTCATATCTTTTACTAAAAACTCACCGAAGGGTAAAATAGAATTTAAACAATTTTAGGTGGATGGAAATAATATTACATATTGAGTAAACATGGATGTGGATGATAAAATACACCCCAGTAAATACCAAATTATAAACAATCTCGGATAAAAATGAGATTGTGATATTTCCCTTACCTTTGGTCCGATTTGCTTCGTAAGTGTCCGAACCTCCTGTATAATGATTTAAATAATGTCATTGACTTATTCCAGAATCATATTCATTGTTATGATATCATCTATGGTTTACTTATGACTTTATATTACCCGTTCTTTTGTAAATTCCATGTTAAAGAAGCGTTTTGGGTAAAATCGTTTCATTTATCGTAAGTGTTTGGACTTGTTGTTCTTGACATTATTATTACTTATATCATGATTTACTTACTTCCAGAATATAAAACATGATTTATATATCATATATATTCAGTATATATATATATATATAATAGATAGATAAATGAAATGAAACACACTATTCATGGAGACGGTAGTCCGTACGTACGCATGAACGCTGTTTTCCTTTCCTTATTATCTTGAATGAAAGTAAGTAGATGACATACATATATATATGTACATAAATACAGTAGATTTAACATGTCATATATTTCATTATTATTCATTATTTATATACTTTATAATCATTCATGAATGGTTAATGTGGAGAATGAATCTCATCGCGTCGTGGAGACGGTATTCCGTACGTACGCACGAGTGATGATATCATTCCTATGATCGTGGAATTGTATTGGAGTGTATGTATACTATTTCAGAATCCGTATTACTTTATAATAGTCATATATAGTCATTATTTACACCATTATACCCATCCAAGTAAGGTGGTGGTGGAAAATAGATTACACCACGATGTGGAGACGGTATTCCGTACGTACGCACGCGTGGTGATTTCTTTTTCCGTAGGATGGATAGATGGTAAAATAGGGTTGTTTCATACATATAATAACATATCAGTATATGAGTGATACTTATGTTATTACTTCATAATGAAACAACTAAAGAAGAAGAAGTGGAAGAAGAAATAAAGATGAAAGAATCGGTAACGGACATTACCTCTTCTTTGAAGTGCTTCTTTGAGACCTCCTTTTAGGGCACTAAAATGGGTCTTTGAAGAATACCAGAACCTATAGGATGTTTCTAGGGAAGTGGATAAGAGAATTTGGTAGGGGTTGGCCTAGATTGAAGGCTCAAAGTTGTGTGAGGAAGAGAGGGAGGAGGTGCCCTTTTATAAGGGAGGAGAGGGGCACCTTTGGAATAACTAAAAATATTATTTTATTATAAAGTCTAGTTCGGTTTTAAATAGCTCAAAATTGATTTATTTCGAGGCTAAGGTGGGTATGGGTCTAAATCCTCTCATAGAATAGGATTTAGACAAGTTTAGGTTATTATTTTAACCTTATCAATTAGATTTAACTCTAAGTTAAATAATTTAACTTTTACCGTGTCTTTTTGTTTTCTTACACTATATTGTTAATAAACTTACTATATCTAGCCAAAAGAACCCCAAGTTGTTTATTATTAATATATATAATCTTATCTAAGTCATTTGGACGAACCTTGATTTTTAGGAATAAAATAACAATAAATAATATAATATTTGTTTTAAAAACTAATTTATGTCAATTTTGACACTATTTGGTACATGATTTTTATGAAATTCATAACAGAATGATAAGTTCGAACCAAGTTACTTAAATCACCAATAACATGTCATATTAACCTATAAAATTATTGTAAGTCATAAAAAGTCTCAAATTACATTTATTTGGTCATTTATAACATCAATTATGTCAATATTTCATTAATAAGACAATTACTGCATCATCTTTGTGTCATAATAAATGATAATTATTTAATCCCTAAAAATTATAAATATATTCTATGATGTAGATAATTGTATTATATTTCTGTAGACTATTCATGTTCGAGGTTTCATTAAGTTTATCACTATATTAAAATTATTATACTTATAGGATTTAAGAAAGTGACATGTTGTCACATTCTTTGGTTTTAATAATAATTAAGATATTTTCATTGAAAAAATTTAATTAAATGAATATAATCTGACCCTTAGTTGATATGGGTCGACTTTTAGTCATCCAATAGGATTTTGACATTTTTTAGGGTAATTTTAAAATATTATATTTACCCTTAATTACCCGATTTACCTTTAACTATGGTAAATAAAATTTACCGTAGTTACTATTCATAATTCCCAAAAATAAAAAGTATCTTATTAACATAATTTGGATCCACTGATTCCAAATATGGAATCCATTTTTTCAAATTCAATACACAAAAGTTTCAGAAATTAAATTAAAATTAATCCCGTTGTCGAAAGAAAACGGGTTTTCTTTAAAACATTGCAAAAGATTGAATTGATTTAACCTACGAATTCAAGGTAAAATCAATGTTAATTTCATACATTATATTAAATGGTAAAAATATATTCTATTTATACTTTAAAACCATTCAATATTATAATTTAACCACATAAGATATTACGATGAAAAAAGTTGTTTTTAATTAAAATATAGCGTGTTTTTACTATTCATTAAAATATGAAAGTTATCGGAAAAATATCAAAACTTTATCTAATGTAAATTTTTATATCCTGATTAAAAAGAAGAATTTTATTTTGTCAAATTGAACTTATAAACATGTAAAAAACTAGATTTAAAGTGGGTGCGCCATCAAAAGGCGGCAAAACTGCATTTTTTTGAAAAATACTTATTTTACCCGAAAAATTTATTTTGTTCTTATACCATGTTCTAGAAATGTGTAAGATGAATAATAATGTTATAAAATTAAAAATTTAGTTAACACTATTCATAACAGCTAGTTCATGACAATATTATAATAATATAACATTGTTTATTAAAACCCGGTATTGTGTACAACACACGCTATCGAGGAAGGTCGCGATTGCGTGTAATGCAAGCCAAGTCAGGGTTGGGTGTTGTGAAAGAATCATTCATTGTTTCGTATAACAGAATCCAACCATATTTCATTTATACATTGAATATATATATATATACTCAATGTTGCGTAGAATAACTATTATCAAAATTGTGTGTAACACGATCCAAGAATAGTGTTGCGTATACTGCAAGCTAATACGGTGTTGCGTATAGCGCAAGGCAATCTTGGTGTAGCATAAAACACAAGACATTAATTAAATGAATATTTTTCATAAAATCTTTGGGTGTTACATTGAGGGGGAGTAATCCCCAGGCTCTTCTATTCATAAATCAGTTCATAGGGATTAACTTGTTGTTTCATCCACTACTTTGGATGATACACCATCCAAGGGGGATTCATATCCTAGTTCCAAGCCATTGGGAATCTCTTATTCTAATTCTAATGGTGAAGGTGATGGTAGTAGTGATTATTATGATCATGGAATTCCACTTGAGAATGGTGAATTTTTCATCCCTATTAATGGAAAAGATCCTAAGGGATCTCTAGTGAAATGGATAGATGGGGTTGGTCAGTTGGAATTCATTCCTTTAGATATTCCTACTACTCTATCTATAAATATAGAGGCTACTTTACCTACCCCTGAGATGATTCCAATCCCTCTACCTTCTACTCCTCTACCTTCATATTATGTATCTAAGAATTATCTTGAAGATTTTAGGGTGAGTATTCTTTTGTACATCAGTGGTATTCTTATATCCACACCTCCTCAAGAGGTCGAGATCAATAAATATGATTTGGGATAGATTTTTGAGTTAGATATCTCTAACATTAAACCTGAAAGGATCTTAAAATTCCAAGAAGTAGAGATTGAGAATATCCAATTGGCCACTAAGATGAAAGAAGTTAAATCTATCATGGAAGAGATGACTGGAAGTTTAGTTGTAGGTCAGGCATCACTTCTAGAGAGGTTGGAAACCTTATCTATTGTCAGTTCTTCTACTTCCACTGATCCACCTCCTACTTTTTTAATTGATATTGAGATTATATGGGACATTTTAATAGAATGTTTGAATTTTTTCATGGTTGATCTTCCTACCTCTCATCAAGAAGAGATTTGAAAGATAAAGGTACGCAGTGACCATATCTAAAAATGGTAAGGGAATGTTTGAATAAATATAAAAGTGATAGAGAGACTATAAATAAAGACATTAAGTATAACCTTTCTCAGATTTATACCAAGAATGAGCTCAATTCTCATTTTAAGTTTCTTGTTGAAAATATAATGATGCCTCATGTTACTAGGTCCTTCAAGGAACAGGTGAATCAGCTCAAATTTTTAGCCCCTCTACTTAAACTTCTTATAAAAGAAAATAAATATGTTTTCAAGGTAATGGATCATGGGGGAAATATCATTATATAATTTTTTAACTTGATGGATCCATTTTTGTATGCCTCTAGAACTATAGTGGAGGAACATAAATCCATCCCTATGTATTCTCTTACTTATCCGTCTTATGTAATGCCCCTGTCTACTCAGTTTCAATCATTTTTCGTGAATTTGGTTGAATCCCTTCGGTATCTCATGTCGGTTGACATCCATGAGATTCCTCATACTACCTTTACACCCTCTTATACTACCTCTATGCCTCCAGTTTTAGTAAAAATCAAAGACCCTATTGATCTTTTATCTCTTGTGGCTAAGAGTGTTTATAATTTGAATTATTTTTTGATAGGGATTGTATTTATCAATGTATTACATTTTTTACTATAATCATTGAATTTAATATATAAATAAAAATCTTTATGATTTATCTTTATTTCCTATCTTATATTTTATTTTTATTTTATTATCCTTTTGCTAATCCCAAGAGGGGAGAAATATAATTTCACATGAACTATGGTACTAATTACATTCATAACTTGTCATTTGAAATGTTAAGTAGAAAATTACTTTTTAAATTCATCTATACTTATGTCTATATTTGTCTTTATATATGGTTATATAATTCCATGGTTTGTGATCATTAAAAAGGGGGATATTATTGGACCCTACTTATTTTAATGATCAAAAATAATGTTTATTATGTTTCTAAAAAGTTCAATGTTTTATGATATACAATATTTCTCTACATAATTTTTTGAAACTAATTTGGTAAAGTGCTTATCTACTATTAGTTCAAATGATCTACCATTAGTTCAAAGTTATCTACCATAAGTTCAAATGATCTACCATTAGTTCAAAGTGATCTACCATTAGTTAAAATGATCTACCATTAGTTAAAAGTGATCTAAAATTAGTTGAAATGATCTACCATTAGTTCAAATGACATACCATTAGTTTAAATTATCTACCACTGGACTACATCTATCGTTAGACTCTACAACTGATAGATCTAACATTGAGAAAATATACCATTAGTTCAATAGAATCTACTGGTGAAATACACATACTATTAGACTCTACCACTGACTGACCTACCACTATAGTTGATATACCACTATATTTTATTAACCTCAAAAGTTAATATACAACCAGAGCTCATCTACCACTAGACAGATCTGTCGTTAGACAAGATCGGCCACTGGTAAGGATCTACCACAAGTGTGTTATCATTGTTGTTCAGATTCTTAATTCAAATTTAATTCCACTAAAGTAAATTTTATATAATTTAATGCATTAAAGATTCATGTGTATTTAATAATCATTATTATTGAACTACTCCACATATTCATTGAATACAAAGTCAGACCTTCCTGATTTAGTGATCAGTACAAGGATCCAGGTTTTTATTTATTATTATTCTTAAATAGATATTTGGACATGGGGAGTTATATATTTGTATTATCTTCCTCATGTGATCAATTGTATATGTATGGTGTGTAAAAAATGTGGAACTATCTACGGAAAAACATATCCAATATCAACATTGACAGATTGAAAATAGAAGTAATTTTCATACTTCTGTGACATTCTATTTTCCTGAAAATTCTGTGAAATATGTTCAAGATCCTATCAAATCCAAATCCTAGGAATCATAACAACTACAATATCATGGATCAAGCTACATCACATTTTAGATCTATCTATCACTTGATATTTTCTCTTTATGATTTAATTTTGAGAAGTGTGTTATTTTACTTTTTTGTACACATTGTCTCCTATGCTTAAACTGGAGTGTGCTTGACACATTCTCTCAAACTATTTATTTTCATTCCCATGAATAATTATTAAATAGGTTCTTCATGGTATGGTATTATTTTTTATCCCATATATAACTTTGGAAGAGGCTTTGAGCCTAGACAGCCTGTGTGTTGTTGATTATAAAATATGATCCAGGTTGTGGATTAAGTTTATTATTTAATAAACGGCTTGGAAACAGGTGATTTCTAGGTATAGAGGACTAAGTATCAGCTTGAGATTGAACCCCTTGTTTTATTCCTCTATTTATTTTATTAGTTTTATTTTTCTTCATTTAAAAGTTAAATATAAATATGTTATTTAAATTCATAAAAAAACTTTACTTTGATAGTTAGTCTTAATTTGTGTTTAAAAAAAGTATTTGATTAAGTAATTTAGTTTCAAAAGTTAAATTGATTTCATAGATTATTTTTACTTATCCTTAATCCCACTTTGAAAAATTATTTGAAAGATCAAATTTATATATTTATACTATTTTGATTAACTTGGTCTTTTTATTAATTTAGGGGATTTAGTTTTTAAATATAAATTTTATTGGGAACTCAATTCATCGACATCTTGAGTACTCAATCTAACTAATAGATTTATTGATAAAAACTATGACTACATATTCTCATGGTGAGGTAGGATACATTGAGTGAATCATGGGTAATATTACACTAATGAATAATGAGATAAAATATTTTACCCTTTTATACTTTAATGGAAGCTGATATCTCGATCTCTTTTAATGGAAATAGAATAATGTTATTAAGATTATGTTCATTGAATTATGTCTGCGTGTTCATTTTTAGAAAGTCAAAGAAAGATACATCCAACACATAGTTTGATATCACTAGCATGTAACTTAATTGATCAGATACATCATGATAAAGATATTATGTTACACATTATATGTTTGTATGTGTTTATTATCATTATAGTATTTAACTTATTTCTATATTGGTGTCTTGGTGTGTTATTATATTTTAACAATGTAATTTATAAGTTTTTTCCTAATTCCACTGAGAAAGGGGTTTGGAGGTTCACACACTAAGTGTATTTAAAACATTAGTTAAATTTTATTTGAATTTAACATGTTGAGTAAATATTATTCTTGTGCGGAGTTTAATAATTATTCATATTTATGTAATTGCATATATCTAGTCACTGGTTATTCAATATAATATTATATGAGTTGAATATTAAATAAATATCCATTTCACAAGGTAATTATTAATTATTTGACTGTATAATATTTATTTATTCTAGTTCCTCTATAAAGTAACAAATATTTATTTTTTTGGTTACATGAATATTTAATAAATATTGATTCACTAGTTTTTTAATAAAATATTTATTTATTTATTAGTAAATAATTTAGTGATATTTATTTATTAAAAAAATAGTTATTATTAAAGACCTGATAAATAATGAGGAACATTGGAAAATCAAGTTTAATAGTCTGGTGAGAAATTTCATATTAAATATTATTTTAATAAACATTAATTTATTCATTCATGGAAATAATATTTATTTGTATTTGTGTGTTTAGCACATGTCAATTAAATAATCATATTAATATTATTTAGACATGGGTATCTCTAGCGATTAAAAAAATAATATGGTCCAATGTGAAATTATTATCTGTCTAATTCTATCTCTATTTAAACCTGATTATGTCATTTCTAAACTTAATTATCATTGTGCACAATGAAAGCCTAAAGAGAATTATCTTAATACCTAGAGATATTTTCTCCTAGAACATAATCAATAATGAAGAGTGATTCTCCTCCACTAAACTATCAAGATTAGAGATACTAGGAAGAGTCCTTTTACTCTAAGTGATTCTTGTGGTGATCATCAATGAATGACTCAAGTGTCAAAATCTTCTATACTAGAACCTAGTGATTTCTATGGTGATGTTCAGAGGTTCACGGTGCACATGTGGATCATTACTAGATGTATTATACACTTGAATCATCTTGTTGGAATGATGGAATGATGAGAAGTGGTATAACGATTCATCAATGAAGAAATAAATTCCATGCAAGGTATTTAGTTATTAAGATAAATTAATTATAAATTATGTTTGATGATACAATCTTCTTGGTTCTGTTGTAATAGCCAATTAATCTTCGATTTAATTATGTTATTCATGATGATCTATTTCATGTATATCTTATATTTTTCATTGATTATGATACAATAACAAATTTGTTATGGCCAAAATGTGCTTCTATTATGCATGTAGCCTTCAAGTAGTATCAATGAAGTCACATAATTAATTTATAATTATTTATTAGTCATTGATTTAATATATTCACTTGTTGTTAGTTTTCATTTATTTATTATTTGTTCTTTTATTTTTATGTCAACTTATTCTCTTCTCCTTCTCTATTATTCATCATATAACCAAGAACCAGTTAAAAATACATGTAGAACATTTGAACATTTCATCAGGAGGAGTGAAGAGTTCTATATAGATAATAAAAGACTATAAGGTGTGTAGATTATTGGTACATGTCGTGTACCTTTGTATAATACCTAAGGATGAACCGTGATAAATCTAATTCATTGTGTAGTAAATGCTTTTAGAATGCATTAAATGCACATCATGTGCTGACTAACTAGGCTGACACATGAAATATCGGACAACAAGACATGTGATCCACACACATCATGTGGTCCATGAAATTTCATGGTAAAAATTTAATGACCTAGAATATTAATGATGGAATTTCCCTTCTGATTATATAATTTTTTTATATTTAGTAATATAGTATTATATAATTCACATAGGACACATGATAAAACCAACAAAATTTTATTAAATGAATTTAACCATTACATTTAGAGAATAAACATGGATAAAAACTAAAAATATTACAATAGGATAAAAAATAGAAAATAAGATAACTAAAATATGAAAATTTGGATTTTCTCGATCCATCAGAATAACCACCCACGAGCAACACTGTAGAAATGAAACACAATATTAGTAATACGATATTCATCTAGAAAATGAAAACATATATAACCTTGAGATAAAATATAATTTAATGAATAATTGATGAAATATAAGGTATTTATAGAAAGTAGGGAACCCATATGACCATTACAAATCTGGTTGTTGGAATAGTAATCTGACCATTGGAATAGTAATTTGATCGTTAGGAATATTAACCCAACTGTTAGAATATTATCCCCACATATGGAAGTGTATAATAATATTTATTTATCCTATAAAATGAAAATATGACATATTTATATCATTTTACAAGTAAATAAATGTTTTAAAAATGATAAAATAGGTATTTGTATTTTTATAAAACATAAATGCTTTATTTTCATTTTTATAAAAGAAAATAATGATTTAAAAGAAATTTTATTTTCATAAAATGGTTTTATAAACTAATATTAAGTTTTATTATAATGATAATATAATTTTATGAGACCTTAAGTAAATTTTCTAAGAGTCGAAAAATAGTTCATAATATTAAAATTGGGATTTTTCAAATAAATAAGGATTTTATTTAAAATTTAAAATTTTAATATTTATAAAAATATTTTCATAAAATGGATTTCATTTTTATAATCTACACATTAAAAAATAGTTAGGTTTAATTTTTTTATTTTTCAAAAAAAGTTTAGTTTTTTATGAATATTGAAAGACAACAAAATACAATAATTTTCATTATAAGAAAAATACATGAAGAAATGAGTCATGGATGATGTAAGTGAACATTATTTAAAACTCACATGCATAAATTAATATATATAGTTATAATAATCAACATTATTTGTATTCTTAATCTGAAATAATAGTCTAATTAATATAATATTCAAAAAACACCCCTCTCCCCCCTATAAAAACCACTCCCTTCTCCTCACATATTATAAGCCTTGGAACTTTCCAAATTTATACCCAATTATCTTCCCAACCCTCTAACCAATTCCCTAGTACTATTGGTCTCACCAAATACCATTTTAAGGAGCTGTAAGAGGTATCTTAATAAGAGACAACTAAAGGAAGAGGTAAAATTCTCGGCTTACCTCTTTCAATTTTATTCTTCTTTTAGAACCCCCATATGTTCTCCATCCACATAAACATAGTAACATTATTATCCTAAATATATTTATATATCATTATTATTTTTTAATATTTATCTTCTACCCTCGCCTCAATTTATTCTTAAACAAAATCGGTGTTCATAGTTTTGTTGGTTCACAGCCTCTATGAACAACGCACTTAATTTTTCTTCACTGCCTTCAAGGATGGTTATAGAAATATTATTATTATTAGATATGATGATAATAAGTATATTATAACTTATTTCATGATTCTTGAATGTATTAATAACCTTTGAATTAAATAAAAAAATCTTGTTCATGATGGTCGGTAAACCCCCCTAAATGAACTAACCGTATAATGATAAAGTTTATACTAAATGAATCGTACCTAAGTCAGAACATATAAGGATATTGGGTAAAATTTAAATTTTTATAGGAAGATGAATATTATTTCATTTCTCTTCTGTAGTTGTATTCTCATTTGAAAAAGTTCTTTAATAATCATCCACGAGTGATCTGACCTTGGAACTATGAAACGAACGCCCTCAGAACAACAAACTTAAAAATTATATCTCATTGAAATAGTTGAAAATAAACATAATATAATTATATTAAATTAAATATATATGTAAAATTTTCTGAATTAATTAATTAATTAATCTTATTTGGTTATTCAAGATATTAAGTGCAAGTGTATAACAAATCCAAACATAAGGTAAGGGACCTCTCTGAACCACCCAATTTTCATTGGGTTGTGATATTTCTCTCTCTAACTTACTTTATCTATCTATATTTGATGTTATGGAATGATTAAAAATTCTATATATATGTAACTTACATATATACCTAGTTTATCTCCCTTACTTTAATGGGTTATATATTCCTTATGTTAATTTCTTAAATGTCTTCTTTAAAATCAAACACGATTGAGGGGAACTTTTATATCCATAAATCCATTTATATAACACACTTTTAAAATATTTATTCGTAATCATGATCTCATGAAACAAAGTAATGTATTAGGTATAACCATTCTGGTTTAACTATGGTTTTCAAATAAAAATCCATGTTCATTCTTTCTTCAAAATTATAACTGATTCCTTAAAACACTGTTTTGAATGTTCATTTCTATGCCTAATTCTCTACCCATTCTCATTATGTGTTTTAAGAGAACACCAAATTTGAAACCTATGGTTATTTATTCAGCTATGAACATCCAAAATATTTAATTCCTTATTCTATTTAGAATATTTGTGAAATCTCATTTGATTGAGATATGATAAAATATTATGCAACCCATTTCTTTCCATGGGTAATTCTTATGTTTATTCCTTACGTTTGATTTCCATTTGTGGAACACATAAGCATGTACATGTAGTGATGGGTTCTCCTAGGTAGTGATCCAATTAAATGGGTAATGTTTATGTCTCATGAGATTATATGTATGGGATTAGAGAGTAAACCTAAACCATAATGGGGCTCTGTCCACCATGTGATGTTGTATTGGCAGTTATCTTTGACTTATAATTATGTCATGGTTAATATTATTGCCACATTATTATGTTTCCATGATATTATATGTTATTTATGTTATTCTTACATATGATTATTCATGAACCTTATCTTTTATGACATCATATTAAGAGTTTTGACTCATATATTATACTTCGTTATCATGTTTACTCTCTTAATGTGCTTTTTAGCTCACCCATTTCATTTATGTATTCCCCAGGTCATCCTATGCAGTTTTAAGATCTCAAGGGGATTTAGGAGTTCAATATAGAGATTAAAATAAAGATGTTTTATTTTAGTTTCATCATGATGTTTTATGTACATAGTATTCTAAATACACTAGGCCTCTTAATCTTTGGGTTATGTTTATTGGATATTTATATTAAAAAATATGTAATTATATGTGCAAAAGGATTGGGCTTCTATAGAAAATTCATAGTCAAAGATATGTTGTGTATTTATTACATGGTGTGTGTAATGCATAGCTAAGTAACACGGTAATTAATTGGCATGATGGATTAGTCATGTAGTTAATACACAGTGTATCTAATCCACACAATGTGGTGGTCATGTAATTAATACACATATAGTATATTTACTAGAAATGATGCAGTGGTCATTCAATTAATTCGCATGTGGTGCAATGTTGTGGTTACCTCTCACCCATAAAGCGGGTATTTAGAAAATCAAAAAAGAGAATTTTTAGTCAGTCATGTGGTGAAATACATGTAGTTTTTAATTAATTCAAGTATAATGTGTAATTAATTCACACATAGTGTGTAATTAATTCACATGTGATGCAATTAATTAATTCACATGTGGTGTATTTAATTCACATGTGTAGTAATTAATTAATTATCACATCGTGTAATTAATTAATACATGATATAATTAATTCACATGTAGTCTATTATTAATACACACATAGGGTGTTTAATACACATTGTGTAATTAATTTTTTTACATGATATACACATTATTCCAGGTTATACAAATATAAATTTATTTACATGAAAATAAAACTAATAATGGTTGACATCGTGTAGAAATGGTTTAAATAATATTAAATGCCAAATTAATTTCATGTTAAATTTAGAACTACTCTCTGTGTTTCCTCTAAGTACACACCGTGTACTTATTTAATTTAAATATATTTATTTATTTAATTTATTTAGAATTATGTATTATGAAATTTCTAGGTCCATTTAAATAAGATAAAATTAATTAATTAAATAATTAATGAGGTAATTAATTCGATTAATGTAAGGTGGTTTTATCTTAATTAAAGAAAAAATTGAAGTTAATGTTAACTAATGTAAAAATATATATTCATTGTATGTGCATGGATGATTATGAGTGTAGAACAACCTGTGTATATGATTGGTTTCTTTTAATTTATTATTATTATTTCATGGTTTTTTAATAATTTATTAAATTAAATTACTTGTCTTTGTGTCATCAACTATTTCTAATTATGTAAGGGTTTACGTGCTTACTGTTTCTTTTATGTAAACCCCTTAACCAATCCTTTGGTTCCTCTTATCTTTATATGATTAAATCTTATATAATGGATAGATATCTCAATCAAGTGGATGTGGTTCAAGTTTTGATTCGATATGAAACCAATCCAAGAGATACATAGGAGAATGGGTAGAATGCTATAGCATAAACCAAGTTTCAATTTAAGGTGTTCTTTCCCCTAGGTTCATGGGTTAGCTTATCATACAGTATATAAACTAACCATTATAAAATCTCAAGATCATACAAATTTTATTATTTTATTTCTATCAAGTTACATAGTTAATTTATTTATGGATGCTTTATCACGATCACATAAATAAATGAATTAAGAAGAATGAAAATTGGAATTAAAATAAATTATATTATGTGTAAATTTTATCATGACATGGTTAATAACTTTAAGTAAAAACCAATTAATATTAACAAACATTTAATTATATAAAATAATAAATTTACACATAAAAGATAAAATTCATCAAATTAATATATTAATTTAGTATAACCTTCCATTGCCTGGGAATAAATTGAATCATAGTTCAATGTGTTTGGCCAAACTTTGTTGGGGTTATTACAATTATCAAGGAATTTATATCAATAGTTTTTGTTCTACTTAACCTAGTTCTCATTAAAGTTTGATCACCTCTATGAGACTTAGTGAAACTAGTAAGTAAGTGTTGAGGAAATCCAAGTCCAAGATTTTAGGACTAGGAAGTCCACTTGATGTATTAAGAAGTTTATATTTAATGTAATTGGAAAGTTGTGGCTACCTAAATACCTTTTAATAGCTTATAAATCCTCCATCTATATTATGAGAAGGGGTATATGGATCCTTATCACTAGAATATTCATACGATAGGATATTCTGAAACTAATGGTGAGGGATATTATGTTTCAATAACAAAGTGGGAGACTAATAAATAAATATTTATTATTCCATATTTTTTATAATCAAAATAAAACTAAAATATTATTTTAATAAAAGGTGGTAATATAAATCATCGTGACACTATGGTTATTTGGAAAAATATCACATCCTGACCAGCACACATTTCCAAGGGTGGTAAATTTGTTTTATACACTAAACTACTACTGAAAATTTTATATGATGTGCTAGAATTCCCCACACTTGTTCAACCACCTCATAGAGAAATCGAATAAGATAAGGATGTCTTTATGAGGTACATGGGGATTCTTCAATTGTCCATTGCCTTGGAGAATCAATTATGTATAGAGAACTGATAATGAAACATAAGGACACAAATACTTATACCAGGATATCTCATCTCCTATCTCTTGAGAAGGAGAAAGAGAGGATTTAGATAAATGAGATTATCATTATACTATACTTGTGTAAACTAGAAGAGGGTACCTAGATACTGATATTGACTAAAATGTCCTAAAGTAAATTGATTATTCAAAAAAATTATGCTTCTAAATGGATAATAAATTATCCATTAATCTCATATTATAATTATTTACTTCAAGTTTCTCCTTATTCGTATAGAATTTTCATATGAAAATCTCAAGAAACTTTAGAAATAGCTTTACTGGGTAAATAAGAGTTGTGGGGAACTTAGTTATATAACCCTTATAGTAAACATCTTGAAAGGAAATGGTTGAAAATACAATTACTATTTTATAGTAAATGGTGCCTCTTCGACATATTTCAATTAGACAAAAGACTTAGAAGGTAGTTCGGTGAATAGAAGGTTATTTTCTTCTCATGTTAACATAAATAGTTATTTAAAATATAATTGAAATAAATTTAAGAAGATGAAATTAGTTCCATACACTTCATATATATTCATCATGGATTGTAATGTTTCTATTTCACTTTATAGCTATTGAATAATATATTTTATTCAAAATTGTAAAACCAAGAATGAAACATTACTATAATCATGGTTTATTCTCATAAGAGCTAAGGAAGGATGATTGTTATTCCAGTCATGATAAGCACACAACTTTAATAAGTAAAGTTGAACTCTCTCATAGGTTGAAAAGGGTGATTCTTATGTTAGTAGTGAGAATTTATCAACTTCTGATTACCTGCTGTATATATTCTAGTTAAACTATTTTTTTATTAATGTTTACTTATAAATTTATCTCATTGTTCTATTGGACATGATGAGACA
Source organism: Viscum album (assembly GCA_963277665.1). Lineage (NCBI taxonomy): Eukaryota > Viridiplantae > Streptophyta > Magnoliopsida > Santalales > Viscaceae > Viscum > Viscum album. The sequence continues at coordinate 193,368,030 of OY728155.1, read as the reverse complement.
TTATTTATTTTGAAATTAGTATTTTTATGGTATTCTACACTTAATTAACATTTTAGTAATACTAGAATCATTGATATCAAATATTGGATATGTATGATGAATATAAATTATGAGATTCATATCTAGTTATGGAAATACAATTCTTTTTCAAGTAAAACTAAAGTTCATTGTCAAATATATACCCAAAATATTATTTATTCCCTTTATAGATAAAACCCCTTTAGGTATTATCGATATACTTATTGATTTTTATAAAAATAAACCTTTAAAAATAAAGGTGTTCCACAAAGATTTTGAAATTTATTCAGCTACATAGCATGAACAATTCCAAGGTGATGATAGAGGTAAATTCATATACTTTATTAAATTCCTTTAAGAAATTTTTGGAATGATAGATGAAAGTAAATAATGCACTTGGTAAAATATACAAGATACTACAGGCTAGTGTATCAGAGAATATCTTAACCAATTATTCATGTATCATTAAATTTAGAGTGAATTTTTTCCTAGAAACATGTTACCATATTCTCATCATATAGAAAGTTATAGTATAAGGTGAATCAATGAAGAGTTTTATAAATATTTCAATTATTCCATGATTATTTTCCAAACATGTTTCACAAAATAACAGCATAATAATTAACCATGTGGAAACTAAATTGAAAAATGGATAACCAGTTATTGGAGGCTTGCATTTGGGGTGTATAACCAACTATTATTTTAATCACTTGCATCTATAGTGATTAATTTGTGTTGGGGTATCTGACCAATATGAAAAGGAGTGGTCATTTAAGGTTGAACCTTATAAATCCTCGTATTCCCTTTCTATGTGATTTCATATGCATGCATGCGATCAAGGGTAAGACAATCATTTGATATTGTATTTAGGCCTTAACTAGTCATAGAGGTTGGGTAAAAAGGGAGAGACTTGTAAAAATGAAAAAATATTACTGGTTCACCCACTCCCCATCTTAGTGATCCAACCAGATCTGGGAACTTTAATTGGTATCAATGAGAAGGATCCCCTTTTAATGATTCATGAAGTTTATGAGGATGGAGAATATAAATTATGTGAATAGTAGGGGTGTTCTTACTTTTGATTGAAAAAACTATCACAGTTGAAGGAATAGGATGATACCTTACCTCCTTTTTCTTGTTCTAGAAGTTTGAGATGCTATAATAGTGGGTTTTCCACCCATTAATGTGGAAGATATTGTGAAACATTCTGACAATAGAAATATGGAGAATTATGGTAAGTATCAAAATGATATTTTAATTTTTCTTTTATAAAAGGTCTAAAAAATTCATGGTACTTCAAACCAAAAAAGAAATATGGGATAAGTTAATGAGTAGTTGGAAAGAAATGTTAAAGTTAGAGAAGAAAGGATACAGGTTTAGAGGAGTTTATATGAATATTTTAAAATTATAAATGAGGATAATATTAATGAATAATTAACCAAGTTAAATGTTATAGTCAGTAACATTTGAGGATTTAGTGAGAATATGGATGATGCTACCATTGTTAAAAAGTTATTGAGAAACTTTTCTAGTCATTTTGATCCAAAAGTTTCAGCCTTATAAGATATAGAGTATTTGATAGTGGATGAGATTCATAATATTCTCATTGTATAAAAAATGAGAAAGGCACTAGTTTTAGAAAGGAAGGTAAAATATGATATGGATTTTTGAGGATAAGAGAAAAGGAAAATTCATAAATGAGTAATTTTTAGTATCAAGTCATTTTGATGAGTTGGATAATGATGAAGACTTTAATAAGATTATTTCTCTTTATTGAAAGAGATTTAGAAAAGGAAATTGGAAAGGAAAAGGAAAATAATTACCAAGTGCTAGAATTATGAGGTCACTAGACACATTTCCTATGACTTTACAATGAATAAATTGATTGATACCAAGTTGGATGGGGAAGACAAGAAGTCTCAAAAATGGAAAAAGGAAAAGAAGAGGATGAGGAGGAATTCTAGCAGTATGAAGAGAAATTCTATGACTGATTATGAGTAAGAAAATTCATCATAAATTAAATCTTTATAAGATAAAGTAAATTTTTTTGATCATGTTTATAAAGTATTTGGTTAATTATCAAAGTGATTGTCCAATTTCGGAGGGTATTGTTGATGTTGTGGAAGTTTTAAACACATATCCTATTTGTGTTGGTATAATAAGTCTTTACCAGGAAGGAGGTGATAAAACACAATTTTATTGAATATTTTATTGATAATAAATTATATAATTTCCCTAAATTTTGCTAAATATGTTTATTTATAAAATATTTGGGATTAGATCATTCATTTGAAAATTTAATGAAAATTTCAGTTTTACCCTTTAAAATTCACTGTAGTATTTCAAACATAAATGTTTTTATTTGATTTATTTGAACATAAATTTTTTTAAATATGTTCCTGACTTAATTGGATACAACTTTAATTTAGTAAATATGAGCTAAAACATGCATTTGATTGTACTAAATGGTCCATGAAGTCAAAGATGGATTGGACTCTCCAGATTGGACATCACTTCAATATTTGGGCCATAACTTCTTCATTCGTGGTTGTATTGGGCCCAAATTTGGAGATAAGATCTAGGAACCATTGTTTTAAAAATTATCCTTCTGGAAGGACAGCTGGTTCATGCGTTTTGGTAGTCAAACAGGTGGTGCAAGTTGGAATAATTTATTTGTCCGAATTTCCCCATTCACACTTGAAACCTCTTAAAACCTAGCCTCCCCTCCACTTTATAAATTGGTGTTTTTATCATTTGGATGGGTTGGTATGTGGATTAAGATATTGTGAGTAGATGATAATTGGTTATATACTATTTAAATTCACAATTAGAGGAGGGAAGCTTGCAATCTAGGATCTCCTCCAAAATGCTCTTCTTTTCCTCTTCTTTGTTGTAATGTTGTTGTTCTTTCAATAAACTCTTAGTTTCTCTTCCATTACTTATATTATTTTAAATTTTCTTATTCTCTTAATATTCATCTTTGGGATGGAAATAAATAGTAGAAACATGATTGGGTTATACCCTTTCAATGACCTTTTGTAAATGAAAAACGTTTATATGATGACCACACTGCCCATGGAAGAGTAATTATTCTTAGTAATAAATCTAATTCTAACCATATTCACTTAATTATTTTGAATAAATAATATAATTTAATTCAAATATTATGATTTATAAAAAAAAAATTAAAAGAAACTAATCAAGGAATTGAATAATTCAAGCAAAATCACGTGAGGTTGAGAATCATGTGAATTGTGAGAGTGCGGCCTTAATCGGTAATACAAAACCACATGAGATTAATATTTAGAGTTAAAATATAATCTCTAAAATAAATTCCTCCTAATTTAAAAAATTAATATGTTCCTTAATTTACCACTAACCATAATCTAGTATTGGAACGAAAATCAACACATGGTGCTACGATTTCATGTTCCGAAGCTAGCCTAGGGTTCAATTCATTTCATAATTATGGTTAAGTTAACTCCCATAGGGTTCAAGGGTTAGAAAATTAGAGGATAATAATTAAGTGTATTTTAATTTAAATGATAATTATTAATAATTAAGTGAATATGTGGAGTCATATTGGTTACTCTTTTTAAAATAGTTTTCTAAAAAAACCTTTTCATTGTGTTTTATTAATCAAATTTCATTTCAAAAACAAGAACAAATAAATACAATCTTCTTATAAAAAAATTATTTTTCTTATTTTATAAACATAAACCCCCCAATCCTTCTAAGTTTTTTAATTCCATTTTATTTTATTTTCAAAATACCACCAATAATTTTTTAAATTACTTCCTCCTTTGAGAGATGAGCTTGGTCAGCCACTTTATTGTGCCTAAGTATCCAAAAATCATACATCGTTTGAAAGAAACCATGATAGATATTAAATTGGAATCATTTCCAGGGAGGCAAGTAATTATTTCAATCAATTAGAGGTATTTATTTTATTTTTTATTTTATTCTCTTCTTCTCTTATTTCTTCCTTCTTTACCCAATCTGAATTTTTTATTCTTCCTTTGTTTTCTTCTTCTTCTTATTTTTGGACCATAAACTAAAACTTATAATTTTTATTTTATTATGGTCCACTTTTATTTTTTTTATTTTTATTTTATTTATGACATGAACTAATCCTGAGGATCTATTATATCTTGACCCTAAGATTGAGCGCAACCTTAGGTCTCGAATCTGACATTCTCAGTCTATGGGAAGTTTCAACATTCAACCAGTTAGAGAATTCATACATTATGGTAATATTGAAATTATAATTCAAACATAAAAGAAGAACCAATGTCTGAAAATAATAATAATGAAGTTAACAGAACCATTCGATAATTGGTTGCACCAGATATTAACTATCAACCAAATTGTATTGCATACCCAAACCTCGAATCGGACTTTGAATTGAAATTTGGGTTAATTTATCTACTTCCAAAATTTCATGGATTATCTAGTAAGGATCCAAAAAAACATTTAAAAGAATTTAATGTGGTTTTATCAACTCGTAAACCAATAAATTACTCTGAAGATCAAATAAAACTAAGAGCATTCCCATTTTCCCTTGATGGTGCTAAAAATGATTAGATGTATTATTTACAACCTAAATATGTAACATGTTGGAATGATTTGAAATGTATTTTCTTGATGAGATTTTTTTCCAGTATCAAGGACCACTTCCATTTTTAAGGAGATCTCAGGGATCAAGCAAGCACAATGGGAGTCAATGTATGAGTACTGGGAGTGATTTAGGAATTTTTTCACAAGCTACCCACATCACCAAATTAGTGAGCCACTCATCATCCAGTACTTATATGAAGTACTCACACATATAGAGAGGAGCATGGTGGATTACACAGCTAGAGGAGCATTGGGGGGACAAAACACTGGTATCCATGCATGTATTGATCAAAAATATGGAAAAAAACTCCCAAAAATTTAGCAATCGAGGTACACCACATGTCAGGGAAGTACATCAGGTAAGTCTATCTTATCTTAAAATTAATTTAATTGATACCAAGTTGGAATAATTAACTACTATGGTGAGGCAGATTGCTTTGGATAAAAATAAATTCCAACCCACTCCTAGGAGGCCTTGTGGAATTTTCACTGAAAGAAACCACCCAACTGACTGTTTCCCCCAATTACATGAGACAGAGGATTGTGGTGCCATATTTCCTGGGAGACCATATCAGAAACAACAACAGCCACATTTCCAAAAGAAGTATGATTTATTTTCATCAATATACAACCAATGGTGTAAGGATTAATCAAACATGGGGTATGACTCTGGACAATAACAAATTCCCCCTTTTCAACAAAATTTCCAGTAGCCTCCACCTTACCAATAGGGTTTCCAAAAACCCCAAAGGAGAATTGAAGCACAAGAGTCAACAAGTAAACTAAAAGATAATTCTCAACCAAAGGTATATTCTAATACTAATTATCTTTTGAAGAAAATTGTTCTTAATCAACAGAATGAGTTGAAGATCCAAGGTTCATAGTTGAGGGAGTTGAAGACATAAATGATCCATATTTCTACCTCCCTCCATGAATTAGTAAGTAAGAACTCTAGAAATCTTCCTTCCCAACCTACTCCAAATCCCAAGGGGAATGTTAGTTCCATCTCATTGAGAAGTGTGACAAAAACAACTAATACATATACACCTATCATTCCACCGAGATTCACCTCAACTCCGAAGAACCCTCATCTAAGAACCACTGATGAGAAACCCAAGTAGAAAGGAAAAGGTAAGAAAAATATTGATGATATTCCTACTAAACCCCTTCCCTTTCCCAATAGAGTTGTTCAAACCAATAATATAGATGAAGAGGTGATGAAAAAAGTGGTTTTGAATACATTTAAGCATGTTGAGATCAACATCCCTCTACTTGAAGTTATCAAGAAAATCCCAAGGTAATCCAAATTCTTAAAATAAATTTGTACCAGTTGAAGAGGGATTAAGGTAAATGAGAGGATAAATCTTAGAAGGAATGTGTTGGCACTCATTACACCAACTCGAGCAATGCCAACAAAGTGAAAGGATCTCAGTACATTCACCATACCATGCACCATAGGGGAGTTACACTTTTTTATGCTTTATTTGATTTAGGTGCCTCCATAAATGTGATTTCTCACTCTATATTCTCTATCTTTATAGGTTGGTGAGTTGAATATTATGAGAGTAGTGGTGTAGTTAGTGAATAGATATGCATCATATCCAGTCGTATTCCTTGAGGATGTACTTGTTCGGGTAAGATACATGATCTTTCCAACAAATTTCTATGTTCTTAACATGGAGGATGATTAGGTAAGTTCTCATTCTCCCATTATCTTAGGTAATCCCTTCCTCAAAACTGAAAAAACTATCATAAATGTTCATGAGGGTACATTTTCCATGGATTTTGAAGATGAATTTGTGATATTTAATTTTATGGACTCTATGAAGTACCCCTTATAGGACCATTCTGCTTTTGTTATCTCCCTTTTGAACCACCAATTAAAAACCCCATGGATTTTGATTTTTCTTTTCTTATAGATATTATGAGAATTGGTTCTAGTTTTATGTCTAAGAGCACTTCCACACCAGTTTATAATGCACAAACCTCTCTTAGATTTTATTTTTAAATGGATTCATATTTTAATTTCGATCATGTGAACTCTGATTATGACATGGCTATTGAGTATGTTGATGGATTTGATGCTTTATTCTGTGATTTTGATGATGCATATTATGATACCGATGTTCATTGTGCACATATTTTAGTTCCTTAAATTTATTCATCCATACATCACCCCCTACATTGGAACTTAATTCATTACCATCAAATCTCAAATACTCATACTTGTTGAGTGGTGATAGATTACCTATTATAATTGCTAACAATATTCCTTTAGAACATGAAGAAAAACATTTAAATATTTTGAGGAAGAACATCAGGGCAATCGGGTGGACCTTGGCTAACATATCAGGTATTAGTCCCTCCATTTTAATGCATAGGATTTTTTTGGAGGATGTGGCTAAACCGGTTAGGAAGCCACAAAGGAGACTGAATCCAACTCTTTTAGAAGTTGTTAAAAAAGAAGTTGAAAATTTGCTCGAGGCAGGAATAATTTATCCCATTTCAGATTCACAATAAGTAAGTCCTATTCATTTTGTGCCTAAGAAAAGTCGTTCTACTGTTTTTGAAATGAGAGAGAGTAATTAGTTCCAATAAGGGTAAAAAATAGTTGGTGTGTGTGTTGATTATAGGAAACTAAATCAATCTACTAGTAAGGACCCCCCCCCCTTATTTATTGATCAAATACTTGAGTGACTAGTTGGGAAAACACACTATTGTTTCTTGGATGTATTTTATGGATATTTTCAGGTTCCTATTACTCTAGAGGATCAGGAGAAGACAACATTCACTTGTTCATTCGGTATGTTTTCCTATCAAAGGATGCCATTTGGAATTTTCAATTCCTCAGGTACCTTTCATAGATACATGGTGAGTGTTTTTTTATATTTCATTGAAACCTACATGGAGGTATTTATGGATGACTTTACAGTGTATGGATTTTCATTTGACGAATGTATATTTAGTTTGGTAAAGGTTTTGAATCACTGTATTGAGAATAACCTGGTCTTGAACATTGAAAAGTGTCATTTTATGGTAGATCATGGCATTGTATTAGGGCATGTAGTGTAAAAACATAGGATATAGGTTGATAGATCTGAGGTAGATATTATTTCATCATTACCCCATCCTTCATGTGTGCGTGATGTTAGATCTTTCTTAGGGAATTCAGGATTTTATCAACACTTCGTCAAAGATTTTAGTAAGATTTATCTTCTTATATAGCGATTACTTAAAAAGGATTCTAATTTTCTATTTGAAGGTTCTTTTAGGACTTCCTTTAATGAGCTAAAACAATGTCTGACCACTCCACTGATCATACAGCCCCCATGATGGGACATTCCATTTGAGTTGATGTGTGATGCTTCAAACTTCACAGTTGGAGTAGTCTTATCATAGAGGGTGGAGGGACGTTCACATGTGATTGCCTATGATTTGAGGACATTTGATTCATCCCAATAAAACTAAACAACCACAAAAAATGAGTTTCTTTCCATCATATTTTCTTTAGATAAATTCTGTTCATATTTATTGGGATCTAAAGTAGTTGTTTTTTCTGACCATGCAACTCTGAGGTACCTCTTGAAGAATCCAGATGGGAAGCCCATGCTTATCTTATGGGTGCTACTTCTTCAAGAATTTTATATCGAGATAAAGGATAAGAAGAGTTCATAAAACTTGGTTGCAGACCACATGAGTAGGCTTACTCACACATTAGAGGCTGACACCTTGGACCAGGTACCACTTCGAGACACTTTCCCCAATGATCATCTTTATTCCATCTCAGTTACACATCCTTGGTATGATGATTTAGTTAACTACCTTGTTTCCTATGAAATTCCTAAAAATTTAAATAAAAATTAAATCCAAAAGTTAAAGAGTGAGTCAAGATTTTATGTTTGGGATGATCCATACCTCTGGTGTATGTGTAGTGATCAAGTTATTAGGATGTCTCTATATTTTTTCCATACACTTTCATGTGGAGGAAACATTGGACCCCCAATGAATAGATAGAAAAGTCTTAGACTCTATATTATATTGCCCTAGCTTATTCCATGATAACCATGTGTTTTTTAAGCCATGCTCTCGTTTCCAACACACTAGGAACATTTCTAGGAGACATGAGATTCCCCAACAACCCATATTATTTTGTGAGATTTTTTATGTTTGGGGAATTTATTTTATGGGTCATTTTCCAAGTTCATTTGGTTTCTTGTATATTTTTTCCTTTGTTGATTATGTGAGAAAATGGGTGGAAGATAAGGCCACCAGTACTGATGATTCTCATGTTGTTGTGGAATTTTTCAAGGCACAAATTTTTTGCAGGTTTGGAGTACGAAAGGCTATCATCAGTGACCAGGGTACACACTTCTGCAATAAGAATTTGGATTCCCTCCTTTGTAAGTATGGGGTGATACAAAAAACATCAACACCATACCACCCCCAAACAAATGGCCAGGTTGAGGTTTAAAATCATGATTTGAAACAAATTTTTGAGAAAACCTTGCAGCCGAATAGGAAGGATTGGAGAAAACACTTGGATGATGAACTGTGGGCTTATAGGACTGCATATAATACCCCAATCGGTTTTTACCCATTTCAGAATGTTTTTAGAAAATCTTGTCACCTCCCTGTAGAAATCGAGCATCAGGAATATTGGGAAATAAATAAATGCCACATGGATTTTCCCCAAGCTAGAATTAAATGGAAGCTCCAAATTCAAGTGCTTAAGGAGATTTGATTATCATCATATGAGAAATCAAATCTCTTCAAGGAAAGATCAAAATCATCTCATTATAGAATGATCCAACAAAGGGAGTTTCATGTTGAAGAAAAATTCTTTCTCTACAGTTCATGGCTGAACCTGATGCTTGGTAAGTTGTGTTCTATATAGTTAGGTCCTTATATTGTATCTAGTTTTTTTCCTTATGGTATAGTGAATATCACGAAAGATGACACTATAAAAATATTTACAGTTAACGGGAAACACTTAAAGCAATACATTGATGGAATTTCTACTGATGCAGTGGACTTCATCACACTGTATGACCCCATCATCACTTGAGAATATCAAGTTGTTCCTAACCCTTTCACTTTTATATTCTTTTTTCTTATTTAAAATTATGAATTTCATTTGTACATATCATTTCATAAGTTCACATTGAGGAAAATGAAATATTTTAAGTGTGGGGAGTGGATAATATTTTGGGGTATGTATTTAGTATTTTCATTTGTGCGTTTTGTGTGTATTTTCTATTAATTTTTTGGTTAAAATTTTCCAAAAAATCATTAAAAACAAAGATATCATGTAACTTTAATGTCTTGAAATTTACATATAGATTTTTTTAATTATATATAATTATTTTGAGACCGAAAAATCTGACGGCGCGTAATTCTGAGGCCCGGAGTGCCCGGAATGATCCGTCGAAGTTTTGTTAAGCTTTAATTAGCGCGCGTAAGCAGTTTTCATAAAAAAGTGGAATAACTCTTAAATGGTTACCCAAATCAGAAATCTAAGGGTAATGTTTCATTCAAGATGGTGGGTTTACCCTAGGAGCGATATAATTTTATTCGGCACAGGCCTCCAGTGGGAAAACATGAAAATGGCATAACTGTAAATAAAATTATTAAATAAAATTATTTTATTTTTCAAATGCTTATAACTCACAAACGGTGACTCGGATTAAAAATCTGAGACCACCGTTGAACTTTTGAGGGTATTCTTTCTTTAGGAAGATATTAACATTGGCCTGCGTGGGCCACCAGTGAAATTTAGTTTTTGGCCGTAAATAAAATAATTATGTGACAATTATTTTATTGTAAAATCCATAACTTCTAAACAGTAAATCAGAATGAAAATACGATAGTATCATTCAGTTATTTGGGGCGTTTTCTCCTTAGGCAGAGCCTAACCTCAACTGGCGCAGGTCGAGGGTGAATGTAATTAATTTATTGAACTTTTTTTCGGGTACATTCAGTAAACGCACTAGCAGCGTTTTCTAACTGTTGGACTACAACTAATGTCAAAATCGACCACTGATAGATCTACTGTTGATAACATCTATAGTTAGTTCAATATAATATATCGGTGAACATAATCAACTGTCAAACTCTACTATTGACTGATTTAGTGCCAAATTTTATCTACTTATAGAGTTGATCTTTCTCTAGAGTTTATCTACCACCACATCTCATCTACCACTAGATAGATCTACTATTATACTATATCAACCACTAGTAAGGATCTATCTCTAGAGTTCTACCATTTCTTTTCATATTATTAATTCAAATTTAATTACACAAATATATAGTTTATAGAATTTATTTCATTCAAGATGCATGTGGATTTAATAATCATTATTATTAAACCACTCTACGAATCTATTGAAGACAAATTCAGACCTTCCTGGTTTAGTTCTTAGTACAAGGATCTATTTTTTTATTTATTATTATTATTAAATAGATATTTAGACCTATAGAGTTATATATTCATATGATATTCTTTATGCACACAAGAGTGTGTGTTTGAAAGGTGTGGAAAACAATGTGGAACTGCCTTTGGAAAATTAGATTCAATGTCAATATTGATAGAATAAAAACATAAGGACTTCTTAGACTTCTATGACACTTTGTTTTCCTACAGATTCTGGGAAATCAGTTCAAGCTCCTATAAAAGAAAAAACCAAGGACTCAAAAAAACTAAAGCATCATGGATCGAGATGAATCACACTTTCTATCTATATATCACTTTATTTTCCCATTTATGATTTACTTTTGAGTAGTGTGTTATTGTAATATCTTTTTCTATACACATAATATCCTATGCTTAAACTGGAGTTTGGTTGACATTATCTCAAACTATTTATTTGTATTCCCATGAATAACTGTGTAAGATTTCATGTGTGTCTTGGTATTTTTTTCATCCCATATATAATGGTGGAAGAGTCTTTGATCCTAGATAGGATATGTGTTGTTGATTGTAAAACCCAATCCAAGTTATGGATCAAGTTTATTTTTAATAAAATTCTTAGAAGTTGGTTATTTATAAGTGGAGGGGACTAAGTCTCAGCTTGTGACCAAACCCCCTTTTTATTCCACTGTGTGTTTTATTAGTTTGGTTTTTCTTCATTTCAAAGTTAAATTGGTATCTTTTATTTAAGTATATATTAAAACTTTTCTTTAATAGTTAGTATTAATTTGTTTTTATATAAATTATTTGATTTAGTAATTTAGTTTCAAAAGTTAAAGTGATATCATAGATTATTTTAACTAATCCTTAATCCCACTTTGAGAAATTATTTAAAAGATTAATTTTATATATTTCTACTATTTTCATTAATTTTGTTTTTTCATTATTTTGGGGGATTTAGTTTTTAAACATAAATTTTATTGGGAACTCAATTCACTCCCATCTTGATTTACTCACTTCAGACAACATTTTGTATCATAGGGTTTTCCAAATTTCTTTTAACTGTGGTTTAGTTTTAGTTTAAAGATCTTAATTTTTTTATTTCTAAATTTAATTATTTATGGATAATAATATATTAGAAGGAACTAACACTAATTTTCCTCCTTATTTTAATGGAACTAATTATGCTCAATGGAATATTAAAACAAAAAATCATTTATAGAATATAGGTTTTGATATTTTGATAGTAATTGAGGATAAATATGAGAAACCTAAAACTACTAGAGATACTTGGAGTGGTGTGACTAAAACTACATATGATAATAATTATAAAGTAATGAATTCTTTATACTATGCATTGGGTGAAGATTAGTTCCATTGAATATCTTCATGTGCTATTGCCTTTGATATTTGGGACACACTAGCTATTTCTCATGAGGGAACATCTAATGTTAAATAGATGTTCTTAAATACTTATAGCATTAAATATGATACATTTAAGATGAATATTGATGAATCTATATCTTATATGTATCTTAGGTTTAATGAGATAGTAAACATGATTCATGTTTGGGGAAAGAAGATCATGGAAAAATATCAAGTTATGTGAATTCTTGGATGCTTACCAGAAAGATGGTGGGGAACATTTGTATCAATAAGAGAATCATATGACATTAGTACAATTCCAATGAAGGAACTCATTGGAAAGTTAATAGTGTATTAAAATGAACTGAAAGTGAACAAGGAAGAAATAGATAAACCAAAATTAAAGTATTTTTCTTTAAAAACTAATGATTGAAAACAAAAATGGAATATCAATATGGATATCTCAAGTGATGAAGAGTCACTAGTTGACAATGATGAGGAAATAACTCATCTGAATAATAATTTCAAAAGGATCTACAAAAGGAAGAAGTTCTTTAGGAGACCTTGTTATAAAGGAAATCATGACAATATAGGTAATTAGAGAAAGGATTGGAAAAAGTATGATACTATAAATAAAATAGTTTGTTATGAATGAAAGAGAAAAGTTCAAGTCAAATCTGATTGTCCTAAGTTAAAATTTTAAAAAAATATGAGGAAAATGATAATAGGTATAATAAATCTATGAAATAAACTTGTAGCACTTAATAAGATATCTCTAGTGATTCATAATCAATAAAATATGAAAAAAATGATAAATACAAAATGTGTTTTATGACAAACACAACTGAGGTATCTAGTATTTTTCCTACATCTCCTATTCATATTTCTAATCATTCTAGAGATGAAAATAGTGAAGAAAACATGTCTAATAAAGAAATTTTTCAATACTATAATATGTTTCAGGATGAATTTAATAAACTTAAAGATAAATATAAATTTTTAAAGAAGAATAATGCTTTGTCTTCTCATTTTAAAACTGATCTTACTATAAAGAAGGATAAAAATTCTTAGTTTCTAAAAGAAAACAATGAGTTAAAATTTTCTAATGAGAAATTAAAAATGGATTTAGAAATATTTACAAATGGAAGGAATACCTTGACCCAAATTCATAGAAATAAAATTATACCTAAATATACTACTGGAATAGGATATCAGCTTAGAAAAAGAAGGATTATTAAAAATAAATTTATTCCTAGCTCTAGTTACATTAATTATATTAATAGTTTTTATTCTTTTGGTCCTAAAAAGTTTTTATTTCTAAAATTCTAAAATATCCTTTTATTAAACCTATTAACTAGTCATGGATTCCTAAATATTTTATTAATAACATTTCTAGACCCAAGAAAATATGGGTACGAAGTCATTTTTGGTTTAAAATCTATTTTGTAGAAAACCTACTTGAAAAGCTCCATTAAGAACTTATGATATCTGGATAGTGTCTAATCCAGACACATAACTAGGTATTATTCAATTTTCAACAACCAAATCAAGTTTGATGGTGTAAATTTCACTTTCTATGATAATTCCAATTGAAAAATAATTGGTCTTTGAAAAATTGGTAATTCTAGTACTATTTTAATTTAAAAAGATTCATTTTTATATGGATTGAAATATGATATTCTTAGAATATCATAGTTATGTGATGATGGTTTTCATGTTATATTTTAAATCAATTCCTATAATTTTTTTGATTCTAAAAATTATTTAGTCTTTACTAATTTAAGAAATGATAATGTATATGCTATTAATTTGGATTCCTTATTTTCTCAAAACATTTCATGTATAAGTGCCTTTTATAAAGAGTCATGGATTTGGAATAGGATATTAGGACACAAAATCATACACTCTCTTATATAGATAATTACTAAAGGGTTATTTAAGGATCTTTCTAAACTAGATTTTCTAGATAATAAAGTTTCTAACCCATGTCAAAAAGGGAAACATCAAAAAATCTCTTTCAAAACAAAGAAATAAGTTTTAACTACTCAACCACTCAATTTGGTTCATGTGGATTTTTTTGGACCCTTTATAGTTTCTAGATTAAATGGGAAGCACTATGTTTATGTTCTAGTATTTTATTTTTTTATATATACTTGGTCATTCCTTCAATGTTAAAAAAATAAATATTGTTCCTATTTTACTAAGTATGCTAAATATTTATAAACTCTTAGTGGACTTAAAATTAAGACTTTAATAAGTGGTCATGGTCATGAGTTTGAAAATAAATATTTTGAATCATTGTGCTTGAAACATGGCTATAATCATAAATTTTCTACTCCTAGGACCCCATAGTAGAATGGTTTAGTAGAAAGGAGAAATAGAAACCTTCAAGAAATCACTCAGACCATGCTCAATGAGTATGATTTAACTATTTATTATTAGGAAGAAACTATGAATAAAAATTATTATATAACTAATAGATTTTTAATTAGAACTATTTAAAAAAATACCATATGAATTATAAAATGGAAGAAAATCAAAGTTTAACTACTTTAGAGTTTTTGGTTGCAAAGTCTTTATTCTTAATACTAAAGATAATCTTGAAAAATCCAAGGGTGGTGAAGTAATTTTTCTTAGATATTCAATATCTAGTATGTCATTTAGGGAATTTATTAAAAGGACTAAGATTATGGAGGAATATTTATGTGTAAAACTTGATTAAATAGATCCACATGAGTCTAAGACACCTCTAGAAAACCATGAAGATGATCTATCCAATCTGAATATAAATGCCAAACCTTCTAACAGTTTTGTGAAACAAGTAGAAAAATATTATAGTTTTGATGAACTTAATGAAACTAAATCTGTAGAGGATAATGAGATATCTATTCTTTCTTTTCCTATAATTGTTAGGACTCGTAGATACCATCATTTATATGTTCTAGTTGGAGATCTATATAGAGGAACATAGACTAGATATTCTCTTAAAAATCAGGTTGAACATCAAGATTTCTTGTAACAACTTGAAACTAAGAACATAAATGATGAAATAAATTATTAATTTTAGGTGATGTAAATGAAATAATAACTCCATAAATTTAAAAAAAATGGGAACTAGTAGATAGACCTAAAGACACTCTGAACATTGGCATTAAATGGGTGTTTAGAAACAAAGTTAACGAGTCAGGGACTATAGTTAGAAATAAATATAGATTGTTTGTACAAGGATATAGTCAAGAATAAGGTATTTACTATGAGTAAATTTTTTCACAAGTATCTAGACTTGAATCCATTAAAATGTTTCTTTCCTATACAACACATTATAATTTCAAACTATATCAGATGGATGTTAAGATTGAATTCTTAAATGGATATATATTTGAGGATATATTTTGTTGAACAACCCCTATGATTTCAAAATCCTCATTTTCCAAATCAGGTTTTTAAATAAACAAAATCTTTGTATGGTTTAAAACAATCTCCTAGATATTGGTATGATGGGATCATCACATTGTTGATTTCTAAAGGTTTTACTAAAGGCATAGCTGAACCTACTTTATTTATAAAAATAATTTCAAATGATGTTTTAGTGGTTCAAATTTATGTTTATGATATAATTTTTGGATCTTCGAAAAATTATTGTGTATTGATTTTTTAAATATTATGAAAAGTGAATTTGAAATGAGTTTAATGGGTGACTTAAAATTCTTTCTTGGTTTTTAAAATTTTCAAAATAAATATGGAATTATTTT
This sequence comes from Viscum album, assembly GCA_963277665.1. Lineage (NCBI taxonomy): Eukaryota > Viridiplantae > Streptophyta > Magnoliopsida > Santalales > Viscaceae > Viscum > Viscum album. Next base: position 193,351,869 of record OY728155.1, on the reverse strand, counting down.
TAAACAAATTAAGTACACCAAATACCTTTTAAAACATATTGTTATGAAAAACACAAAAAAGTAGTGATACTCCCATGAGTACAACCTGTAAGGTGGATCTTAATGAAACTAGGAAATTAGTGGATCAAACCAATTACATAGGTATGATTGTAATTTTTCTATATTTAACTACTAGCTAACTAGATATTATTTTTAGTGTATGTATGTGTGATTGTTTTCAAGAAAATCCTAAAGAGTTGTATTTACTTATTGTCAAAATAATTTTTAAATACCTCAAGTATAAAATAAATTTAGGATTGTTCTATCCAAGATGAAAATAATTTGATCTAGTGAGTTATTTAGATGCATATTTTGGTGGTTGTAAGATAGATAGAAAAAGAACCTCTAGAACATTTCACCTTTTGGTAAAGTCTCTAGTTTCCTAGTGTAGTAAAGAGAAATTTTTTATTGAATTGTCTACTACTGAGGTGAAATATATAGTTATAGGAAGTTTTTGTGATCAAATTATGTGGATGAAACATAATTTACTAGATTATGGATATCAATTTCAAAATGTCCCTATAAATTGTGATAATACAAGTGCAATAAATATTTCCAAGAATCCTATATCTCATTCAAGGACAAAACATATTGATATAATACATTACTTTTTGAGTGATCATTTCCAAAAATGTGATATAACTCTTGAATTAATTGTAATTGAACATCATATTGTTTAAATATTTAAAAATCATTTGAACTATAAGATATTAATCTATATAATACATAAACTATTAATGATAAACTTTAGTTATGTATTTATCTTAAGAGTAAATTTTTTGAAAGATCGACTATTGGGTGATCCACCATTGGTGATATACCATTGGTGATCCATTGTTAGTGATCCACCATTGATAATCTACCATTGAAAGAAATACCATTGGAAGATCTACCATTGGAAGATCTACCATTAGAAGATCCACTGTTGGAAGATCCACCATTGAAATATCCACTATTGGAAGATCTACTGTTGGTAATATACCAGTTTAGTGTCTCTTTTTTATCCACTATTGGTTATATTTTCTGAAATTAATTTTTATTAGATTTATTTATTTATATTTTATTATATTTTTGAATTAAAAATCCCTAAATGATAAAATTTACTTAAATTTAATTTTAAGAACCCTATCAGTCGCACCTCCCTTCAAACCTTTTATCTTTTTTCTCTCCTGAATTTTAACCTTCCTCGTGCTCATTTTTCTTCCTTAAAATCAGTGAAATGGTGAGAGTGAATCATTATTTTGTGTCATCTCCTGACGGATCACATCCCACAAATAATTCTTGAGGTGAATCTAGTTGAGATACTAATATTGAACCAAAGAACTCATATATTTCGAATCGAGTTGTAATTTCCAAAAAAAATAGGTGTTGAATGGTTATTTTTCAGAAAATATTTAGTGCTTAAAGTGATCCTAGACTAAGGATAGATGAAATAGTTTTTTAGGAAAAATAAACCATTCTTTCCTAGGTTAGTTCACTAATTCTATCATTATGTAGAGTATGTATTCGGTGAGAATAAATATGTTATTAGAATTATTATTAATGCAAAAGAAGTATTATTTTCATCAAAGTAATGGAAAAGATGTATTAATCTATCCCATATAGGTATTTATAATGATTTTCAAGGTTCCATTCCCGGTAATAGATAGTTATTTATTTATGATAATTCCCTATTAGAGTTTATTGGAAATGGTGTTGTTTAAAGAGCAGTTGATGTAGAACTTAATGGAGAATGTATACTTTTGTTTAAGTTTATCCAACACATGTTTGTCCTAGGAAAAAATATTTTAGAACCATGAGGTATCAATATTTTTTCTCTTATTTCTTATGAGAAGAGGGGATAAGATAAATTTGTATAGATATCTAATGGTCCACATGATAGAGTTGAGAAATAACTCTGTGATCTAATTCCTTGATTTATCCTAAGCTCATTTCATCTATGTTATAATACATTGTTTGGTGGATGAAGAAGAAGAATCGATTATCTATTATGGTGGGTTTTGTTTGAGTAAGTTTACATGAAAAAAGATGAAGGTAAATTGAAACCCAAGGTTGAAGAAATTGGTGGCTAAAAATGATAAAATATATGAGGATTTCAATCCCATAGCATCCCTCTAGACCTAAGGATATGTTTAATCCTAGATTTAATCCATATGAATTTGTAGTTTATTTCTCTAATGAGGAAGATAAGGAGAAAGAATATTCAATTAGAGAATAAGTTTTTATAGATACTTTAGTTGAGGAAGTGAGTAACCCTAATGTGGTCAAGATCCCATATGTTTCATATAGAGCTACCAGTCCTTCAATTTATCTTCCTACTAGATAAATCATGATTAGTGAAGGAGATGAAGAAGAAACTAAAGTCTCAGGTGAAGAACAAGTTGAGAGTTCTTATAAGAGCTCAAAATAAGTAGTTGAAGTTTTAAATGGGTCTGATGAATCTAATAATGGATATGGTGATAGACCTCAAGCCTTTGAAGGTCATGATGTTGTTGGTGATACTAGTGAGGAAGAACGTTCTCATTAATATCATGGTACTTATGCTTTCAGTTAGAATAATGATGAGGTGATAGATTCTGATTTTCATTCTTTTGACATTGTCTCTGATAGAGATGATCCTAGAGAACCTGTTGAGGGGGAGTAATCCCCAGGCTCTTCTATTCATAAATCAGTTCATAGGGATTAACCCGTTGTTTCATCCACTACTGTGGATGATATACCATCCAAGGGGGATTCATATCCTAGTTCCAAGCCCTTGGGAATCTCTTATTCTAATTCTAATGGTGAAGTTGATGGTAGTAGTGATTATGATGATCATGGAATTCCACTTGAGAATGGTGAAATTTTCATCCCTATTAATGGAAAAGATCCTAAGGGATCTCTAGTTAAATGGATAGATGGGGTTGGTCAGGTGGAATTCATTCCTTTAGATATTCCTACTACTCTATCTATAAATATAGAGGCTACTTTACCTACCCCTGAGATGATTCCAATTCCTCTACCTTCTACTCCTCTACCTTCATATTATGTATCTAAGAATTATCTTGAAGATTTTAGGGTGAGTATTATTTTGTACATCAGTGGTATTCTTATATCCACACCTCCTCAAGAGGTCGAGATCAATAAATATGATTTGAGATAGATTTTTGAGTTAGATATCTCTCACATTAAACCTAAAATGATCTTAAAAATTCAAGAAGTAGAGATTGAGAATGTCCAATTGACCACTAAGATGAAAGAAGTTAAATCTATCATGGAAGAGATGACTGGAAGTTTAGTTGTAGGTCAGGCATCACTTCTAGAGAGGTTGGAAACCTTATCTATTGTCAGTTCTTCTACTTCCACTGATCCACCTCCAACTTTTTCAATTGATGTTGAGATTATATGAGAAATTGTAATAGAATGTTTTAATTTTTTCATGGTTGATCTTCCTACCTCTCATCAAGAAGAGATTTGAAAGATAAAGGCACGCAGTGACCATATCTAAAAATGGTAAGGGAATGTTTGAATAAATATAAAAGTGATAGAGAGACTATAAATAAAGACATTAAGTATAACCTTTCTCAGATTTATACCAAGAATGAGCTCAATTCTCATTTTAAGTTTCTTGTTGAAAATATAATGATGCCTCATGTTACTAGGTCCTTCAAGGAACAGGTGAATCAGCTCAAATTTTTAGCCCCTCTACTTAAACTTTTTATAAAAGAAAATAAATATGTTTTCAAGGTAATGGATCATGGGGGAAATATCATTATATACTTTTTTAACTTGATGGATCCATTTTTGTATGCCTCTAGAACTATAGTGGAGGAACATAAAGCCATCCTTATGTCTTCTCTTACTTATCCATCTTATGTAATGCCCCTGTCTACTTAGTTTCAATCATTTTTCATGAATTTGGTTGAATCCCTTTGGTATCTCATGTCGGTTGACATCCATGAGCTTCCTCATACTACCTTTACACCCTCTTCTACTACCTCTATGCCTCCAGTTTTAGGAAAAATCAAAGACCCTATTGATATTTTATCTCTTGTGGCTAAGAGTGTTTATAATTTGAATTATTTTTTGATAGGGATTGTATTTATCCATGTCTTACATTTTTTACTATAATCGTTGAATTTAATATCTAAATAAAACTCTTTATGGTTTATCTTTATTTCCTATCTTATATTTTATTTTTATTTTATTATCTTTTTGCTAATCCCAAAAGGGGAGAAATATAATTTCACATGACCTATGGTACTAATTACATTCATAACTTGTCATTTGAAATGTTAAGTAGAACATTACTTTTTAAATTCATCTATAATTATGTCTATATTTGTCTTTCTATATGGTTATATAATTCCATGGTTTTTGATCATTAAAAAGGGGGATATTGTTGGACCCTACTTATTTTAATGATCAAAAATAATGTTTATTATGTTTCTAACAAGTTCAATGTTTTATGATATACAATATTTTTCTATATAATTTTTTGAAACTAATTTGGTAAAGTGCTTATCTACTATTAGTTCAAATGATCTACCATTAGTTCAAAGTTATCTACCATAAGTTCAAATGATCTACCATTAGTTCAAAGTGATCTACCATTAGTTAAAATGATCTACCATTAGTTAAAAGTGATCTAAAATTAGTTGAAATGATCTACCATTAGTTTAAATGACCTACCAGTAGTTTAAATTATCTACCATTGGACAACATCTATCGTTAGACTCTACAACTGATAGATCTACCATTGAGAAAATATACCATTAGTTCAATAGAATCTACTGGTGAAATACACATACTATTAGACTCTACCACTGACTGACCTACCACTATAGTTGATCTACCAATATATTTTATTAACCTCAAAAGTTAATATACCACCAGAGATCATCTACCACTAGACAGATCTGTCGTTAGACAAGATCTACCACTGGTAAGGATCTACCACAAGAGTGTTATCATTGTTGTTCAGATTCTTAATTCAAATTTAATTACTCTAAAGGAAATTTTATATAATTTAATGCATTAAAGATTCATGTGTATTTAATCATCATTATTATTAAACTACTCCACATATGAATTGAATACAAAGTCAGACCTTCCTGATTTAGTGATCAGTACAAGGATCCAGGTTTTTATTTATTATTATTCTTAAATAGATATTTGGACATGGGGATTTATATATTTGTATGGTCTTCCTCATGTGATCAATTGTATATGTATGGTGTGTAAAAAATGTGGAACTATCTACGGAAAAACATATCCAATATCAACATTGACAGATTGAAAATAGAAGTAATTTTCATACTTTTGTGACATTCTATTTTCCTGAAAATTCTGTGAAATATGTTCAAGATCCTATCAAATCTAAATCCTAGGAATCATAATAACTACAATATCATGGATCGAGCTACATCACATCTTAGATCTATCTATCTCTTGATCTTTTCTCTTTATGATTTAATTTTGAGAAGTGTGTTATTTTACTTTTTTGTACACATTGTCTCCTATGCTTAAACTGGAGTGTGCTTGACACATTCTCTCAAACTATTTATTTTCATTCCCATGAATAATTATTAAATAGGTTCTTCATGGGATGGTATTATTTTTTATCCCATATAGAACTTTGGAAGAGGCTTTGAGCCTAGACAGCCTGTGTGTTGTTGATTATAAAATATGATCCAGGTTGTGGATTAAGTTTATTATTTAATAAAAGTCTTGGAAACAGGTGATTTCTAGGTATAGAGGACTAAGTATCAGCTTGAGATTGAACCACTTGTTTTATTCCTCAATGTATTTTATTAGTTTTATTTTTCTTCATTTAAAAGTTAAATATAAATATGTTATTTAAATTCATAACAAAACTTTACTTTGATAGTTAGTCTTAATTTATGTTTAAAAAAAGTATTTGATTAAGTAATTTAGTTTCAAAAGTTAAATTGATTTCATAGATTATTTTTACTTATCCTTAATCCCACTTTGAAAAATTATTTGAAAGATCAAATTTATATATTTATACTATTTTGATTAACTTGGTCTTTTTATTAATTTAGGGGATTTAGTTTTTAAATAGAAATTTTATTGGGAACTCAATTCATCGACGTCTTGAGTTACTCAATCTGACTAATAGATTTATTGATAAAAACTATGACTACATATTCTCATGGTGAGGTAGGACACATTGAGTGAATCATGGGTAATATTACACTAATGAATAATGAGATAAAATATTTTACACTTTTATACTTTAACGGAAGCTGATATCTCGATCTCTTTTAATGGAAATAGAATATTGTTATTAAGATTATGTTCATGGAATTATGTCGGCGTGTTCATTTTTAGAAAGTCAAAGAAAGATACATCCAACACATAGGTTGATATCACTAGCATGTAACTTAATTGATCAGATACATCATGGTAAAGATATTATGTTACACATTATATGTTTGTATGTGTTTATTATCATTACAGTATTTAACTTATTTCTCTATCGGTGTCTTGGTGTGTTATTATATTTTAACAATTTAATTTAGAAGTTTTTTCCTAATTCCACTCAGAAAGGGGTTTGGAGGTTCACACACTAAGTGTATTTAAAACATTAGTTAAATTTTATTTGAATTTAACATGTTGAGTAAATATTATTCTTGTGTGGAGTTTAATAATTATTCATATTTATGTAATTTCATATATCTAGTCACTGGTTATTTAATATAATATTATATGAGTTGAATATTAAATAAATATCCATTTCACAAGGTAATTACTAATTATGTGACTATATAATATTTATTTATTCTAGTTCATCTATAAAGTAACAAATATTTATTTTTTTGGTTACACGAATATTTAATAAATATTTATTCACTAGTTTTTTAATATAATATTTATTTATTTATTAGTAAATAATTTAGTGATATTTATTTATTAAAAAAATAGTTATTATTAAATACCTGATAAATAATGAGAAACATTGGAAAATCAAGTTTAATAGTCTGGTGAGAAATTTCATATTAAATATTATTTTAATAAACATTAATTTATTCATTCATGGAAATAATATTTATTTGTATTTATGTGTTTAGCACATGTCAATTAAATAATCATATTAATATTATTTAGACATGAGTATCTCTAGCTATTAAAAAAATAATATGGTCCAATGTGAAATTATTATCTGTCTAATTCTATCTCTATTTAAACCTGATTATGTCATTTCTAAACTTAATTATCATTGTGCATAATGAAAGCCTAAAGAGAATTATCTTAATCCCTAGAGATATTTTCTCTTAGAACATAATCAATAATGAAGAGTGATTCTCCTCCACTAAACTATCAAGATTAGAGATACTAGGAAGAGTCCTTTTATTCTAAGTGATTCTTGTGGTGATCATCAATGAATGACTCAAGTGTCAAAATCTTCCATACTAGAACCTAGTGATTTCTATGATGATGTTCAGAGGTTCACGGTGCACATGTGGATCATTACTAGATGTATTATACACTTGAATCATCTTGTTGGAATGACGGAATGATGAGAAGTGGTATAACGATTCATCAATGAAGAAATAAATTCAATGCAAGGTATTTAGTTATCAAAATAAATTAATTATAAATTATGTTTGATGATACTATCTTCTTGGTTCTGTTGTAATAGCCAATTAATCTTCGATTTAATTCTGTTATTCATGATGTTCTATTTCATGTATATCTTATATTTTTCATTGATTATGATACAATAACAAATTGGTTATGGACAAAATGTGCTTCTACTATGCATGTAGCCTTCAAGTAGTATCAATGAAGTCACATAATTAATTTATAATTATTTATTAGTAATTGATTTATTATATTCACTTGTTGTTAGTTTTCATTTATTTATTATTTGTTCTTTTATTTTTATGTCAACTTATTCTCTTCTCCTTCTCTATTATTCATCATATAACCAAGAACCAGTTAAAAATACATGTAGAACATTTGAACATTTCATCAGGAGGAGTGAAGAGTTCTAGATAGATAATAAAAGACTATAAGGTGTGTAGATTATTGGTACATGTCGTGTACCTTTGTATAATACCTAAGGATAAACCATGATAAATCTAATTCATTGTGTAGTAAATTCATGTAGAATGCATCAAATGCACATCATGTGCTGACTAACTAGGCTGACACATGAAATATCAGACAACAAGACATGTGATCCACACACATCATGTGGTCCATGAAATTTCATGGTAAAAATTTAATGACCTAGAATATTAATGATGGAATTTCCCTTCTGATTATATAATTTTTTTATATTTAGTAATATAGTATTATATAATTCACATAGGACACATGATAAAACCAACAAAATTTTATTAAATGGATTTAAACATTACATTTAGAGAATAAACATGGATAAAAACTAAAAATATTACAATAGGATAAAAAATAGAAAATAAGATAACTAAAATATAAAAATTTGGATTTTCTCGATCCATCAGAATAACCACTCACGAGCAACACTGTAGAAATGAAACACAATATTAGTAATACGATATTCATCTAGAAAATTAAAACATATATAACCTTGAGATAAAATAGAATTTAATGAATAATTGATGAAATATAAGGTATTTATAGAAAGTAGGGAACCCATATGACCATTACAAATCTGGTTGTTGGAATAGTAATCTGACCATTGGAATAGTAATTTGATTGTTAGGAATATTAACCCAATTGTTATAATATTATCCCCACATATGGAAGTGTATAATAATATTTATTTATCCTATAAAATGAAAATATGACATATTTATATCATTTTGAAAGTAAATAAATGTTTTAAAAATGATAAAATAGGTATTTGTATTTTTATAAAACATAAATGCTTTATTTTCATTTTTATAAAAGAAAATAATGATTTAAAATAAATTTTATTTTCATAAAATGGTTTTAGAAACTAATATTAAGTTTTATTATAATGATAATATAATTTTATGAGACCTTAAGTAAATTTTCTAAGAGTCGAAAAATTGTTCATAATATTAAAATTGGGATTTTTCAAATAAATAAGGATTTTATTTAAAATTTAAAATTTTCATATTTATAAAATTATTTTCATAAAATGGATTTCATTTTTATAATCTACACATTAAAAAATGGTTAGGTTTAATTTTTTTATTTTTCAAAAAAAGTTTAGTTTTTTATGAATATTGAAAGACAACAAAATACAATAATTTTCATTATAAGAAAAATACATGAAGAAATGAGTCATGGATGATGTAAGTGAATATTATTTAAAACTCACATGCATAAATTACTATATATAGTCATAATAATCAACATTATTTGTAGTCTTAATCTGAAATAATAGTCTAATGAATATAATATTCAAAAAACACCCATCTCCCCCCTATAAATACCACCCCCTTCTCCTCACATATTATAAGCCTTGGAACTTTCCAAATTTATACCCAATTATCTTCTCAACCCTCTAACCCATTTCCTAGTACTATTGGTCTCACCAAATACCATTTTAAGGAGCTGTAAGAGGTATCTTAATAAGAGACAACTAAAGGAAGAGGTAAAATTCTCGGCTTACCTCTTTCAATTTTATTCTTCTTTTAGAACCCCCATATATTCTCCATCCACCTAAACATAGTAACATTATTATCCTAAATATATTTATATATCATTATTATTTTTTAATATTTATCTTCTACCCTCTCCTCAATTTATTCTTAAAAAAAATCGGTGTTCATAGTTTTATTGGTTCACAGCCTCTATGAACAACGCACTTAATTTTTCTTCACTGCCTTCAAGGATGGTTATATATTCCTTATGTTAATTTCTTAAATGTCTTCTTTAAAATAAAACACGATTGAGGGGAACTTTTATATCCATAAATCCATTTATATAACACACTTTTAAAATATTTATTCATAATCATGATCTCATGAAACAAAGTAATGTATTAGGTATAACCATTCTAGTTTAACTATGGTTTTCAAATAAAAATCCATGTTCATTATTTCTTCAAAATTATAACTGATTCCTTAAAACACTATTTTGAATGTTCATTTCTATGCCTAATTCTCTGCCCATTCTCATTATGTGTTTTAAGGGAACACCAAATTTGAAACCTATGGTTATTTATTCAGCTATGAACATCCAAAATATTTAATTCCTTCTTCTATTTATAATATTTATGAAATCTCATTTGATTGAGATATGATAAAATATTATGCAACCCATTTCTTTCCATGGGTAATTCTTGTGTTTATTCCTTACGTTTGATTTTCATTTGTGGAACACATATGCATGTACATGTAGTGATGGGTTCTCCTAAGTAGTGATCCAATTAAATGGGTAATGTTTATGTCTCATGAGATGATATGTATGGGATTAGAGAGTAAACCTAATCCATAATGGGGCTATGTCCACCATGTGATGTTGTCTTGGCAATTATCTTTGACTTATAATTATGTCATGGTTCATATTATTGCCACATTATTATGTTTCCATGATATTATATGTTATTTATGTTATTCTTACATAAGATTATTCATGAACCTTATCTTTTATGACATCATATTACGAGTTTTGACTCATATATTATACTTTGTTATCACATTTACTCTTTTAATGTGCTTTTTAGCTCACCCATTTCATTTATGTATTCCCCAGGTCATCCTATGCAGTTTTAGGATCTCAAGGGGATTTAGGAGTTCATTATAGAGATTAAAATAAAGATGTTTTATTTTAGTTTCATCATGATGTTTTATGTACCTAGTATTCCAAATACACTAGGCCTATTAATATTTGGGTTATGTTTATTGGATATTTATATTAAAAAATATGTAATTATATGTGAAAAAGTATTGGGCTTCTATAGAAAATTCATAGTCAAAGATATGTTGTGTATTTATTACATGGTGTGTGTGATTCATAGCTAAGTAACACGGTAATTAATGGGCATGATGGAGTAGTCATGTAGTTAATACATAGTGTATCTAATCCACACAATTTGGTGGTCATGTAATTAATAGACATATAGTATATTTAATAGAAATGATGCCGTGGTCATTTAATTAATTCGCATGTGGTGCAATGTTGTGTTTACCTCTCACCCATAAAGCGGGTATTTAGAAAATCAAAAAAGAGAATTTTCAGTCAGTCATGTGGTGAAATACATGTAGTTTTTAATTAATTCAAGTATAATGTGTAATTAATTCACACATAGTGTGTAATTAATTCACATGTGATGCAATTAATTAATTCACATGTGGTGTATTTAATTCACATGTGTAGTAATTAATTAATTATCACATGGTGTAATTAATTAATACATGATATAATTAATTCACATGTGGTGTATTATTAGTACACACATAGGGTGTTTAATACACATTGTGTAATTAATTTTTTTACATGATATACACATTATTCCAGGTTATACAAACATAAATTTATTTACATGAAAATAAAACTAATAATGGTGGACATCGTATAGAAATGGTTTAAATAATATTAAATTCTAAATTAATTTCATGTTAAATTCAGAACTACTCTCTGTGTTTCCTCTAAGTACACACTGTGTACTTATTTAATTTAAATATATTTATTTATTTAATTTATTTAGAATTATGGATTATGAAATTTCTAGGTCCATTTAAATAAGATAAAATTAATTAATTAAATAATTAATGAGGTAATTAATTCGATTAATGTAAGGTGGTTTTATCTTAATTAAAGAACAAATTGAAGTTAATGTTAACTAATGTAAAAATATATATTTATTGTATGTGCATGGATGATTATGAGCGTAGACCAACCTGTGTATATGATTGGTTTCTTTTAATTTATTATTATTATTGCATGGTTTTTTTAATAATTTATTAAATTAAATAACTTGTCTTTGTGTCATCAACTATTTCTCATTATGTAAGGGTTTACGTGCTTACAGTTTCTTTTATGTAAACCCCTTAACCAATCCTTTGGTTCCTCTTATCTTTATATGATTAAATCTTATATAATGGATAGATATCTCAATCAAGTGTATGTGGTTCAAGTTTTGATTCGATATGAAACCAATCCAAGAGATACATAGGAGAATGGGTAGAATGCTACAGCATAAACCAAGTTTCAGTTTAAGGTGTTGTTTCCCCTAGGTTCATGGGTTACCTTATCATACAGTAGATAAACTAAAAATTATAAAATCTCAAGATCATACAAATTTTATTATTTTATTTCTATCAAGTTACATAGTTAATTTATTTATGGATGCTTTATCACGATCACATAAATAAATGAATTAAGAAGAATGAAAATTGGAATTAAAATAAATAATATTATGTGTAAATTTTATCATGACATAGTTAATAACTTTAAGTAAAAACCAATTAATATTAACAAACATTTAATTATATGAAATGTTAAATTTACACGTAAAAGATAAAATTAATCAAATTAATATATTAATTCAGTATAACCTTCCATTTCCTGGGAAGAAATTGAATCATAGTTCATTGTGTTTGGCCAAACTTTGTTGGGGTTATTAAAATTATCAAGAAATTTCTATCAATAGTTTTTTTTCTACTTAACCTAGTTCTCATTAAAGGTTGATCACCTCTATGAGACTTAGTGAAACTAGTAAGTAAGTGTTGAGGAAATCCAAGTCCAAGATTTTAGGACTAGGAAGTCCACTTGATGTATTAAGAAGTTTATATTTAATGTAATTGGAAAGTTGTGGCTACCTAAATACCTTTTAATAGCATATAAAGCCTCCATCTAGATTATGAGAAGGGGTATATGGATCCTTATCACTAGAATATCCATACGATAGGATATTCTGAAACTAATGGTGAGGGATATTATGTTTCAATAACAAAGTTGGAGACTAATAAATAAATATTTATTATTCCATATTTTTTATAATCAAGATAAAACTAAAATATTATTTTACTAAAAGTTGGTAATATAAATCATCATGACACTACGGTTATTTGGAAAAAGATCACATCCTGACCAGAACACATTTCCAAGGGTGGTACATTTGTTTTATACACTAAACTACTACTGAAAATTTTATATGATGTGCTAGAATTCCCCACACTTGTTCAACCACCTCATAGAGAAATAGAATAAGATAAGGATTTCTTTATGAGGTACATGGGGATGCTTCAATTGTCCATTGCATTGGATAATCAATTATGTATAGATAACTGATAATGAAACATAAGGACACAAATGCTTATACCATGATATCTCATCTCCTATCTCTTGATAAGGAGAAAGAGAGGATTTAGATAAATGAGATTATCATTATACTATACTTGTGTAAACTAGAAGAGGGTACCTAGATACTGATCTTGACTACAATATACTAAATTAAATTGATTATTCAAAAACGTTATGCTTCTATATGGATAATAAATTATCCATTAATCTCATATTATCATTATTTCCTTCAAGTTTCTCCTTATTCGTATAGAATTTTCATATGAAAATCTCAAGAAACTTTAGACATAGCTTTACTGGGTAAATAAGAGTTGTGGGGAACTTAGTTATATAACCCTTATAATGAACATCTTGAAAGGAAATGGTTGAAAATACAATTACTATTTTATAGTAAATGGTGCCTCTTCGACATATTTCAATTATACAAAAGACTTAGAAGGTAGTCCGGTGAATAGTAGGTTCTTTTCTTCTCATGTTAACATAAATAGTTATTTAAAATATAATTGAAATAAATTTAAGAAGATGAAATTAGTTCCATATACTTCATATATATTCATCATGGATTGTAATGTTTCTATTTCACTTTCTAGCTATTGAATAATATATTTTATTCAAAATTGTAAAACCAAGAATGAAACATTACTATAATAATGGTGTATTCTCATAAGATCTAAGGAAGGATGATTGTTATTCCAGTCATGATAAGCACACAACTTTAATAAGTAAAGTTGAACTCTCCCATAGGTTGAAAAGGGTGATTCTTATATTAGTAGTGAGAATTTATCAACTTCTGATTACCTGCTGTATATATTCTAGTTAAACTATTTTTTTATTAATGTTTACTTATAAATTTATCTCATTGTTATATTGGACATGATGAGACATTATTTATTTTGAAATTAGTATTTTTATGGTATTCTACACTTAATTAACATTTTAGTAATACTAGAATCATTGATATAAAATATTGGATATGTATGATGAATATAAATTATGAGATTCATATCTAGTTATGTAAATATAATTCTATTTCAAGTAAAACTAAAGTTCATTGTCAAATATATACCCAAAATATTATTTATTCCCTTTATAGATAAAACCCCTTTAGGTATTATCGATATACTTATTGATTTTTATAAAAATAAACCTTTAAAAATAAAGGTGTTCCATAAAGATTTTGAAATTTATTCAGCTACATAGCATGAACAATTCCAAGGTGATGATAGAGGTAAATTCATATACTTTATTAAATTCCTTTAAGAAATTTTTGGAATGATAGATGAAAGTAATTAATGCACTTGGTAAAATATACAAGATCCTACAGGCTAGTGTATCAGAGAATATCTTAACCAATTATTCATGTATCATTAAATGTAGAGTGAAGTTTTTCCTAGAAACATGTTACCATATTCTCATCATATAGAAAGTTATAGTATAAGTTAAATCAATGAAGAGTTTTATAAATATTTCAATTATTCCATGATTATTTTCCAAACATGTTTCACAAAATAATAGCATAATAATTAACCATATGGAAACTAAATTGAAAAATGGATAACCAGTTATTGGAGGTTTGCATTTGGGGTGTATAACCAACTATTATTTTAATCACTTGCATCTATAGTGATTAATTTGTGTTGGGGTATCTGACCAATATGAAAAGGAGTAGTCATTTAAGGTTGAACCTTATAAATCCTTGTATTCCATTTCTATGTGATTTCATATGCATTCATGCAATCAAGGGTAAGACAATCATTTGAGATTGGATTTAGTCCTTAACTAGTCATAGAGGTTGGGTAAAAAGGGAGACACTTGTAAAAATGAAAAAATATTACTGGTTCACCCACTCCCCATCTTAGTGATCCAACCAGATCTGGGAACTTTAATTGGTATCAATGAGAAGGATCCCCTTTTAATGATTCATGAAGTTTATGAGGATGGAGAATATAAATTGTGTGAATAGTAGGGGTGTTCTTACTTTTGATTGAAGCAACTATCACAGTTGAAGGAATAGGATGATACCTTACCTCATTTTTCTTGTTCTAGAAGTTTGAGATGCTATAATAGTGGTTTTTCCACCCATTAATGTGGAAGATATTGTGAAACATTCTAACAATAGAAATATGGAGAATGATGGTAAGTATCAAAATGATATTTTAATTTTTCTTTTATAAAAGGTCTAAAAACTTCGTGGGACTTCAAACCAAAAAAGAAATATGGGATAAGTTGATGAGTAGTTGGAAAGAAATGTTAAAGTTAGAGAAGAAAAGATACAGGTTTAGAGGAGTTTATTTGAATATTTTAAAATTATAAATGGGGATAATATTAATGAATAATTAACCAAGTTAAATGTTATAGTCAGTAACATTTGAGGATTTAGTGAGAATATGGGTGATGTTTCCATTGTTAAAAAGTTATTGAGAAACTTTTCTAGTCATTTTGATCCAAAAGTTTCAGCCTTATAAGATATAGAGTATTTGATAGTGGATGAGATTCATAATATTCTCATTTTATAAAAAATGAGAAAGGCACTAGTTTTAGAAAGGAAGGTAAAATATGAGATGGATTTTTGAGGATAAGAGAAAAGGAAAAGTCATAAATGAGTAATTATTAGTATCAATTCATTTTGATGAGGTGGATAATGATGAAGACTTCAATAAGATTATTTCTCTTTATTGAAAGAGATTTAGAAAAGGAAATTGGAAAGAAAAAGGAAAATAATTACCAAGTGCTGGAATTATGAGGTCACTAGACACATTTCCTATGACTTTCCAATGAATAAATTGATTGATACCAAGTTGGATGGGGAAGACAAGAAGTCTCAAAAATGGAAAAAGGAAAAGAAGAGGAGGAGGAGGAATTCTAGCAGTATGAAGAGAAATTCTATGACTGATTATGAGTAAGAAAATTCATCATAAATTAAATCTTTATAAGATAAATTAAATTTTTTTTATCATGTTTATAAAGTATTTGGTTAATTATCAAAGTGATTGTCCAAGTTCGGAGGGTATTGTTGATGTTGTGGAAGGTTTAAACACATATCCTATTTGTGTTGGTATAATAAGTCTTTACCAGGAAGGAGGTAATAAAACACAATTTTATTGAATATTTTATTGATAATAAATTATATAATTTCCCCAAATTGTGCTAAATATTTTTATTTATAGAATATTTGGGATTAGATCATTCATTTGAAAATTTAATGAAAATTTCAGTTTTACCCTTTAAAATTCACTGTAGTATTTCAAACATAAATGTTTTTATTTGATTTATTTGAACTTGAATTTTTTTAAATATGTTCCTGACTTAATTGGATACAACTTTAATTCAGTAAATATGAGCTAAAACATGCATTTGATTGTACTAAATGGTCCATGAAGTCAAAGATGGATTGGACTCTCCAGATTGGACATCACTTCAATATTTGGGCCATAACTTCTTCATTCGTGGTTGTATTGGTCCCAAATTTGGAGATAAGATCTAGGAACCATTGTTTTAAAAATTATCCTTCTAGAAGGATAGCTGGTTCATGCGTTTTGGTAGTCAAACAGGTGGTGCAAGTTGGATTAATTTATTTGTCCGAATTTCCCCATTCACACTTGAAACCTCTTAAAACCTAGCCTCCCCTCCACTTTATAAATTGGTGTTTTTATCATTTGGAGGGGTTGGTATGTGGATTAAGATATTGTGAGTAGATGATAATTGTTTCTATACTATTTAAATTCACAATTGGAGGAGGGAAGCTTCCAATCTAGGATCTCCTCCAAAATGCTCTTCTTTTCCTCTTCTTTGTTGTAATGTTGTTGTTCTTTCAATAAACTCTTAGTTTCTCTTCCATTACTTCTATTATTTTAAATTTTCTTATTCTCTTAATATTCATCTTTGGGATGGAAATAACTAGTAGAAACATGATTGGGTTATACCCTTTCAATGACCTTTTGTAAATGAAAAACGTTTATATGATGACTACACTGCCCATGGAAGAGTAATTCTTCTTAGTAATAAATATAATTATAACCATATTCACTTAATTATTTTGAATAAATAATATAATTTAATTCAAATATTATGATTTATAAAAAAATTAAAATTAAAAGAAACTAATCAAGGAATTGAATAATTCAAGCAAAAACACGTGAGGTTGAGAATCATGTGAATTGTGAGAGTGCGGCCTTAATCGGTAATACAAAACCACATTAGATTAATATTTAGAGTTAAAATATAATCTCCAAAATCAATTCCTACTAATTTAAAAAATTAATATGTTCCCTAATTTACCACTAACCATAATCTAGTATTGGAACGAAAATCAACACATGGTGTTACGGTTTCATGTTCCGAAGCTAGCCTAGGGTTCAATTCATTTCATAATTATGGTTAAGTTAACTCCCATAGGGTTCAAGGGTTAGAAAATTAGGGGATCATAATTAAGTGTATTTTAATTTAAATGATAATTATTAATAATTAAGTGAATATGTGGAGTCATATTGGTTACTCTTTTTAAAATAGTTTTCTAAAAAAACCTTTTCATTGTGTTTTATTAATCAAATTTCATTTCAAAAACAAGAACAAAAAAATACAATCTTCTTATAAAAAAATTATTTTTCTTATTTTATAAACATAAACTCCCCAATCCTTCTAAGTTTTTTTATTCCATTTTATTTTATTTTTAAAATACCACCAATAATTTTTTAAATTACTTCCTCCTTTGAGAGATGAGCTTGGTCAGCCACTTTATTGTGCCCAAGTATCCAAAAATCATACATCATTTGAAAGAAACCATGATAGATATTAAATTGGAATCATTTCCAGGGAGACAAGTAATTATTTTAATCAATTAGAGGTATTTATTTTATTTTTTATTTTATTCTCTTCTTCTCTTATTTCTTCCTTCTTTACCCAATCTGAATTTTTTCTCTTTCCTTTGTTTTCTTCTTCTTCTTATTTTTGGACCATCAACTAAAACTTATAATTTTTATTTTATTATGGTCCACTTTTATTATTTTCATTTTTATTTTATTTATGACATGAACTAATCCTGAGGATCTCTTATATCTTGACCCTAAGATTGAGCGCAACCTTAGGCCTCGAATCCGACATTCTCTGTCTATGGGAAGTTTCAACATTCAACCAGTTAGAGAATTCATCCATTATGGTAATATTGAAATTGGAGGAAATTATAATTCAAACATAAAACAAGAACCAATGTCTGAAAATAATAATAATGAAGTTAACAGAACCATTCAATAATTGGTTGCACCAGATATTAACTATCAACCAAATTGTATTGCATACCCAAACCTCGAATCGGACTTTGAATTGAAATTTGGGTTAATTTATCTACTTCCAAAATTTCATGGATTATCTATTAAGGATCCAAAAAAACATTTAAAAGAATTTAATGTGGTTTTCTCAACCCTAAAACTAATAAATTACTCTGAAGATCAAATAAAACTAAGAGCATTCCCATTTTCCCTTGATGGTGCTAAAAATGATTAGATGTATTATTTACAACCAAATATGTAACATGTTGGAATGATTTAAAATGTATTTTCTTGATGAGATTTTTTCCATTATCAAGGACCACTTCCATTTTTAAGGAGATCTCAGGGATCAAGAAAGCACAAGGGGAGTCAATGTATGAGTACTGGGAGTGATTTAGGAATTTGTGCACAAGCTACCCACATCACCAAATTAGTGAGCCACTCATCATCCAGTACTTATATGAAGTACTCACACCTATAGAGAGGAGCATGGTGGATTCCACAGCTATAGGAGCATTGGTGGATAAAACACCGGTATCCATGCATGTATTGATCGAAAATATGGCACAAAACTCCCAAAAATTTAGCGATCGAGGTACACCACATGTCAGGGAAGTACGTCCAGTAAGTCTATATTATCTTAAAATTAATTTAATTGATACCAAGTTGGAATAATTAACTACTATGGTGAGGCAGATTACTTTGGATAAAAAGAAATTCCAACCCACTCCTAGGAGTCCTTGTGGAATTTTCACTAAAACAAACCACCCAACTGACTGTTTCCCCCAATTACATGAGAAAGAGGATTGTGGTGCCATATTTCCTAGGAGACCATATCAGAAATAACAACATCCACATTTCCAAAAGAAGTATGATTTATTTTCATCAATATACAACCAAGGGTGTAAGGATTAATCAAACATGGGGTATGACTCTGGACAATAACAAAGTCCCCCTTTTGAACAAAATTTCCAGCATCCTCCACCTTACCAATAGGGTTTCCAACAACCCCAAAGGAGAATTGAATCCAAAGAGTCGACAAGTAAACAAAAAGATAATTCTCAACCAAAGGTATATTCTAATACTAATGATCTTTTGAAGAAAATTGTTCTTAATCAATAGAATGAGTTAAATATCCAAGGTTCAGAGTTGAGGGAGTTGAAGACACAAATGATCCATATTTATACCGCCCTCCATGAATTAGTAAGTAAGAACTATAGAAATATTCCTTCCCAACCTACTCCAAATCCCAAGGGGAATGTTAGTTCCATCGCATTGAGAACTGTGACAAAAACAACTAATACATATACACCTATCATTCCACAGAGATTCACCTCAACTCCGAAGAACCCTCATCCAAGAACCACTGATGAGAAACCCAAGTAGAAAGGCAAAGGTAAGAAAAATATTGATGATATTCCTACTAAACCCCTTTCCTTTCCCAATAGAGTTGTGAAAACCAAGAATATAGATGAATAGGTGATGAAAAAGAGGTTTTGAATACATTTAAGCATGTTGAGATCAACATCCCTCTACTTGAAGTTATCGAGAAAATCCCAAGGTATTCCAAATTCTTAAAATAAATTTGTACAAATCGAAGAGGGATTAAGGTAAATGAGAGGATAAATCTTTGAAGGAATGTGTTGGCACTCATTACACCAACTCGAGCAATGCCAACAAAGTGAGAGGATATCAGTAGATTCACCATACCATGCACCATAGGGGAGTTACACTTTTTTATGCTTTATTTTATTTAGGTGCCTCCATAAATGTGATTTCTCACTCTATATTCTCTATATTTATAGGTTGGTGAGTTGAATATTATGAGAGTAGTGGTGTAGTTAGTGAATAGAGATGCATCATATTCAGTCGGATTCCTTGAGGATGTACTTGTTCGGGTAAGATACATGATCTTTCCAACAAATTTCTATGTTCTTAACATGGAGGATGATTAGGTAAGTTCTCATTCTCCCATTATCTTAGGTAATCCCTTCCTCAAAACTGAAAAAACTATCATAAATGTTCATGAGGGTACATTTTCCATGGATTTTTGAGATGAATTTGTGATATTTAATTTTATGGACTCTATGAAGTACCCCTTAGAGGACCATTCTACTTTTGTTATCTCCATTTTGAACCACCAATTAAAAACCCCATGGATTTTGATTTTTCTGTTCTTATAGATATTATGATAATTGGTTCTAGTTTTATGTCTAAGAGCACTTCCACACCAGTTTATAATGCACAAACCTCTCTTAGATTGTATTTTGAAATGGATTCATATTTTAATTTTGATCATGTGAACTCTGATTATGACATGGCTATTGAGTATGTTGATGGATTTTCTGCTTTATTCTGTGATTTTGATGATTCATATTATGATTCTGATGTTCATTGTGCACATATTTCAGTTCCTTAAATTTATTCATCCATACATCACCCCCTACATTGGAACTTAATCCATTACCATCAAATCTCAAATACTCATACTTGTTGAGTGGTGATATATTACCTGTTATAATTGCTAAAAATATTCCTTTTGAACATGAAGAAAAACATTTAAATATTTTG
Source organism: Viscum album (assembly GCA_963277665.1). Classification (NCBI taxonomy): domain Eukaryota; kingdom Viridiplantae; phylum Streptophyta; class Magnoliopsida; order Santalales; family Viscaceae; genus Viscum; species Viscum album. Next base: position 193,330,783 of record OY728155.1, on the reverse strand, counting down.
AGGGAGAACATCAGGGCAATCGGGTGGACGTTGGCTAACATATCAGGTATTAGCCCCTCCATTTTAATTCATAGGATTTTTTTGGAGGATGTAGCTAAACCGGTTAGGAAGCCAAAAAGGAGACTGAATCCAACTCTTTTAGAAGTTGTTAAAAAAGAAGTTGAAAATTTGCTCGAGGCAGGTATAATTTATCCCATTTCAGATTCACAATTAGTATGTCCTATTCATTTTGTGCCTAAGAAAATTCGTTCTACTGTTTTTGAAATGAGAGAGAGTAATTAGTTCCAATAAGGGTAAAAAATAGTTTGTGTGTGTGTTGATTATAGGAAACTAAATCAATCTACTAGTAAGTACCCCCCCCCATTTATTGATCAAATGCTTGAGAGACTAGTTGGGAAGACACACTATTGTTTCTTGGATGGATTTTATGGATATTTTCAGGTTCCTATTACTCTAGAGGATCAGGAGAAGACAACATTCACTTGTTCATTCGGTATGTTTTCCTGTCAAAGGATTCCATTTGGAATTTTCAATTCCTCAGGTACCTTTCATAGATACATGGTGAGTGTTTTTTTATATTTCATTGAAACCTACATGGAGGTATTTAGGGATGACTTTACAGTGTATGTATTTTCATTTGACGAATGTATATTTAGTTTGGTAAAGGTTTTGAATAACTGTATTGAGAAGAACCTGGTCTTGAACATTGAAAAGTGTCATTTTATGGTATATCATGGCATTGTATTAGGGAATGTAGTGTAAAAACATAGGATATAGGTTGATAGATCTGAGGTAGATATTATTTCATCATTACCCCATCCTTCATGTGTGCGTGATGTTAGATCTTTCTTAGGGAATTCAGGATTTTATCAACACTTCGTCAAATATTTTAGTAATATTTCTCTTCCTATATCGCGATTACTTCAAAAGGATTCTAATTTTCTATTTGAAGGTTCTTTTAGGACTTCCTTTAATGAGATAAAATAGTGTCTGACCACTCCACCAATCATACAGCCCCCATGATGGGACATTCCATTTGAGTTGATGTGTGATGCTTCAAACTTCACAGTTGGAGTAGTCTTATCATAGAGGTTGGAGGGAAGTTCACATGTGATTGCCTATGATTTGAGGACATTTGATTCATCCCAATAAAACTAAACAACCACAGAAAAGGAGTTTATTTCCATCATATTTTCTTTAGATAAATTATGTTCATATTTATTGGGCTCTAAAGTAGTTGTTTTTTCTGACCATGCAGCTCTGAGGTACCTCTTGAAGAATCCATATGGGAAGCCCATGATTATCTTATGGATGCTACTTCTTCAAGAATTTGATATCGAGATAAATTATAAGAAGAGTTCATAAAACTTGGTGGCAGACCACATGAGTAGGCTTACTCACACATTAGAGGCTGACACCTTGGACCAGGTACCACTTCGAGACACTTTCCCCAATGAGCATCTTTATTCCATCTCAGGTACACATCCTTGGTATGATGATTTAGTTAACTACCTTGTTTCCTATGAAATTCCTGAAAATTTAAAGAAAAATTAAGTCCAAAAGTTAAAGATTGAGTCAAGATTTTATGTTTGGGATGATCCATACCTCTGGTGTATGTGTAGTGATCAAGTTATTAGGAGGTCTCTATATTTTTTCCATATGCTTTCATGTGGAGGAAACATTGGACCCTCAATGAATAGATAGAAAAGTCTTAGACTCTATATTATATTGCCCTAGCTTATTCCATGATAACCATGTGTTTTTTAAGCCATGCTCTCATTTCCAACACACTAGGAACATTTCTAGGAGACATGAGATTCCCCAACAACCCATATTATTTTGTGAGATTTTTATGTTTGGGGAATTTATTTTATGGGTCATTTTCCAAGTTCATTTGGTTTCTTGTACATTTTTTCCTTTGTTGATTATGTGAGAAAATGGGTGGAAGATAAGGCCACCAGTACTGATGATTCTCATGTTGTTGTGGAATTTTTCAAGGCACAAATTTTTTGCAGGTTTGGAGTACGAAAGGCTATCATCAGTGACCAGGGTACACACTTCTGAAATAAGAATTTGGATTCCCTCTTTTGTAAGTATGGGGTGATAAAAAAAACATCAACACCATACCACCCCCAAACAAATGGCCAGGTTGAGGTTTAAAATCATGATTTGAAACAAATTTTTTAGAAAACCTTGCAGCCGAATAGGAAGGATTGGAGCAAGCACTTGGATGATGAACTGTGGGCTTATAGGACTGCATACAAGACCCCAATCAGTTTTTCCCCATTTCAGAATGTTTTTAGAAAATCTTGTCACCTCCCTGTAGAAATCGAGCATCAGGAATATTGGGAATTAAAGAAATGCCACATGGATTTTCCCCAAGCTAGAATTCAATGGAAGCTCCAAATTCAAGTGCTTGAGGAGATTTGATTATCATCATATGAGAAATCAAAGCTCTACAAGGAAAGATCAAAATCATCTCATGATAGAATGATCCAACAAAGGGAGTTTCATGTTGAAGAGAAAGTCTTTCTCTACAGTTCATGGCTGAACCTGATGCTTGGTAAGTTGTGTTCTATATGGTTAGGTCCTTATATTGTATCTAGTTTTTTTCCTTATGGTATAGTGAAGATCACGAAAGAGGACACTATAAGAAGATTTACAGTCAACGTGAAACACTTGAAGCAATACATTGATGGAATTTCTACTGATGTAGTGGACTTCATCACACTGTGTGACCCCATAATCACTTGAGAATATCAAGTTGTTCCTAACCCTTTCACTTTTATATTCTTTTTTCTTATTTAAAATTATGAATTTCATGTGTACATATCATTTCATAAGTTCACATTGAGGAAAATGAAATATTTTAAGTGTGGGGAGTGGATAATATTTTGGGGTATGTATTTAGTATTTTCATTTGTGCGTTTTGTGTGTATTTTCTATTAAGTTTTTGGTTAAAATTTTCAAAAAAATCAATAAAAACAAAGATATCATGTAACTATAATGTCTTGAAATTTCCATATAGATTTTTTTTAATTATATAGAATTATTTTGAGACCGCAAAATCTGACGGCGTGTGATTCTGAGGCCCGGAGTGCCCGGAATGATCCGTCGAAGTTTTGTTAAGCTTTAATTAGCGCGCGTAAGCAGTTTTCATAAAAAAGTGGAATAACTCTTAAAAGGTTACCCAGATCAGAAATCTAAGGGTACTGTTGCATTCAGGATGGTGGGTTTACCCTAGGCACGATATAATTTTATTCGGCATAGGCCTCCAGTGGGAAAACCTGAAAATGGCATAACTGTAAATAAAATTATTAAATAAAATTATTTTATTTTTCAAATGCTTATAACTCACAAACGGTGACTCAGATTAAAAATATGAGACCACCGTTGAACTTTTGAGGGTATTCTATCTTTAGGAAGATACTAACATTGGCCTGCGTGGGCCACCAGTGAAAGTTAGTTTTTGGTCGTAAATAAAATAATTAAGTGACAATTATTTTATTGTAAAATCCATAACTTCTAAACGGTAAATCAGAATGAAAATATGATAGTATCATTTAGTTCTTTGGGTTGTTTTCTCCTTGGGCAGAGCCTAACCTCAACCGGCGCAGGTCGAGGGTGAATGTAATTAATTTATTGAACTTTTTTTTGGGTACGTTCAGTAAACGCACTAGCAGCATTTTCTAACTTTTGAACCATTTCTTGGATTAAAAATATGAGGGAACCATTGATTCCACAGTTCTAGGATTCACTTAAGGAAGGCTTTACTTTGACCACAGTAGGTCTGGAGAAAAATTTAAGTTTTGCGACTTTTTAAAAGAAATGAAATAAAATAATTTTATTATTTTATTGCATATCCTCCAAAGGGAAAGAAAAGGTTAGTTCTGGATTTTTTATTTATATGTGTTTTTAAAAAAATTATGGAAAGGGGATAGGGTTTGAAGTATTTTTAAAAATGGGTCTTTAGATGCGTGAACCCTGTTCACGCATCTTCTTCTCGGCCGGATGTGTGAACGGGGTCCACGCATCCTTCACCATGTCTTGAAGGATGCATGAACGGGGTACACGCATCCTTCGAAGATGGGGTGAAGGATGCGTGAACCCCGTTCGTGCATCCGGCCGAGAAGTTATATAAAAGGGGGTCTCCCCCCCCCCCAAAAAAAAATTATTCTTCTCCTCTGGATTTTTCTACGAAGCCCTGTAGAATTTCTTTCTCAACAAATTTTTGCTGCTTTTAAGAAGGTAAACTTCATATTTAAATTTTCAATTGTTTAATTGTGTTTATTTATTTCATTTGTATGATTTGTTTATTTGATTTTTGATATGTAGAAACTAGTTTTTGTGTGTATGGTTTATTTATTTCATATGTATTAATGTGTAAATTAGTGTCTTTTATATGATTTAATTTATAAACGGTGTGTTTGTTGTATGAATTCGTATTGAATGTTTATGAAAATTAGATATGTTATAAAAAATGTTATTTGGAAAGTAATATTATTATAAACTATAATATTTTTATACACTAGTAATATAATTTGTGAATAATATATTATTTATATGTATCATATTTAAATTTATTAAAAAATATATAAAAAACTTTTTCTGTTAATGGTATAAAAATAGTTTTGTATAAATAAAATTTTAAATTATATTAGTTATAATTAAACTTATTAAATATAAAATAGGTGTATATATTTAATATGTATTTCATATAGTAATAGATATAATAAGTATACCCTAAAACATGGTAAGTTGTGTGATGACTGATCTTGAGATGACCGACCGATGCATAATTGAAATTGCATGTCTTGTTTTGTGAATGTGGTTATTAAATTTGTAATAATTTCATCTATTTTTCTGTATTGATGACATGTGAGTCATCTTTAACTAATTATGTAAGGACCTGCGTGTCCGTTTAAAAAAAATTATGTATTTCATACCCCTAGACCCCCTCACATGCATGTGAGTAAAATTGTAATTAAAAGGAAATCAACAAGAGGTGTCCTTGAAGAGGCGTCCCCGAAGAGGTGTCCCCAAAGAGGCGTTCAAGAACAGGCATTTGACATGAGGCGTTACTATTTGAAAGGAGGCTAACGGTTGCTGAAATATTTGATAATAGAGACTCCATGAGTCCATAGGTTTTGGTTAGTTTATCAAATAATGGTAAACCAATCATAAGTCTCAAGATCAAGTCATGATTAATTATTTATAACTAATTAAAATATATAAAATTATATTAAATAATGTAAAATATTAATGTAGTTTATAATATTTTATTAATTATTTTTTATAGGTAATAATGTCTGCACAAATATATTATAATGGTGAGACCATTTATACGGAGCAGAGATTTATCTATAGTGTTCCACCTGTCAGAGTGGTAAATCTTCATGGTTGTATGACATTGGATGTAGTTCACAATAAGATTCATAATCGGTTAAAACTGAGGGTCGATCAATCCATTTCTTCAATCACATATCAACATCTACAACATCCTAAATGTTTCTAGCACACCGAGTACCCTTTGGTCGATGATGATGATTGGATGGATGCATCTTCCTTTTTAGATAGCAATGTGCTAATGGTTTTATGGAGTTGTATGTAGTGATTTCTGATATAGATGTGGTGCAACTGACTACTAAAGAACCGTGTTTTGTGAGCTCTGTACAAGTTGGTCCTTCACATCAGTCTTTTTAATTGCATCCTTCTCATTTGACTCCTTTAATAGAAGAAAATTATGAAGAAGATGATCAAAATGTAGAAGGAAATGTAGATGACATCCCTTTGTGTGCTGATATAGTGAATGAAAGTTTATCTGAGGAAGAAGAATTTGGGGAACCATCAGGAGATGATGTGGGTGAGGGTGATGTGGGCAATGAATCTTCTGAGGTTCCTTTGAGAGATGTGGGTGAGGTTTATGTGGGCAATGAACCATCTGAGGTTCCTTTGAGAGACATGCATCCACGACATCCACTGGTTAGTGGTAATCATCCTTCAGTATTGAATTCCTTAGTTAAATTAATGTCTCGTGAATGAAATTTTTATTGGGATGTCATTACATCGGCTTCTAAATTCCCTGGAATTATAGGGAATAGGTCTGCATCAAATAACAACTCCATCTATGTCGGGTAGGAGTTTGAAAGTAAATTAGTCATGAAAAATGTGATAAAGAAATACCACATTGAGTGACATTTAACATTTGTGGTTGATGAGTCAAAGAAGACAAAATATATCATTCGTTGTGAAAAATATGGGCCAGAATGTAAATTTCGATTAAGGGAAATATTTGATAAATTTTTTTCATGTTGGAGGATAACCAAATTAGAAGGGCCACACACTTTTGCGCATCCTATCTTATCACATGATCACTCTTCCCTTGATTCAGAGTTTATATTAAATGTTATTTGTGATATGATACGAACATGTCAGGATGTTCATGTTTCCCTTATTTAGGAAAGAATTAAACAGTTTTATAACAAAAAGATATCATATACCAAAGCATGGAATGAAAAACAGAAGGCAATTGTAAAAGTGTATGGTGATTGGGATGAATCTTATGCTATATTGCCACAAATTATGGAATTTTTATCTCTCAACAATCATATTGTTTATTAGTTGGACAGTGTTGAGTATGTATCCCCCAATCACCGAGTTGATCGAACAAAGGTGAAGTTAAATAGGGTTTTTTGGGCATTCAGGCCATGTATTACTTCATTTCCCTATTGTAAACAATTTATTCAAGTCGATGGCACTTTCCTGTATGGAAAGTATACAAGTTTTCTACTCATTTCTACCACACAGTATGGTAATCATGCTCCTCTGCCACTTGCTTTTTCTATTGTTGAAAAGGATAATTCTGAATGTTGGAGCTGATTTTTTGCATGTGTATGTGTTCATGTCACACAAAACCATGGTGTGTGTCTGATATCTAATCGTCATCGAGCGATTATAGAGTTCATGGTTAGTGATGGGGTTTCATGGACTGAGTTGAATGCTTATCATCATTATTGCATTAAACATATTGCAAGTAATGTGCATAAGAGTTTCAGAGATGATGCCATAAAGAAGGCGATCCTCAAGTTGCGTATGTTTTTCTAAACTTATTTTTTTTTTTAAATTATTCTCCATTTTAATATATTATTCTCTTATGGTTTCAGAATATGAGCCCTAACAGGAAAGGTTTGATTGATGCCTTGAAGAGATCCGAACTGCTAATGAATATGTGTATGAATATATGATGCATATTTTGAAGGAGAAATGGTCATTAGCATATGATGGTGGTAGAATATATGTCCATATGAACACTAATATAGTGGAGTGCATAAATGGGGTCCTCAAGGGTGTGTGCAAACTTCCTATCATAGGGTTAATGCAAGAGAAATTTTATAGATGTGTTCACTACTTTGTTTACCGGTCTGAAAAGGCCTATCAGGGGATGGAAAATGAAATTCATTTTACATAGAATTTCTAAAGTGATATTGATTCGATACTGAATGAGGCTTCAAGATGGACTATTCTAGCCTTTGACAGGGAAAAAACGAGCTTTCAGGTAAGATTGTGCTACGACCGGGCTACATGCACTAGTGGTCGAGTGTTTGTAGTGATGTTAGATAACAGATATTGTGATTGTGGCAACTTTCAGGCATTTAGATATCCATGTGCACATGTTATCGCAGCTTGTGCTTTAGTAAATATATCATGGGAGCCATATTTTAACCCATTGTATCGCATGAGCACTTTGGTGAACTGTTATAGTGCAGCTTGGATGCCTGTTGGTGACTTTCATTGTATCTCATTGCCTACTGATCAGCCGACCATCATCCTTGATATTTCTAGGTTTCATAATTTGGTTATGTTTTCATTTATGATTTATTCAATGTCTGTCGTTTTTTAAATTATTGGTTTCATACTACTAGGTTACGGCCTCGAGGAAGACCAAAATCAAGTCGAATCAAAAATGAAATTTATTGGCCTTGACAACGAGGACGGAGAATACGATGCGGTATTTGTCATGAAGAAGGACATACTCGTAATAAATGTCCCCAAGTGGTAGCACAGAGCACCACATCTCATCATCCATGATCAAGTTTGTGTATTGTATCAAGAATATGTATATTTTGATTTGTATGTGGAAGTTTTAGTATTGAATCCTTTTATTTCTAACTTGCTCTATTTCTAACATGTTTCAATTTTGGTTTTTCTCATTTTTTTATTCTATAATAAATAATTTTGTGATACTCAAACTATTCAAAAAAACAACATAGAATGAAAGAACTAGCTCATGGAAGTCCACATGCAATGCTTAGAAGACCGCTATAGGTTTTAATTAATTCAGACCTCATAAATATTGAATATCAAAATTAGGTAATAGGGTGATTTATTTAATGAGGGGATAGGTCAAGTATTACAAACACTAATCCACACAAATCAAATCAAGTATAAATAAAAAATATTAACACAATCATTTTTCATTTCATTGTTCTATATTTATTTAAATATTAGTTGAAATTTTTTATTGAATTCACTATAATAAAGTAACGATGATATCATTTGTGCAAAATGGAAGATTTTACATTGCTCACATCACAGGATACTCATGTATCATGACTACTTTTAGAGGGATGTCCAGTGCCTTCGTTGTGTGTACGCAGATCTCACCATTTACATCATACCGCACCACCTTTCGTTATCATCCCTCATCTTCGTCATGCTGGATTCTATGTCGTAGCGATGTGCGACTTCACCTTTCTCGATTATCAGTTTATTGCTGCACTTGTAGAGAGATGGAGGCCAGAGTCACATACATTCCATTTTAGAGAGGGGGAGATGACTATTACCTTGCAGGATGTGGCCATTATGTTGGGCCTCCCCATCGATGGTGCGTCTCTGACTGGCCGAGTTGGAGCAGATTTGTCGGAGCTTGTTCATAGACTACAGGTCATAGAGGTACCTGATGATGGCAGTACCATCGTTGGTGGTCAATTACGCATGCCTTGGTTAGACCAGCACTTCACACAATTATCATAGGATGCTGATGAGATCATTGTGCTATGATTTTCACGTGCATATATTTTGAGGCTAATCGGTGGCACCCTTTTTGTTGATCACTCCACTACTTTTGTACATTTGATGTATTTATATTTTTTGGAGGATTTGGACAAGACTGGCCAATATAGTCGGGGGTCTGCATGTCTAGAATATACATACATGGTGTTATGTAACGCATGTCGCATCGATAAGATGCAAATCACGGGATGCATGGTTCTTCTACAAATGTGGGTATGAGAGCATATCCCTCGTTTAGCTCCACATGATCGTATGCCATTACCAGCAGATATTGTAGCAGAGGCTTCGCGTGGATGTTGGTATGTTATTCCTTCCTTATACTATCTAACTTAATTGTATAACTTTCTATTATGAAATGTAAATATAACAATATTATCTATAGGTGGAGTCAGGAACATCGACATTCAGATTCCCCTAGACACAATGTCCACGCCTACAGACTTATGTTGGACAACATTCGACCACATGATGTAAGTAATTATTATTTATATTGTTAAATATTTATTCTGTACTATACATATATTCATTTATTAATTGATTATTTATTTTTTCTTTCAGATTTTATGGATTCCATATACAGATGCTATTATCCAGAGTCTTCCACCATACTGTACGGTGACGCTTGTTATCGGCTCCTGTAGGGTTTCATTGATTCATTTTCATATAGTCGAGTGGAATCCGACCGATAGAGTTATGAGGCAGTTTAGATTCCTTCAACCTATTCCTGACCCGCCCAGTTAGTTAGATTCACTGCATTACTTGAAGATGTCAGGGAAGAGAGATTTTGATTGGAGGAGATACCACACTAGATATATTGATTTATGGGATAGATGACAGGACTTCCAGTTGCGAGGGGCAGGGACAGTGTGTAAGAAACCATAACTTATTTTCAGGTACGTTTTCCTTTTCTGGTCGTTTTTGAGAAAAAGAGTAGTTTTTCTGGAGGTTGTGCGGGGTGTATGGTTGGCGCACGGTTTAAACAAACCATGCGGCCAACCGAGGAAACCGTGTACCCTTGACAGTGGGCTCTGGATAGGAGGCGTATGGTTTGTAAAACCGTGTGGGAAAACCATGTGAAGTTCCTGGAGGAGACAGTGGGATCCGCACGGGCGGCGCACGGTTTTTCAAACCGTGCGGGCAGGCCGTGCAAAGTCCCTCGGTTAGATAGTGGCAACTGCATGGTTGGCGCATGGTTTTCCAAACCGTGTAGCCACTTAAAGTTGGGGTTTTTAAGTCCTGGGCCACTCAGGATTTTCCATTCCTCCACTATTCCTCCTCCCACTCATGGATCATGTGTGAGTTGAGATTTTCAGAGGTTGGGGGAGCTCCTTGGCATGGTTTGGAGGCAAATCGAAGGGGTTTCTTGGCGGATCGAAGCTGGTTCTTCTCGGGTAATTCTCTCCTCTTGGTTCTTCTGAGTTTCCCTCTAGATCTACACCTCGCTTTCCCCATGTTTTCTATATCTACACCCATTTTGGTAATATCTAGGGTTGCAGTTGCCTCGAGTGTTGATTTCTAGACTTTTGGATGTTAGGGAAGGAGGTTTAGACCATTTCTGGTGGTGCGTTCACCAGTTTTGAGGAGGTGGAATAGATTTTGGATCATTTTCTCCTGAACCCTAAAGGTAGGTGGTTTGTGCCTTTTAGTTTAAGGTCTTTGAATATTATGTGCAATTGTGAGAAAACCATTGAACGGGGTACCATGCATTTACCGTAATACCCCTGTGTTTTTTCTTCCATGCTTGTATGCTCTTGTAGAGGTTAATTTGATGAAAACAGAATTGCTTACCATGCCTTGGATGTTTTTCCATGCATGTTCTGTTTACGACCATTTGGTCTTGTGTTTCTTGTTTTTCCCATGCCTAATGATTGTAGGATTGAGTGTTGTATTCTGACATGTTGAGATTCTATAGACTGTTTGGCCAAGTAGTTCTGTAGGTTTACTTTGGCCTTATAGCATTACTATGCGTTGACTTACACGGGGTCATGAGAACCCGGTGTAGTAGACTAAAAGGGGATAGACTGAGTGAGCTTCCTCAGAGAGTCTTTGAGAATTATAGACTATAAGAGGAATTGACCGAGTGAGCTTCCTCAGAGAGTCATTGAGCATTATAGACTATAAGAGGAATAGACCGAGTGATCTTCCTCAGAGAGTCTTTGGACGTTATAGACTATGATGGGGATAGACCGAGTGAGCTTGCTCAGAGAGTCTTTGTTTATTTTGAATTTACCTTGAACCATTATAGGCTATAAGGGGAATTTACTGTGTGAGCTTCCTCAGAATGTCTGTGAACGACCTGGGGCTATAAGAGGAATTGACTGCGTGAGCTTCCTCAGAGCTATAAGGGGAATTGAATGTGTGAGCTTCCTCAGAGAGTCTGTGAACGACCTGGGGCTATAAGAGGAATTTACTGTGTGAGCTTCCTTATAGAGTCTCCTGAACTTGGGGCTATAGGGGGAATTGATCATGTGTGCTTCCTCAAAGAGTCCTTAACTACCTTAGACTATAAGGGGAATTTACTGAGAGTGCTTCCTCAGAGATTCTTTATGAATTCTTAAGTTGAACCAGAGGGGTTAGACCAAGTGTGCTTCCCAGAGGGTTTCTTGTACTTTCTAGGTATGACCAGAGGGGATAGGTTGTGGGCACATCCCAAAGGGATACCTGTTGGTGTTTAACTATTTAGTTAGTTGTTTCTAGTTAATGAATCTGTGGATTGTTTACTACTGAGTACTTTCATGTTACTTCTTTCTATACATTACCTGCCATATATTCACTGACTGTTAGGCATAGATCTTTGGGTGGTTGTCTACTGGTATTATTCTCACACCCTATTTGGATCATGCTTTTGGGCCCTAACAGATTATATCACTGCAGGTATAGATAAGGTCAAATGCCCTTCTACTTCAGGTACTTGATTGCATTGGAGATGGAGAGCATGGGACTAAGCTGATGTTTGCGATGCTGAGGAGTTTATCTGTTTTCTTTTTGTACCTTGATTCAGTACTATACTCAGCATTGTGACTTGTTTGGCTGTTTTCTCTAGAAATATATGTATCATGAATCATTTATATATATATGTATGCTCCAGTTTTTTCTTTATCTCAGTATTCCTCTGTTTTATATTTTTTGATGTTTACTGCTTCCGCTATTGTATATTTGTTTATCTTCCGTTTTGTTACTCTACCAATGAGGGAATAGTTTACCCAATATCACACCCAAGGCCCTCACTGTTAGTCGGCAGCCTTTAGCATTCGGGGAAATGTGCTTGAGGCCATGTGACCAACCGGGTATGGGGTGCCTCTTGGTGGCTTCTGGAACCAGGACGTTACAAAGTGGTATCAAAGGAATTCTTTTCTCTTGTTTTACTATTTGGAGCCTATAGTCCGGGATAGGACGGAATAGGTACATGGTAATAAGCTGTGCCTGGGAGTAGCTAACCTGTGTACAGGGAAAATCCATACTACCTCATTTATTGCAATTTTACTGGTTTTCAATTTTACAGTTGATTTGATTTCACCATTGGGTGATTCACATGCCTTTTGTTGTTACCATTGTTGTTATTGAGGTTCTATTTCTGTCACATCCTGATCAGATGAGGGTATTCCATCTCATACATCATATAGGCACTTGTTAAAAATCACCCGCTATGCATTCTTTCCATGCCATGTAAGATGCATTAATGATTACATGTTGTTGTAATAGGCATTGTGTAGATTATGCATGTTGTTGTGATAGATTCTTTGATAGAATCTCTGCTGTTTGATAGGGAATTTGTTTGTATAGTGCTTTTCCTAGATGGAAGCCAAACTTTGGTTCTTGAGGTGTTATGGGCCCTCATGGACTGGAATTTGGTGGATCATTGCTTGTTTGACTTGTTATAACTTGTGTAAGATTCCAAGTTTTGATTCTTGGGGAGTATGGGCCCTCATTGTGACAACCGGGTCCCGGTGATAGCACAGCCACCCCGCCTTAACCTGGCCATCGGGTCCTGGCCCACCTGGTACTACCAGTTGCCCCGCAGACACGTGGGGCCCACCCCAGGGTCCACCCACATGCCTGAACGGGTCATCTTACTAATGATTATCCTCACAGGCTAACACTTGTCCTTTCCAGTGTGCTTTGTCCTCACTCGCACACATCCTGGGAAACTTCCCAGAAGGTCACCCATCCTGATCACTACTCCATGCCAAGCACGCTTAACTATGGAGTTCTAATCAGACAAGCTCCCGAAAAGGAAGGTGCACCTTGTTGACATGAGTCATATCATTTAGTCATTTAAGCCTTTATCATTTGGGAATGTTACAATCACCACCTCTTTAGAACACAACGCCCTCGTTGAGGGCCCTATATCTCAACCCAGGTAGTGCACTGCGTACTTAAGGCTGGGTTCCTACTCTGATACCAAATGTGACAACCGGGTCCCGGTGATAGCATAGCCACCCCGCCTTAACCTGGCCATCGGGTCCTGACCCACCTGGTACCACCAGTTTCCCCGCAGACACGTGGGGAGTATGGGCCCTCAATGTGACAACCGGTTCCCAGTGATAGCACAGCCAACCCGCCTTAACCTGGTCGTCGGGTCCTGGACCACCTGGTACCACCAGTTGCCCCGCAGACACGTGGGGAGTATGGGCCCTCAATGTGACAACCGGGTCCCAGTGATAGCACAGCCACCCCGCCTTAACCTGGTCGTCGGGTCCTGGCCCACCTGGTACCACCAGTTGCCCCGCAGACACGTGGGGAGTATGGGCCCTCATTGTGACAACCGGGTCCCGGTGATAGCACAACCACCCCACCTTAACCTGGTCGTCGGGTCCTGGCCCACCTGGTACCACCAGTTGCCCCGCAGACACGTGGGGCCCACCCCAGGGTCCACCCACATGCCTGAACAGGTCATCTGACTAATGATTATCCCCACGGGCCAACACTTGTCCTTTCTAGTGACACGTGGGAAGTATGGGCCCTCATTGTGACAACCGGGTCCCGGTGATAGCACAGCCACCCCGCCTTAACCTGGCCGTCGGGTCCTGGCCCACCTGGTACCACCAGTTGCCCCGTAGACACATGGGGCCCACCCCAGGGTCCACCCACATGCCTGAACGGGTCATCTGACTAATGATTATCCCCACAGGCCAACACTTGTCCTTTCCAGTGTGCTTTGTCCTCACTCGCACACACCCTGGGAAACTTCCCAGAAGGTCACCCATCCTGATCACTACTACATGCCAAGCACGCTTAACTATGGAGTTCTAATCAGACAAACTCCCAAAAAGGAAGGTGCACCTTATTGACATGAGTCATATCATTTAGTCATTTAACCCTTTATCATTTGGGGATGTTACAATCACCCCCTCTTTAGAACACAACGCCCTCGTTGTGGGCCCTATATCTCAACCTAGGCAGTGCACCACGCACTTAAGGCTGGGTTCCTGCTCTGATACCAAATGTGAAAACCGGGTCCCGGTGATAGCACAGCCACCCCGCCTTAACCTGGTCGTCGGGTCCTGGCCCACCTGGTACCACCAGTTGCCCAGCAGACACGTGGGGAGTATGGGCCCTCATTGTGACAACCGGGTCTCGATGATAGCACAGGCACCCTGCCTTAAACCTGGTCATCGGGTCCTGGCCCACCTGGTACCACCAGTTGCCCCGCAGACACGTGGGGCCCACCCCAGGGTCCACCCACATGCCTGAACGGGTCATCTGACTAATGATTATCTCCACAGGCCAACACTTGTCCTTTCCAGTGTGCTTTGTCCTCACTCGCACACACCCTGGGAAAATTCCCAGAAGGTCACTCATCCTGATCACTACTCCATGCCAAGCACGCTTAACTATAGAGTTCTAATCAGACAGGATCCCGAAAAGGAAGGTGCACCTTGTTGACATGAGTCATATCATTTAGTCATTTAACCCTTTATCATTTGGGGATGTTACAATCACCCCCTATTTAGAACACAACGCCCTCGTTGTGGGCCCTATATCTCAACCCAGGAAGTGCACCGCGCACTTAAGGCTGGGTTCCTTCTCTGATACCAAATGTGACAACCGGGTCCCGGTGATAGCACAGCCACCCCGCCTTAACCTGGCCGTCGGGTCCTGGCCCACCTGGTACCACCAGTTGCCCCGCAAACACGTGGGGCCCACCCCAGGGTCCACCCACCTGACTAATGATTGTCCTCACAGGCCAACACTTGTTCTTTCCAGTGTTCTTTGTCCTCACTCACACACACCCTGGCAAACTTCCCAGAAAAGGAAGGTGCACCTTGTTGACATGAGTCATATCATTTAGTCATTTAACCCTTTATCATTTGGGGATGTTACAATCACCCCCTCTTTAGAACACAATGCCCTTGTTGTGGGCCCTATATCTCAACCCAGGCAGTGCACCGCGCACTTAAGGCTGGGTTCCTGCTCTGATACCAAATGTGACAACCGGGTCCCGGTGATAGCACAGCCACCCCGCCTTAACCTGGCCGTCGGGTCCTGGCCCACCTGGTACCACCAGTTGCCCCGAAAACACGTGGGGCCCACCCCAGGGTCCACCCACCTGACTAATGATTGTCCTCACAGGCCAACACTTGTCACATTTGGTATCAGAGCAGGAACCCAGCCTTAAGTGCGCGGTGCACTGCCTGGGTTGAGATATAGGGCCCACAAAGAGGGTGTTGTGTTCTAAAGAGGGGTTGATTGGAACATCCCCAAATGATAAAGGGTTAAATGACTAAATGATATGACTCATGTCAACAAGGTGCACCTTCCTTTTTTGGGAAGTTTCCCAGGGTGTGTGCGAGTGAGGACAAAGCACACTGGAAAGAACAAGTGTTGGCCTATGAGGACAATCATTAGTCAGGTGGGTGGACCCTGGGGTGGGCCCTATATCTCAACCCAGGTAGTGCACTGCGCACTTAAGGCTGGGTTCCTGCTCTGATACCAAATGTGACAACCGGGTCCCGGTGATAGCACAGCCACCCCGCCTTAACCAGGCCGTCGGGTCCTGGCCCACCTGGTACCACCAGTTGCCCCGCAAACACGTGGGGACCACCCCAGGGTCCACCCACCTGACTAATGATTGTCCTCACAGGACAACACTTTTTCTTTCTAGTGTGCTTTGTCCTCACTCGTACACACCCTGGGAAACTTCCCAGAAGGTCACACATCCTGATCACTACTCCATGCCAAGCATGCTTAACTATGGAGTTCTAATCAGACAGGCTCCCGAAAAGGAAGGTTCACCTTGTTGACATGAGTCATATCATTTAGTCATTTAACCCTTTATCATTTGGAGATGTTACAATCACCCCCTCTTTAGAACACAACACCCTCGTTGTGGGCCCTATATCTCAACCCAGGCAGTGCACCGTGCACTTAAGGCTGGGTTCCTCCTCTGATACCAAATGTGACAACCGGGTCCCGGTGACTGCACAGCCACCCCGCCTTAACATGGTCGTCGGGTCCTGGCCTACCAGGTACCCTCGGTTGCCCCGCAGACACGTGGGGTCCACCCCAAGGTCCACCCACGTGCCTGAACGGGTCATCTGACTAATGATAGTCCCCACAGGCCAACACATGTCCTTTCCAGTGTGCTTTTTCCTCACTCGCACACACCCTAGGAAACTTCCCAGAAGGTCACCCATCCTGATCACTACTCCATGCCAATCACGCTTAACTCTGGAGTTTTAATCATACAGGCTCCCAAAAAGGAAGGTGAACCTTGTTGACATGAGTCATATCATTTTGTCATTTAACCCTTTATCATTTGGGGATGTTACACTCATGGATTAGAATTTCTCAATTTCAATGATTGTTTCAGTGTTCTCTGGTTTTCAGAGTAGTTTATGAGGCTTACTATCCAGAAAAACCCAGAATGCACGCCGTGTAGTTTTGACTACACATCATGTGTTCTTCTGTTCGGGAAGAGACATTCTTTCTTAAGTACTTGTCATGCACTCCTATGTTTTGGTCACCGTTAACCTTTATCTGAGGTGTGTGTATGACCTTGTAGAGTCATGCCACCGAGATGTCCTCTGGTTGTACGCCAGCCACAAGGTGGTGATCAGACACTAGATATGGCCGATCAGGGACTCCCTGTAGATCCCCCTGTTGTGCCAGTCTTGGCACCAGCATTTGTACCTGACCTAGGTGCTGATGCACAGTTTAGGGAAGGATTTATGAGGATGATGAAGACCTTTCAAGGAGTGCAGCCTCTTGCCCCGTCAATGGATGATTTGACGCGGGTTTTCCAGCAGCAGCATCCTCCCACCTTCTTAGGGGAAGGAGGACCTTAGGCTGCAGAGTCGTGGCTCGAAGCCACGCTGACAATCTTCAAGCATCTCGAGGTACCACCAGAGAGTATGGTGAAACTTTCGACCTATATGCTCTGAGACTCAAACCAAAGAGGTGGTGGGATGTCATCTCTCAGGTGGGATGCCGTCAGAATATGTCTTGGTAGGAGTTTCAGTGTATTTTCTACAATTACTTCTACCTAGTGACCCTAAGGGCCGACCGATCTTGGGAGTTCATGAGCTTAGAGCAGGGTACTCTTTCAGTAATGGAGTATTCCTCTCGTTTCACGGAGCTGCAGCGTTTCACGCCTATCCCAGCAGGTGATGAGTTGTTCATGGATAAGAAGTTTGAAGACGGTCTCAAGCAGGAGATCTGTTCCCAGGTGAACATCTTCAGGTTGACTTAGGTATCCTCTATTGTCAACTAGGCATTGATCACTGATCACAATCTGAGGGATTCTGGAGCAGTGAGCCATGGCGTTTCGACATCCAGAGTTAGTGTTCCTTCTTCTGATAGCATAAAGAATCGCAGGGAGCTTTCTCGAGGAGACCAGAGTAGGTGAGACGCATCTTCTGGTAGCCAGGTGGTGTGCTACCAGTGCGTAAAAAATAGGAATACTAAGCCGTAGTGCCAGAAAGACCTAATGGAGTGCCGATCTTACGGAAAAATGGGCCATCTATAGCGCTTCTGTCAGTTTTTTTCACCAGCAGCTAGTGACAAGGGTTCTTATATGACTCCTCGTATAGGAGCAGCCCCACTAGTTTCTCAACAGTCTGAGAACTGGAGTTCTCCCAGCCGTTCAGGCCGAGGTGGAGGTCACAGCTATGGCGGTCAGTCACCAGGGTACCAGCGACAGTAGGGTGGACCTGCTCAAAGTAGTCAGGCAAGGTCACAGGGCCGCGGAGCTGGCCAAACTTTTGCAGTGGAGCAGATCCATCAGGAGCAGGATCTCGACCTCTCTATAGTTCGAGGTACCATCCTAGTAGCCTCAATTTTATCTTCAGCTCATTTTGATTCTGGTGTTACTCGTAGCTTTATCTCTGTTGTTGTTGTGGAGAGCCTTGGTCTCTGCACCTTTTCCTATGCCGATACTTTGACGCTAGACACACCATTGGGGGCTAGAGAGGTTAGTGTATGTCAGTGCAGAGAGTTCCCTCTTGAGTTTGTAGGGTGTCACTTCTTATGGTACCTCTATGTCCTAGAGATGACGAGTTATGATGTCATTCTCGGAATGGACTGGCTAATTATCTTCTAGGAATTCGTTGACTGCTACCACCGAAGGGTGAGTTTTATATCACCAGAGGGTGGATCTTTTCTTCATAAGGCCAAGTGGGATGTCCAATCAAGAATATCGGGACTAGAGCATCATGGGTTAGGAGTAGTTATGGCCTAGATTTCCAGTCTATATCTGGACGACCAGGGGACTTCACAGTTAGACTTTCCTCCAGTGGTGGATCATTTCAAAGATGTATTTCCATATGACTTTTCAAGTTTTCCTCTAGAGTGGGAGGTAGAATTTTCTATTGATCTTGTGCCAGGAGCAGCACCGGTGTCCATTTCTCCTTATAGGATGGAAACACCTGAGTTGTAGGAGCTCAAGAAGCAGTTGGAGGAGTTGCAGGTGAAGGGTTTTATCCAACCCAGTACTTCTCCTTGGGTTTCACCTGTCCTATTTGCGAAGAAGGCAGACGGAACCCTTAGGCTTTGTGTGGACTATCAGAAGTTGAACCAGTTGATGGTCAAGAACTGATACCCCTTGCCTAGGATTGATGACCTCTTTGATCAGCCTCGAGGAGCCCGGGTGTTCTCAAAGATCGACTTGAGTTCCGTTTACCATCAGTTGTGCGTTAGACCATTTGATATACCTCTCACAGATTTCAGAAGCAGGTATGGTCTGTATGAGTATACGGTTATGTATTTCGGTCACACGAATGTGCCTGCAGTTTTAATGGAACCGATGAACCGAGTGTTCCACCCCTACTTGGATTCCTTCGTGGTGGTTTTCATGGATGATATCTTGGTGTACTCTCACACTCGACATGACCATACTACCCATCTTGAGATCGTTCTAAGTACACTGAGGGAGCATCATTTATATACTAATCTCTCGAAATGCCATTTTTGGATGGATCAGATTCACTTCTTGGGTCATGTTATCTCAGAGACAGAAGTGTCAGTAGACCCAGAGAAGGTGAGAGTAGTAGTTTCCTGGGAGAAGATGAAGAACGTCTTCGAGGTACGGAGTTTCCTAGGGCTGGATGGATACTATAGATGCTTTATTCATAAATTTTCATGCTTAGCAGCACCACTGATAGGTCTGACTAAGAAAGGGGAGAAGTTCTTATGGTCAGATTCTTGTGAGTCAGACTTTCAAGAGCTGGATGGGAGGTTGACGTCAGCACCGATTCTAGTCTTTCCAGAGCCAGGAAAGAGCTATACTATTTACTGTGATGCTTCAGGTATCGGGCTAGGAGCTGTGCTTATGTAAGGAGATGGAGTCGTTACTTACGGGTCTCGGTAGTTGAGGCCACATGAGAGGAATTACCCAACACATGATCTGGAGTTGGCAGTTGTTGTTCATGCCTTACGTTGTTGGAGACATTATCTTCTGGGAGAGCATTTTGTGGTTTTCACTGACCGAAAAAGTCTCAAGTACATCTTAACTCAGCGTGACCTGAATCTGAGACAGCGCAGGTGGGTCTAGTATCTTCAGTCCTTTGAATTTGAGCTTGCCTATACACCTGGGAAAGGCAATGCAGTGGCTAACGTGTTGAGCAGGAGAACTCAGATTCAGGCAGTTCAAGAGGCCAGAAGTGAGTGGAAACTTATGGCTCTGTTCTCTGAGATGCATTTGGAGGTGCATGACAGTTAGGGGCATACGTTTCTTTCTTCTGTAGCTTTTAACTCTACACTTCTCGATTGGGTACGAATGAGGCAGATATCAGATTCTGAAGGCCTAGTCCTACAGGAAAGCGTGTCAGGAGAGGACCCTATTCCTGGATGGACAGTAGGCGAGGATGAGATCCTGCATTTCCAAGGACGCGTATGGGTTCCAACAGACATACGCGAGGAGCTGATTCAGGACTTTCATTCCTATGTTTGGGAAGTTCATCCTGGCATCACCAAGATTTATCGTGATCTACACAGTCAGTATTGGTGGCCGGGTATGAAGAAGGATGTTGCTGGTTTTTTCATGAGGTTCTCCACTTGTCAGCAAGTGAAAGTGGAGCATCAGCAACCAGTAGGTCTTTTATAGCATTTACCCATTCCCAAGTGGAAGTGGAATGATGTCACGATGGATTTCGTGACCGGTTTTCCAAGATCGCATTGAGGAAATGATGTAGTATGGGTTGTCACTGACAGACTCACGAAGGTTGATCACTTATTGCCGATCAAGGAGACCTTCAGTGTTGACGATCTGAGACGTTTGTATGTCAGAGAGATTGTACGACTACATGGGGTTCCACACTCCATTGTTTCAGACAGGGATGCGCGTTTTACTTCTCAGGTCTGGAAGGGGCTTTAGAAGGATTTGGGTATACATGTACTATTGAGTATAGCTTACTATCCCCAGAAAAATGGCCAGTCTGAGCGTACGATTCAGGTGCTTGAGGACATGATCTGAGCATGCATCCTGGATTTTGGAGGTTCTTGGGAGAAGAATATACCTCTTGTGGAGTTTTCCTACAATAATAGTTTTTAAGCAACTATTCAGATGGCACCTTATGAGGCTTTGTACGGTAGGTCATGTTGATCACCCCTGTGTTGGCTGGAGGCAGGAGAGGTAGCTATTCTGGGACCTCATCTTGTCCAGGAGACCACAGAGCATATTGAGTTGATTCGGAAGAGTATGGCTACAGCGCGGTCTCGTCAGAAGTCTTATGTTGATCAGTAGAGACGACCTCTGGAGTTTGAGGTCGGGGATCAGGTTTTCCTGTGTGTCGCACCGAGTTTGGGGCACAAAAGGATTAGGAGACAGGGTAAGCTTTCACTGAAGTACGTCAGGCCGTTTGAGGTGTTGGAGAGAGTCGGGCCGATTGCCTATCGGTTTCAGTTACCTCAGAGGTATTGATCTATGCACGATTTCTTCCACGTTTCACAGCTTCAACGTTACTTTTCAGACTCGTCTCATGTCTTCCAACCTGAGGAGGTTGAGCTCGAAGGGGATGCGTCATTCGAGGAGCATCCTATCCAGATTGTCGATCGCAGTACAAAGGTTCTTTGTGGCCGGTATGTTCCTCTAGTATGGGTGTTATGGCAGCACGGGTGAGTACAGGACAAGACTTGGGAGAGGGAGACCGATGAACGAGCTCAGTGGCCGGAGCTATTCGGGGTTTCTTCTTCTGCGTCGTGCTAGGGAAATTCGGGGACAAATTTCTTTAAGGGGGGAAGTTTGTAAGAACCCGAACCTTCTTTTTAGGTAATTTTTCCTTTTATGGTCATTTTTGAGAAAAAGAGGAGTTTTTCCGGAGGTTGTGCAAGGTTGCACGGTTGGCACACAGTTTAAACAAACCGTGCGGCTAGCCTAGGAAACCGTGCACCCTTGACAGTGGGCTCCGCACGGGAGGCACACGATTTGTCAAACCGTGCGGGAAAACCATGTGAAGTTCCTGGAGGAGACAGTGGGCTCCGCAAGGGCGGCGCACGGTTTTTCAAACCATGCAGGCAGGCCGTGTGAAGTCCCTAGGCGAGACAGTGAAAACCACACGGTTGGTGCACAGTTTTCCAAACCGTGCAGGGAAACCGTGCGACCACTTAAAGTTTGATTTTTTTAGTCCCTGGCCACTTGGTATTTCCCATTCCTCCACCATTCCTCCTCCCACTTGTGGCTCACGTGGGAGTTGCGATTTTCAAAGGTTGGGAGAGCTCTTTGGCATGGTTTGGAGGCAAATCGAAGGGGTTTCTTGGCGGATCGAAGCCAGTTCTTCTCGGGTAAGTCTCTCCTATTGGTTAATATGAGTTTCCCTCTATATCTACACCTTGATTTCCCCTAGTTTTCTAGATCTACACCCATCGTGGTTAGATCTAGTGTTGTAGTTGCATCGGGTGTTGATTTATAGACTTTTGGATGTTAGGGAAGGAGGTTTAGACCATTTTCGGTGGTGCGTTTTCTAGTTTTGAGAAGGTGGAATAGATTTTGGATTTTTTTCACCGGAACCCTAAAGGTAAGTGGTTTGTGCCTTTTAGTTTAAGGTCTTTGAATATTATGTGCAATTGCGAGAACACCCTTGAACAGGGTACCATGTGTTTACCGTCATACCCCTGTGTTTTTCCTACCATGCTTGTATGCTCGTGTAGAGGTTAATTGGATGAAAATAGAACTGATTATCAGGCCTTGGATGTTTTTCCATGCATGCTCTATTTACGACCGTTTGGTCTTGTGTTGTTTGTTTTTCCCATGCCTAATTATTGTAGGATAGAGTGTTGTATTTTGACTTGTTGAGATGCTATAGACTGTTTAGCCAAGTTGTTATGTAGGTTTACTTTGGCCTTATAGCATTACTATGCATTGACTTACACAGGGCCATGAGAACCTGGTGTAGTAGACTAAAAGGGGATAGACCGAGTGAGCTTCCTCAAAGATTCTTTGAGAATTATAGACTATAAGAGGAATTTACCAAGTGATCTTCCTCAGAGATTCTTTGAGCATTATAGACTATAAGAGTAATAGACCGGGTGAGCTTCCTCAGAGAGTCGTTGGGCATTATAGAATATGATGGGGATAGACCAAGTGAGCTTCCTCAGAGAGTCTTTTTTTATTTTGAATTTACCTTGAACCATTACAGGCTATAAGGGGAATTGACTGTGTGAGCTTCCTCAGAGAGTCTGTGAATGACCTAGGACTATAAGAGGAATTGACTGTGTGAGCTTCCTCAAAGAGTCTCTTGACCTTGGGGCTATAAGGGGAATTGACCATGTTTTCTTCCTCAAAGAGTTCTTGACTACCTTAGACTATAAGAGGAATTGACTGAGAATGCTTCCTCAGAGAGTCTTTATGAATACTTAAGCTGAACTAGAGGGGTTAGATCGAGTGTTCTACCTAGAGGGTTGCTTGTACTTTCTAGGTACGACTAGAGGGGATAGGTTGTGGGCACATCCTAGAGGGATACCTATTGGTGTTTAACTATTTGGTTAATTGTTGCTAGTTAATGAATCTGTGGATTGTTTACTTTTGAGTACTTTCCTATTACTGCTTTCTGTACATTACCTTCCATATATTCATTGACTGTTAGGCACAGATCTCTGGGTGGTTGCCTACTGGGATTATTCTCACACCCTATTTGGGTCATGCTTTTGGGCCCAAACAGATTATATTGTTGCAGGTATAGATAAAAAAAATTCCCTTCTACTTCAGGTACTTGATTGCATTGGAGCTGGAGAGTATGGGGCCAAGCTAAGGCTTGCGATGCTGAGGATTTTATCTATTTTCCTTTTGTACCTTGATTCAGTACTGTACTCAACATTGTGACTTGTTTGGATGTTTTCTCTAGACATATATGTATCATGAATCATTTATATATATATGTATGCTCCAGTTGTTTCTTTATCTCAGTCTTCCACTATTTTCTGTTGTTGGATGTTTACTGCTCCCGCTATTGTATATTTTTTTATCTTCTATTGTGTTACTCTGCCAATGAGGGCATAGTTTCCCCAATATCACACCCAAGGAACTTGCTGCTAGTTGGCAGCCTCTGGCATTCGGGGAAATGCGCTTGAGGCCATGTGACCAACCGGGTATGGGGCGCCTCTGGGTGGCTTCTGGAACCGGGACGTTACACGTTGCATTTTCATTTGGTGGATCAGATGGATTACGCAGCTTGGTACTATAGGTCCCAAATCAGATTTCTGACACGATACATACAAGGATTTCATGAGCTGGTATACATAGTTCCTTCCATAATTCAGTGAAATTTTTATTCATATTACTTAACAACATAATTGTTTTTCATAGGATGCTCGTATCTGTCATCTACTACACATGTTTGATCCAGTAGAGCACACTATATTTGACCCAGCATATTTTCACACCCTTGTATCAGAGTTGATTCCTTCGATGGAAGAGATTTATCATGGCATTTTCTTTGATCCACCACATGCTCAGGGGGCTGCGGAGCCAGTTGAGGATCATATAGATGTACCATGGGGACAACCCTGTTATGGATCTTTATGTTCCACCAGAGGAGGATGTTCAGATTGATCAGTCAGATGATGTTGTTCCACAGGAGGAGGGTGTTCTGCGTGATCAGTCGTCTGCTCCTCTAGCTCCTCAGGCTCAGCCACAGGTAGATACAGCTGATGAGTGGGTTGAGCTCGATTCTTTATTACATACATCCACAGCATAGCAACCATCTTCTTTCTATGTTGGTGAGAGATCTATCTAGCCTCCACTATCATTAGATGCAGGACAGGGTACAGACGGTGAGACTGTACATCCACCGCCTGTCACACAGGAGGATGTGGGGGTGGCTACTGAGGATGATGTGCAGCGTACGCCAGAGCGTAGACAGAGACGGACATGACGTGGACGCATCCAGTATACACCTGGTTGTGGGACAGAGGAGCACCCACACCAAAGGTCTAGATTAGGTTTATTTGTGATTTACAATACACTATGTATGTGAATTACTATTATCATTTATAGAGTTTTACTTTTTTTAACAAGTGACTTACTATCATCAATTTTCTTCTAAAATTAATAATTTCTATTTGGTATTCATTAATAAATATTAATACTCTGGATGAAAAGATCTGTGAACATCAAGAAATATTGACAAATATTATTGATCTCAATGATTTGAATCCTAAAGTCATGGAACATGATTCTTTTTTTAAAAAAATTAAATTGCATAAAGAATAATTTCAATGAATAATGAATAATTGTGAAGATTATATAATTATGATTTAATATCAAAAAAACCACAATATGAGATGTATGGAATTATAAGTTCATTTGGCCAATTTTGAGAAAATACATATTCAAACTTTATAAAATGACACATGTTCTACTGGTACACAATCTTCACTGGAGGATTTTAATGTTAAAATACCTCCATCATGTGATAAAATTATGGACATTATGAAAAAGATTAATTTCATATTCGTTTAAAATAAGAAACAATCCTTAAGAGGGTTAAGAATGTGTTAGCATATCTAAGAATAAGTATTTAAGAATATCATCCTTGGTGAAGTTATATAAGATTTCAAAACTGATGTTTATGAGTGTTTCTCTTTAGGGGGAGGTAAATGAAGAAATATTAAATTAATGACAGAATTAATATATCAATTAGAATCAAATATAATTATTGTAGAACATTTAGGAAGATCATGTTATTGAAAGATAAATGCTTTTGTAAATCTCTCTTCCTTTGTTAACAAAAAAATACTGAATAGAAAGGGGTTATAATTGAATTAATAAAGTACATAAGAAAATTTTGCTTCTAAATAAATGATGAATTGTAACGCCCCGACCCCAGTTACCTAGAGTCGGTGCATTATTACATAACATTGGCATGATCACAAGAAAGATCAAATCTCGAAAGACCGATTGGTTTAGTAGCCTTGGAAACACTAGATATATTCATAAAGTTTTACATTACATCATAAAGTGAAAAACTACTACAACAACATATTGTCTCCATATTCCACAATAATATCCCCACATAATATCCCTGCAGGTCATTCATAATTTACTTCTTCACTTCCTAGGAAAAATAAAACATAGAAAAGGGGTGATCTCAAATGCCCAGTAAGGATAACAATATAGCGGAAACTTTTATAAATAAGAATAAATATTTAAGGCAATGTATAACTAAAACAAAAGCCTTTTAAACTTGAACTTAAACATAGTATGGAAAAAGTGAAATGAAATAATGCCATTTACTTATTCATATGGATATTCTACTAATCGAATAATCACATGCAATATCAATAACCACTTTCATAATGATGGAATGCATAATGCCAGACTATCATAACCACATAGCCAAGGCCTCGTGCCAAGACTACAAATAAGATTTTGTCAAGGCCTTGTGCCAAGACACTAGTTTGTCTCATGAGACCTACCGATGCATCGAGGAGCTATAGCGGGCTCCACCCGTCACATATTAAGTCCAATGCATTCCCATATGAAAAGGTTTAAACATAACATAAACATTCGTATTAAAACTAGCATACGAAATGTCAATACTTTCACCATAAACTATGAATGGTATAAAAATAGCACATCCACAGTCAAACATATCACAAAACCTTTAATACAATATAGAAGTTTTGTATCATAATAAATCAACTTCAAATAAGCGTAAAATCCATCAAAGGATGTTGACATAGATGAAATCAAAACTCTTTTTAGAGAAATATCTCTTTCTATTTTTGAAATCATTTAAGAGGCATATATTTATAAAATAAAACATTTTCTTTGAAAATATTCTTATAAGCTTGTAAGGGAAGCTTCGACGATTTTATAACGGCAGAAAATAACCGCACCCGCCGTATAAGTTAAAAAAAACATTCTTACCTTAATTCTGTCGAAAAGGTTAAAAGAACCTTGTTTGGAAAACGACGGAAAGATTACTTTATAAAACTCTTATAAAAAGTCAAACAAGCGTATAAATGACTTTAACCCATATTCTTTTAAATAGTAAAAAAAAATTGAAATACATTTTTAAGAAACATGGATGTGGATGATAAAGAGATCCCAGTAGATTATTACGTATAAACAACCTCGGATAATGAAGAGATTGTGAAATAACCCTTACCTTGTACTTTTCCTTGGTTGGGGTAGGTTAACCTCCTGTATAATGGTGAAATAATTGTTATTAAATTATACAAGAATCATATACATTCATATGATATCATATATGATCTTTTAACAGTTCTTTGTTAATAATATCTTAGTATTATCATCGTTTCGGGTGTTAACTTACTCGTTTTCTTTTATATGTTTTGTTAAATAAGCCATGTTTTTCATGGATACGTTGTATATTATTCATATACAGAATTATATCAAGTCCTTAAACATCATTTTTAAATAATCAAATGATAATTATACTTGAATGGATACGATGGAGAATGAATCTCATCGCGTTCATGGAGACGGTAGTCCGTACGTACGCACGAGCGACAATATCATTCTTTTGATATTAAAATAATATATAAATGGATTGTATATCATATATACAGAATCATTAACATTTTATATTTATTATTTACATGAGTTAAACATCATTATTATACCCATCCAAATAATAATATATTGAATAACAATTACACCACGACGTGGAGACGGTAAGCCGTACGTACGCACGTATGGTGACATGTTATTCAAAGGGTGGATAGAATACTGAATATGGTTGTAACATATTTATAATAACATCACAGTATATATATGATACTGGAGTTATTATTTTATAATGGTAACAACAAAGGAAGAAGAAGTGGAAGAATAACGGAACTTGGAAAAGGGTGGTGAAATCATTACCTCTTCTTCGGGTTCTTCCTTTTGATTTGATCTAAAGGGATCCTTAGGTTGGGTTTCTGATCAAAATAAGTCCTATAGGTTGTATTGAGGGATGTTAAGAGAGTATTTGGGCAGTGTTTGGCCAAACCAAAAGGCTTTTAAGGTGTGAATAAATGAGAAGGAGGAGTGACCTTTTATAAGAGGGGTGAAGGGTACCTTTGAAAAAGCTATAATTATTAATTTATAATAAATTCATATTCGGTTTCTAATGGATCCAAAGTTGATTATTCAAATTTTAATATGGGTATATGTCTAAAACCACTCAACCAATATAATTTAGACAGTTTTGGGTACTTATATTAACCTTATCTTTAAGTATTAACTCTAAGTTAATTAGTTTCACTTTTACAATGTCTCTTTGTATTTTTATATTATATGGTTAATAAACTTACTATATACATCCAAGAGACCCTCAAGTGGTCCATTAATGATACACCTATCATGATATAAGTCTCTTGGCCGAACCTTAGATTTTTAGGAATTTAATATCAATTAATAATATAATATTTGTTTTAAAAATTCTTTTATGTCAATTTTGACACTATTCAATAGTTGATTTTTGTGAAACTCATAACAGAATGATTACTTTGAAAAAATTTAATTAAATAATTCCTAACATGTCATATTAACTTATAAAATTATTTTAATTCATAAAAAGTCTCAAATTTTATTTATTTGGGTATTTATAATATTAATTATTTTAATTTGTCACTGTTATGGTAATTACTGCATCATCATTGTGTCATAAATAAATTACATTATTAAAAGTCTAAAAATTATAAATAAAATATAATTATGTAGGAAATCTTTTTATCTTTCTAATGAATATTTATAGTCTAAAATATAACATATATAAACCTATGTAAAAAAATTTTTGCTAAAAGATATATGCTTATGTCATTTTTGTACTTATTTTAACTTAATTAAAATTAAGTGTCCCTATCACCTACAAGTGGCTCCATGGGGTCCCAAAATCAACCCAAATATTCCTATGGTCGAAAATGTATCAACCAATGAGTCTAGGACACGTTTTAGGGTAATTTAGTATTATTATAATATTATTATTTTAACCCTTATTTACCGGATTTACCCTTTAACCATGGTAAATAAAATATTTACCGAAGTAATTATTCAAAATGTCTAAAAATAAAGTTACCTATTTACACAATTTGAACATCCTGATTCCAAATATTTAATCCATTTTTCCAAATTCAAAACACATAAGTGGCAGAAATTAATTTAAAATTAATTCCCGTTGTTAAAACAAAAAGCATGTTTTTAAGAGATAATAACTATCAAAAGATTGACACTTGTTTATGTCCGGTTTAATTGTAAAATTATGTCCAATTACCAAAATTATATTAAATGGTAAAAATATATTATAAATATACTTTAAAACCACTCAAATTCATAATTTATCACTATTAATTATTTTGATTAAAAAAGTTTTTTTTAATTAAAATTTAGTAATTTTCACTATTCATCAAAATATTAAAGTTATCCGAAAAGTACCAAAATTTTACCTTAGGCTAAATTCGATATTCCGAATCCAAAAATGAAGTCCATTTTGAAATATAAAATATATATAATTTCAAAAAGTATGTATTACTATTCATAACGGCTAGTTTGATTGGTTATGGTGTGTTAGAACTCGGTGTTGCATACAACACACGTTATCACATTATTCAAAGAGAAGCGTACCGTAGAAGCTTGGGGTGTTACATTCTCCCCTCCTTCAAATAATTTCATCCTCGAAATTTCTAGAATATTTATCACATGAAAAGACTCGGGTGGTTCTTCATCATAAGTTCCTCGGGTTCCCACGTTGCCTCTTCCATCTTATGGTTTCTCCACAAAACTTTTACCAGACGCGTCGTCCAGTTTCTCAGTACTTGTTCTCTCGTATCAAGAATCCGGATGGGCTCTTCGCAATAAGACAGATCGGGTTCCAGTTCTAACTCCTCATAGGTGAGTACATGTGTTGGGTCAGGCATGTATTTCCTCAACAGAGATACGTGGAACACATCGTGAACTTTGGAGAGACTTGGCGACATTTCCAATCGGTAAGCTACAGCCCCAATTCGTTCTAGAATTTCAAAAGGTCCGATGTACCTGGGACTCAATTTACCTTTCTTACCAAAACGTATGACTCCCTTCCATGGATATACCTTCAGGAAAACATGATCACCGACTTGAAATTCCAAATCCTTCCTTCAATTATCGGCATAGCTCTTCTGTCTACTTTGAGCTGCTTTGATGTGATTTTGGATTACCTTCACCTTTTCCATCGTTTCCTCCACCAGTTCTAGACCTACAAGTTTTCTTTCACCAACGTCATCCCAACAGGTTGGTGTGTGACATCTCTTTCCGTATAACACTTCATATGGTGCCATCTGAATACTCGAATGGAAGCTATTGTTATAGGAAAATTCTACCAGAGGTAAATACTGATCCCATATACCCTGAAAGTCAAGTGAGAAGGATCTCAACATGTCTTATAAGGTTTTAATAGTCCGTTCTGATTGTCCGTCTGTCTGAGGGTGGTAGGCAGTGCTCAAATGAAGTTCAGTATCCAGGGATTTCTGAAGACTCTTCCAGAATCTTGAAGTAAAACAGGGATCACGATCAGAAACAATCGATAGGGGTACTCCATGAATTCTCACAACTTCATTAATATATAGTCTTGCTAGACGTTCCAGTGGTAGATCTTCTCTTATAGCAAGAAAATGTGCTGACTTGGTAAGACGATCAACAATAACCCATATTGCATCGTTCCTTCTAGGAGTCTTTGGTAGCCCCATGACAAAGTCCATCGTAATATTGTCCCATTTCCACTCCGGTATGGGAAGAGGTTGCATGACTCCTCCAGGGTGTTGCCTTCCAGCTTTCACTTGTTGACAAACCATACATATTGATACAAAATCAGCAATCTCCCTCTTCATATTGTCCCACCAAAAATGTTCCTTCAAATCTCTATACATTTTGGTGCTCCCAAGGTGTATAGAGAAATTGGAACTATGAGCATCATCCAGCAATTCCCTTTTTAGATCAAGTATATTGGGAACACAAAGTCTCTTCCCGAATTTCAAAATTCCATCTTCATACACAAAGTCTCTCAGTATCCCATCATTCACAGCTTTAATCTTATTTTGAAATTCTTCATCATCGGTCTAAGAACTCTTAATCCTTTCTAGTAAAGATGGTTTGGCAACCATTTGAAAAAGCATTAATGTTTCTCCTTCCCTGGTTATTCCCATGTCCATCTTCACTAGATCCATGAAAATTGTATCCCTTTCAATTCTCATATTGTTCAAAACTCCATGATCTTTTCTGCTCAAAGAATCTGCCACCTTGTTTGCCTTCCCCGGGTGGTAGTGTATCGTACAATCATAATCCTTGAGCAATTCAAGACATCTACTTTTCCTCATGTTGAGTTATTTTTGTGAGAAAATATACTTCAAACTCTTGTGATCAGTATAAATCTCACATTTTTCACCATAGAGGTAGTGCCTCTATATCTTCAAATCAAAGATCACAGCTGCTAACTCGAGATCATGAGTAGGATAGTTTTGTTCATTAATTTTCAACTATCGTGATGCATAGGCAATAACTCTATCATTCTTCATAAGGACACAACCAAGTCCTTTCTTCGATGCATCACTATAAATAACGAACCCATCATTCCCCGATGGTAGAGTCAATATAGTAGCATTCACTAATCTTCTCTTCAGTTCTTCGAAACATTCTTCACACTCTTTTTTCCAAACAAATTTAACCCCTTTACGTGTGAGCTTCGTTAATGGGTTAGCCAATCGGGAAAAATTCTGGACGAAACATCGATAATAACCTGCCAAACCAATAAAACTACGTACCTCAGTTATACTCGTAGGTGCTGGCCATTCTTGGATTGCCTTGGTCTTAGAAGGATCAACAGAGATTCCATCTTTAGAGACAATATGGCCAAGAAAAGAAATCTCATGAAGCCAGAATTCACACTTGCTAAACTTTCCATATAATTCATGTCTTCTCAGAGTCTTCAGGATAATGCGCAAGTGATTTTCATGATCTTCGTAGCTTTTGGAGTATACCAAGATATCATCAATAAATACCACCACAAATTCATTGAGATACTCCTTTAAAACTCTATTCATTAGATCCATGAATACAGAGGGTGCATTAGTCAATCCAAAAGGCATTACAGTAAACTCGTAATACCCGTACCTGGTTCGAAATGCTGTCTTCGGAATGTCTTCCTTCTTCACACACAACTGATGGTATCCAGATCAAAGTTCAATCTTTAAAAAGTATTGAGCTCCATGCAGTTGGTCAAATAAATCATCAATGCGTGGTAGGGGATACTTGTTCTTTATTGTTATAGCATTGATCTCCCTGTAGTCGATACATAACCTCATAGATCTGTCTTTCTTTTTAACAAAAAGAACAGGGGATCCCCATGGAGAAACACTAGGGAGAATAAATCCCTTATTACTCAATTACTCTAGTTGTTTCTTTAGTTCAACTAATTCTACAGTGGCCATTCTATAAGGGGTCTTTGATATAGGCCTTGATCCAAGAATTAAATCAATGGAAAACTCAACTTCTCGTTCTGGAGGATGTCCAGATAAATCTTCCGGAAATACATCTACAAATTCTTTCACAACAGGTAAATCCTCTATTTGAACATTCCTTTACTCACCCACAGTTATTTCATTCTCTTCCTCCCCAATAATTGAATTTAGTTGAGCTACTGGGGGTGGATCTAAATAAGAATTAGGTGGTGACGATTATTCTCTAAAGATAAGGTGTTCCTTATCATCATCATCAATAATCGTAACCTCTTTCTTCTTACAATAAATCTTCACATCATAGTCCGAAATCCAGTCCATACCGAGGATTATATCAAACTCAATCATAGGTATGATGACGAGATCAGTAGATAAAGAACATTTTTGTGCTCTAATGGGGACTGATTCACAAAACTTTGTTGCAATTATACTTCCCTTAGGAGTTTTAACTGACAACTCCCTTGTTAAATCAAATTGGAAATATCTAATTTTCTTAGCAAACTGGTAAGATATGAAACAATGCAATGATCCAGAATCAAATAATGCATTTGCTAAACTTGAGGAAACCATTAAATTACCTGCCACCATGTCTTTCGGATCTTCTACCTCAGCAGTAGTGATAGCATAAGCTTGGCCTTGATCCCTTGGCCTTTTCTGAGGTAAGTTCTCCTAACACTTAGAACATTCATTTTCATAATGCCCCATCTCCCTGCAATTGTAGCACTAAACATTGGTAGCTTCCTCCTTCCCCTTGCAATCACGAGCTTGGTGGCCTTTTTCACCACACTTGTAACAGACTCTCATTCCCTTCAAGAAAGTACCAGGGTGTTTCTTCCCACATTTACCACAGGATGGATATTCAACCTTTCCCTTATTCCCCTTATTTCCATTCCCAGATTGATCAGCAGGTCTCTTCTTCTCTTGCTTTGTTTTAAAGTCATAAGCCTTAGAGAATTCCTTTTCGGTCTTGATGGCACATAAGACAATGTCTTCGTACGATGAAAAGGATTGTGAGACTAATGCTCGACGGAGAAATGGTTTTAACCCATCAAAGAAACTATCAATCTTACTTCTTGGGTTACGTATATAATCTCCAGCATACCTTTCTAACCTTGTAAAGTTAGCCTCATACTTTGTGACATTCTCATCCCCCTTTTGTCTCAGACTCAGAAATTGCCTTTCCATATCTGCTCGATGGTCGTGAGGAAATTATTTTTCTAAAAAAAGATCTTTGAACTCCCTCCATTCCATACTTTATACTTCATCATCTTCCTTCGTATTTTGAATCAATGACCACCATTGATCAGCATCTCCAGTGAGGCGGTAAACTGCCATGATAACTTTTTCCCTTTCACTACTCCCCAAAGCCTGAAATATTTTCTCTAGAGAAAATATCCATTGCTCAGCTACTAAGGGATTTGTACTCCCATTGAACGTTAGTGGTTGTTGCCTCATGAATCGATCTAACATTGATCCTCCACACTACGGATCAGGTTGCTCCATATGGGTAAGGTTATTATTCATAACCTGAGTGAGTTGTCCCAGTATGGTGATTAGCTGATCAGCACCAGTTGCATCAACAGCTCCACTATAATTATCTTGAGCATGAGGGAAATCCCAACATGGAGTGCGTGCATTGATACGGTTTCCATTTCTTCCACTAGGCGCCATTTCTAAACAATGGCATAAACTAGATCAGTTTGTGAATCAAAATACATAATCCCATACTTATAAAACACTTAACATAAATTGAACTATTTATGGATATAATCCATAATCATAAGAATGTTTTCTTTGAGGAAGTATATACTCATAAACCCTTCATAATTATTTGTAAAGAGAATGAGAGTTATCCTAATCATATCCCCCGGGAGTGTCGTAACCAAGAGTGCAGCAAGGTCCGTTGTTGTGCACCAGTTCCCGTTTGAGTCTAGCTCAAAGCGGTGTTTTCAGGTTTTACCCCTAGGTACATCTGTGCCAGAGCCGCCTCTACCTTCTCGTATCCAGACAGGGATGTATTGCTCGGAAAACTCACAAAATCTCTACAATACCAAAATTCTAGGAAGTTCTTCTATACTAATCCTCAAAGTTCATCTTAGGTCTACGTGCTCTAATCAGAGTTTATCTAAATCTAGCTTCCAAGGTTTGTACTAAACTTCCTCTGATACCAACTGTAACGCCCCGACTCCAGTTACCCAGAGTCGGTGCATTATTACATAACATTGTCATGATCACAAGAAAGATCAAATCTCGAAAGACCGATTGGTTTAGTAGCCTTGGAAACACTAGATATATTCATAAAGTTTTACATTACATCATAAAGTGAAAAACTACTACAAAAACATATTGTCTCCATATTCCACATTCATATCCCCACATAATATCCCTGTAGGTCATTCATAATTTACTTCTTCACTTCCTGGGAAAAATAAAACATAGAAAAGGGGTGAACTCAAATTCCCAGTAAGGATAACAATATAGCGAAACCTTTCATAAATAAGAATAAATATTTAAGGCAATGTATAACTAAAACAAAAGCCTTTTAAACTTGAACTTCAACATAGTATGGAAAAAGTGAAATGAAATAATGTCATTTACTTATTCACATGGATATTCTACTAATCGAATAATCACATGCAATATCAATAACCACTTTCATAATGATGGAATTCATAATGCCAGACTATCATAACCACATAGCCAAGGCCTCATGCCAAGACTACAAATAAGATTTTGTCAAGGCCTTGTGCCAAGACACTAGTTTGTCTCATGAGACCTACCGATGTATCAAGGAGCTATAGCGGGCTCCACCCGTCACATATTAAGTCCAATGCATTCCCATATGAAAAGGTTTAAACATAACATAAACATTCGTATTAAAACTAGCATACGAAATGTAAATACTTTCACCATAAACTATGAATGGTATAAAAATAACACATCCATAGTCAAACATATCACAAAACCTTCAATACAATATACAAGTTTTGTATCATAATAAATCAACTTCAAATAAGCGTAAAATCCATCAAAGGATGTTGACATAGATGAAATCAAAACTCTTTTTAGAGAAATATCTCTTTCTATTTTTGAAATCATTTAAGAGTCATATATTTATAAAATAAAACATTTTCTTTGAAAATACTCTTATAATCTTGTAAGGGAAGCTTCGACGATTTTATAACGGCAGAAAATAACCGCACCCTCCTTATAAGTTAAAAAAACATTCTTACCTTAATTCTGTTGAAAAGGTTAAAAGCACCTTGTTTGGAAAACGATGAAAAGATTCCTTTATAAAACTCTTATAAAAATTCAAACAAGGGTATAAATGACTTTAACCCATATTCTTTTAAATATTAAAAATGTTTTGAAATACATTTTTAAGAAACATGGATGTGGATGTTAAAGAGATCCTAGTAGATTATTACGTATAAACAACCTCGGATAATGAAGAGATTGTGAAATAACCCTTACCTTGTACTTTTTCTTGGTTGGGGTATGTTAACCTCCTGTATAATGGTGAAATAATTTTTATTAAATTATAAAATAATCATATACATTCATATGATATCATATATGATATTTTAACATTGCTTTGTTAATAATATCTTAGTATTATCATCATTTCGGGTGTTAACTTACTCATTTTCTTTTATATGTTTTGTTACATAAGTCATGTTTGTCATGGATAGGTTGTATATTATTCATATACAGAATGATATCAAGTCCTTAAACATAATTTTTAAATCATCAAATGATAATTATACTTGAATGGATACGATGGAGAATGAATCTCATCGCGTTCGTGGAGACGGTAGTCCGTACGTACACACGAGCGACAATATCATTCTTTTGATATTAAAATAATATATAAATGGATTGTATATCATATATACAGAATCATTAACATGTTATATTTATTATTTACATGAGTTACACATCATTATTATACCCATCCAAATAATAATATATTGAATAACAATTACACCACGACGTGGAGACGGTAAGCCGTACGTACGCACGTATGGTGACATGTTATTCAAAGGGTGGATAGAATACTGAATATGGTTGTACCATATTTATAATAACATCACAGTATATATATGATACTGGAGTTATTATTTTATAATGGTAACAACAAAGGAAGAAGAAGTGGAAGAAGAAAGGAACTTGGAAAAGGGTGGTGAAATCATTACCTCTTTTCGAGTTCTTCCTTTTGATTTGATCTAAAGGGCTCCTTAGGTTGGCTTTCTGATCAAACTAAGGCCTCTAGGTTGTATTTAGGTATTTTGGGAGAGTATTTGGGCAGAGTTTTTCCGAACCAAAAGGCTTTAAAGGTGTGAAGAAATGATAAGGAGGAGTGCCCTTTTATAAGAGGGGTGAGGGGTACCTTTGAAAAAGCTAGAAATATTAATTTATAATAAATTAATATTCGGTTTCTAATGGCTCAAAAGTTGATTATTAAAAGGATAAGGTGGGGATAGGTCGAAAACCACTCAACCAATAGAATTTAGACAGGTTTGGGTACTTATATTAACCTTATCTTTAAGTATTAACTCTAAGTTAATTAGTTTCACTTTTAAAATGTCTCTTTGTATTTTTATATTATAAGTTAATTAGTTTCACTTTTAAGAGGTCAGTCGGTCGTGACGGAACCGGTAGGGGTGGGGCGCGCCCCTGGTGGCGCACCCATGCGGCAGCAGGGCCGCAGCCTGCATTGCTCGTGGCGGGAGTAGGGGTCATCGGATTTCCCAGCAGCTGGTGGACGGGGCACGCGCCAGCAGTACGCCCGGCGGCAAAGCCGCAGCCCGTCGACCATGGCACGGAGGACCCGTGGTGCCACGTGGCACCGCGTTGGGTCAACCCCCGTGGGTTTACCCACTGATGTGGATCCACGCCACATCATCCCTACCCAGACGTGTCGTGTCTAAGTATCCCTAGCATCCCGCGCTGCCAGGCGGGTGGCACCGCCAGGTCGGCCAAGTGGACCGACCCGTGGCCCAGCGGGCCGACCCGCAGCCCAGCCGGGTTGGGTCAGACCCAGCGGGCCGGGTTGACCCGGGTCAGGTCGGACCTGAGTCGGCCTAGGTCAACCCAAGTCGATCTGGGTCGGCCCATGCTGAACCAGGTCGGGTCGGTCCGACTGAGGCGAACCAGACTCAAACCCAGTGCCGACCAGTTACACAAAATGGGGTCTAACTTCTAAATCGGACATCCATTTGACGAACCGTCTATGGTGTCGGGATCCTTAGAGCGAGATTTTCATTTTGAATTACTCAATGAGAGTTTTGGAGAAACTTGGATTATGTCCAGGTTGGATCGTACCCGAATCCAACCAGGTCCTCGGCACTGAAATGCCAATAATGCACAGACCGGGCGTTCGATTGACGCGTCGTCTATTGCATTGGAACCCCTGTGACACGAAAAATTATCGGGTTACTTCTTTGTGAGACTTTGTACTGGTTTAAATGTGAATAATGGCTTGGGGATCGGTTCTCCCATGCGTGCAATGTACGGAACCCTACGACTGGATGAGACTTGACGACTGCTGACTGTTTCGACTCAGAGTGACTTGACAGCCCAGTGGGGAGCACCTCTGTGTGACGCGGCAGACCCACAGTGGGGAGCGCCTCTGTGTGACATAGCAGACCCACGATACTCAACAGGAGGAGTACCTCAGTAGTTCATGAGGGGGAGTGCCTTTGTGTGACGCGGAAGACCCACAGTACTCGACAGGAGGAGTACCTTAGCAATCCATGGTTAGTGGGAAGCATCTTTGTGTGACGCAGTAGGCCCACTGTACTCGTTAGAGGAGGAGTTCTCCAACAGCTAAGGTGTTCGACGTTGTGACTGGGAATGTTACTTGTTTCTAGGCCTACAGAATTTGTGTCTGGTTATTAGAATTCATAGCGATCCTGTGTGGGTCAGTATTTTAATCATGTTTCTCTGATTTGTATACCTGGTTTGAGCTGAGACTCAAATTGAGTTGTGTCTATTGCTTGTGCTTTGTGATTGAGTTTATGCTTTTTGGTTTTTCTTGTGGAATTCTGAGAGACCTTCGGGGTTCTTGGGGTCTCTACTGAGTATCGTTATACTCACCCCTGCACGGGCTACACCTGCACCTTATTTTGCCTTGTGTAGACGATGAGCAGTTGGACTGATTTTTTAGGGATCCAAGACTAGGTGGTACACGGAGGAGATAGGCGGATGTGGAGTGTTGAGGAGGTGATCTGTACCTACCCTTTAGGTAGGATCCTCTGAGGATGACTCATTAGCTGTTTTCCCTTTTTCAGTTGTATTGTTCCTTTCAGTTGTATTTATACTTTTCAGTTGTACTCATACTTTCAGTTGGGCTTGTATCTTGGCCCCTTTTACTTTCAGCACTCCTTTTACTATGGAAGTTTACTTCACAGTTGCTTCTTATTGTGTTCTCAGACCATGTGTTTGTACATGTTTAAAGGCAATGCCTTCCCGTTTTAGGGAATACGTCTTTAGGTGCTAGTCGCCAGCCCCTGGCCTATGGAAGGTGGGCTTGGGGTAGTCACGACATGGGACCTGGGGTATGGGTTTTGATAATAACATTCTCATGTAGAACATATGGAAAATACATGTTTTCAAAATTCATTGGTATAATGATAAGAACGAGTAAGAATTCATTATCAAGGGTTGAGTTTTATAAAAATTGAAGTCATCGATGATATGATTGGTTATGTCATTATAAAACCTTTTCTATTTTGACATCATTATTTGTGATATTTGTTTATAGTAAATTGTGTCATTGATTTATCCACAAAACTTTTCACTCAACCATGACTTGTGATATTTTTATTAGTCAATTGAAGGTATAGTCAAGTTAGGTAAAAAATCATTGGTTGATCCATATGTTTTTTTCTATTTTGATCGGTTTTATTACTGTACCAAATTGACCTATGTGTGTGTACTTGTTATCTGACTGTTGTACGCCCTAAAAAATAAAAAATATATAGTTTGTGTCTTGGGAAGGTCAAAAATCACTCTTCCTCGACCTTTGATCTTGTTGTAACTATTATAATTCATGTCATGAGAAGATAAAACATGGATTTAGAGATGAGTGTGATATTTTTTCCAAGTTAAACTTTAAAAAAATAAAAAAAATGAGGGGAGTGATGAAATGTACAACATATAGGGATATCTAGGTGGGGAATTTATGGTTTGAATTTCAGGAATGCTTCAGTGAGTGGGTCTTGAAATTCAATTGAAAAGGAATGTAGAACAGGTTCGATGAATTAAACCAGGTAAGAAGAATTGTTTTACTTGACCTGAATATACTGAATAAAGGGCGAATTTATGAGCTTGAAATGGTTGGCATACACACACACACAGGGAATTAATGGCATAATAGACCCATGACTTTTTTATCTATGATTAGTGTCATTAATCTTACTGGATTTTGTTTTGATATAATTTATGAGATAATGAATTTAAAATTTATTGATATTGACCCTTGATGGGATTCTTACTTTGCCTATATTTCCACAGTGTATTGAGTAATATGAACATGCATATCTTGTCATAATTATTTATATGTGGTTTTTCCCAGGAGTGAAAAGGGGTAAGTGTGGGGGAGTTGATAAAACATAATTTTATTGAATATTTTATTGATAATAAATGATATAATTTACTCACATTGTGCTAAATATGTTTATTTATAGAATATTTTGGATTAGATCACTCATTTGAAAATTTGATGAAAATTCCAGTTTTACCCTTTAAAATTCTCTATAGTATTTCAAACATAAATATTTTTATTTGAATTATTTGAACTTAAAATTTGTAAATGTGTTCTTGAATTAATGGTATACGACTTTCATTCAGGACATATGAGCTAAATCGTGCATTTGATTGGACTAAATTGTCCATGAAGTCAAAGATGGACTGGACTCGCCAGAATGGACATCACATCAATATTTGGGCCATAACTTCTTCATCTGTGCTTGTATTGGGCCCATATTTGGAGATAATATAGAGGACCCATTTTTTTAACAAATAATCTATTTGGAAAGACATTTGGTTCACGCATTTTTGTGGTAAAATAGTTGGTGCAAGTTGGATTGATTTATTTGGCCAAATTTCCCCATTCATACTTGAAACCTCTTAAAACCTAGCCTACCCTCTACTCTATAAATTGGTTTTTTTTCTTATTTGGAAGTGTTGGGACGTGAATTAAGATATTTTGAGCAGATTATAAGTGGTTACATAAAATTTCAATTAAAAATTTGAGGATGGAAGATACCAAGCTAGGATCTCCTCCAAAATCCTCTTCTTTTCCTCTTCTTTGTTGTAATGTTGTTGTTCTTTAAATAAAATCTTTATTTCTCTTAAATTATTTATATTATTTTCAATTTTCTTATTCTATTAATATTTTTCTTTGGGATATAAATCATGATTAGAAACTTGGTTGGGTTATACCCTTTCAACGACCTTTTTCAAATGCAAAAAGTTTCTACGATGACTACACTACCCATGGAAGAGTAATGCTTCTTAGTAATTGATCTAAATCTTACCATATTAACTTAATTATTTTGAATCAATTATATACTATAATTCACATATTATGATTTATGAATTTTGTTTTTAAATTAAAATAAACTAATAAATAAATTTAATGATTCACGCAAAAACATGTGAGGTCGAGAATTGTGTGAATTGTGAGAGTGTGACCTTAATCGGTAATAAAAAACCACATGATATTAATTTGTAGAGTTAAAATATAATATATAAACTCAATTTATCCTCATTTAAAGAATGGATATGTTCCCTAATTTACCATTGACCATAAGTTAGTATTGTAATTACAATCAACATAGGGTGATACGATTGCATGTTCCAAAGCTAGCCTAGGGTCAATTCATTTCATCATTATAGTTAAGTTAACTCCCATAGGGTTCGAGGGTTAGAAAATTATGGGATCATAATTAAGTGGATTTTAATTAAAATGATAATGATTAATAATTAAGTGAATAGGTATAGTTATATTGGTTACTCTTTTTAAAATAGTTTTCTAAAACAATCTTCTCATTGTGTTTTATTAATCAAATTTCATTTCAAAAACAAGAACAAAAAAATAAAATCTTCCTCCAGAAAACTTATTTTTCTTATTTTATAAAAATAAACCCCCCCATCCTTCTAATTTTGTTTCCTCCCTTCTATTTTATTTTAAAAATACCTTTAATAAGTTTTTAAATTACTTCCTCCTTTGATAGATGACCTTTTCCAGCCACTCTGCTACACCTAAGTACCCAAAAATCATACATCATTTGAAAGAACCCACGACAGCTCCTTTATGGAGGCAATAACCAAGGGGTAGTTATAGAGATCAGAAGAGGTCAAATTATCAGATATATCAATCCATAACCAAGATTTCATCTAATTTTTCCATTCAAAACAGATTTGGATGTTTAGAAAAAATTTGTTGAAGATATAGACAATAAGGCCATAAAGTATAGGAATGTATGACTAGGTTGTCTAGTGAGGTTACCTATACTATGAAAAAAAGGAAGGTTATAAGGCATGTGAAAACCCTAATCAAATTGAGCATGTCAAGAAATAATTCCTATAGATTTAACCAAACTATTTGGACATGGCCAAGAGAATGGAGAAAGAAGAGATGGATTCTAAAGATAAAGGAAAACAAGTGGTTACACATGAAGAAATTTTTTTGGGAAAAAATTCCTCAAGGTATCATTGAAGAATTTTTTAAGTGATTGTGTTTGTTGACAAAGTGGACATCTGTGTTGTGATTGTTGACAAAGAAAACCATGAAATTCAAATTTTTTGAAAAAGGGGATTTCTTGGTGGCATGTCGAGTTCAAGGGCTTTGGTTAATGATCCATGTTTGATTCAAGAACATCGACAAAGTAATGAATGATCTAGAGGTGGTACAAAAAAAGCAGATACAAGGTGGCGTCATTTTCCAGTGTTTGCCAAATTTTTGAGCCTGAAAATCGACAAATAGAGAAAAGTGGTTTTGGAAAAGGGACTTGTGTGTCGTGTAATTGAAGGAGAGGTAACTTGCGCACCTAGTGTTTTTCAATATCAGAACATGGAAAAATGGTAAAGGGATAAGGGCCGCGCAATTTTTGGGTTGGTCGCGCAAGTGACCTGCGCACCGAGAAAGGAATTGCGCGCCGGTGCCTAGGAGGATTGGAAACTTGTGCGCCTGTTGTTTTTCAAGATCAGAACTTCAAAATATGGCAAAGGAAAGTGGGTCGCACAAGTATTGGTGTGGTTGCACAAGTGAGTAGTGTGACAGAGGCTTGGGCGGTTGGACCTGTGCTCCGAGACTTACGCGCTGAGGGGATACTTGTGCGTCGTCGCGCAGGCTGTCAAAATGCCTATAAATACAGGTCGACCCCTCCTCATTCTACATGAGTTCAACACTTAGAGAAAATCAGAGCTCCTGTCACGCAGGTGTGGTGGTCTCGCAAGTGGTGTGTGGTCGCGCAAGTAGTATTTGCGCGTAAGGTGATAGTTGCGCACCTAAGGAGGTTTGGGCGAGAAAGGAAGTGTGTCACGCAAGTTTGGAGTAGCAGAAGCTTATGTCGTGCAAGTGTTTGAGGTGGACTTGTGTGCCAATTTTGACTTGCATGCCAAGGACTTGCGCACCAGCATAGAGAAGGACGCCAAGTGAGGTTGATTCCCAGTAGTGATTCAGGG
This sequence comes from Viscum album, assembly GCA_963277665.1. NCBI lineage: Eukaryota > Viridiplantae > Streptophyta > Magnoliopsida > Santalales > Viscaceae > Viscum > Viscum album. The sequence goes on along the minus strand of OY728155.1, from coordinate 193,287,646 downwards.
CTGCGTGGAAGCTGGAAGTTTTCCTGATACCTTTGGTACAAAGTGAAATTCATCTACAGGTGAAAGTTGGACTTCAACATAGCATCTACATTCAATAGAGGATGCATTCATTAGTGATAATGAAGAGACCTACAGGTCTATAAACTGTGAGTGGATCCTTTCCAGAGCAGTGAGCAAAAGAAGAGGAAGAAGGTGATCCTCTCCACCGGCAGTGAGCCAGAGAGAGAGAAACAGGGAGTGACCTTTGGGAAAGCAGTGAGCTGACCCTAAATATTGTAAAGGCAGTGATCCTGGTCATAGAAGTGATCTAGCCTGAACATTGTAAATTGGAAGTGAGCCTTAGTGGATTTGGTACAGCGGCACATCGCCATTGTATGCTCCTTGGACGTAGCCCAGTGAGGGTGAACCAAGTAAAAATCTGTGTGTCTGCCTTCTTGCTTCTCTGCATTGCATTCAAAGCATTATAATCAGATAAAGAAGAAAATAAGTAATCATAATAAACACATAAGTGCAAACAAAGTGACCCTTGTAATAAATAGGTCAAGATCCAGTGGGGTAAGAATAATTTTTAATAAAATAATATCCATACCCTGATTCACCCCCCCCCCCTATTAGGGTATATAGGCCCCTATTGGTCCTAACAATTGGTATCAGAGGGAAGGTTGATTTTATCAGATTTTTTTGCACTGACTTGGGTTAGTCAATTTTTGTGGTTAAATATTCATCCTGCTTTTATCCTGGTGTTCCATGGTAAGGGGGAGAACTTCATAGAAGAATCATAAGTCTTGTGAAATTACTCAGTGTGGAAGTGTCAATGTAAAGAGTGTGATTCAGTTAAAAGAATCGTGTAGTGAACATAATAATGGTTTTGATGAATCATATGGGTAAAATACTTACTCATTCAATGATGCTGAAGTAATGAGTGAAGAACCTGACATGCCAAGTGATGTTGGAACTACTAATGATGAGGAAGCTCCCAGAAAACGAAAAGTGGAAGTTGTCCACAAAGAGAAAGAACTGGATCAACAATTCACTAATGAAATTAAATCTAAAGATATTAGGATCCAAGCACTGGAAACTAAGATCAATAAGCTAAGAGGTTTGAATCAAAGGCTTATTGACGTTGCTACTAATCTGAGGGAGAAGAATGATTCTCAATATGAAGAACTGAGAAAGAGATCTACAAAGGTAGAAAAATCAAAAGCTAATGGCAAGGGAAATAATCTAAACTCAAATGAGATTCAAAATTTGAAATCCAGAAATGATGATCTTGCTACACAGCTATTTGAACTAGTTCAGAAGAATCAAAGGCTTCAACAAGAAAATGAATCTGTCTCTAAATCTGTTACTCAAGAAAAAGTGAAAGTAAAAGAGCAAGGTGACATGGTAGAAAAGATCACACGAGAACTGGAAGATGAAAAGAGTTGTGGAAAGAATCTCATAAGAGAGCTAAATTCCCAACTTGAATCAAGGGATATGAAGATTCAAAAGTTGGAAGAAGAAATAGAATCAGCCAAGAAAGAAATGGAACAATCTAAATCCAAAGATAATCCCAAGTTGAAGGATGCACTTCACTTATTATTTGATTATACTTCGGCAGGTGATGATGAAATGAAAGCCAAATATTCTACATTAAAGTAGAAGCATGAAAGGATTGTATCATCCCAAAGGCCATCCATTTTGGGAAAATCTGGAATTGGATATGATGATCTCACTCCTATGCATGATAGGAAAAGTTAAGTGAAAATATCTAGAGGTAATAAAAACCTTGTAGGTGTTGTAGATAGGCCTAACAAGGGTTTTACAGGAAGAAATGATAGCATGTGATACTTTTGTGGGATTCATGGTCATACAACAAGCTTCTGTTCAAAGGCTCTGGAATACATTTCTGGCTGTGAAAATAGAAACTTTGATAAATATGAGAATAAGAAGCGTCATGAGAAATTTGAGAGAAGAGTCTCTCAGAGGAAAGCATTCATTAGATGCTATTACTGTGTAAGAATGGGGCACACCATGAATATGTGTCTGGAATCTCAGGAGCTCAATGTTAGAGGAAGAACTCAAACTGCATCAACATCTCGACTGAGAGAAGATTAAATGAGGTATCCCTTTAATGGAATATGTTTCATATGTTCTAATCATGGGAATTTGGAAAGATACTGCAGCAAGAAGAATGCAATAAAGGAAAAGGAGTCCAGAAAGAGATTCTTGAATCTAGTTATGTATAAAGAGAAATATTACATTGGGAGACAAAGTGGGTAGTTGGAGAATAGGTTTAGAGCCTCAGGGGAATCACATGGAGCTGAACAAAAGGTGTATCTGTCACCTTCTCTGTCACACTTACAACCTCCCTCTAAGAAAGAACATGAATAAATCTGGAAGAAAAAGGGAGGAAATGCTACAGCTATGAGTAAGAAGAATGTACATTCTGTGGAGGAAAGAGGAAGATCCCTACAATGGAGGAACGATCAAGGGAAGATGACAAGCAGAGATATTCCTACTTAGATAAGGAATCAGGGGAAGTGTCATGTTGGTGGAACATCAAAGAAGGAAATGTCTACCAGTGGGTTCAAACCTCAAAGTGTGAGGAAAGTCAAGCCTACCAAATCTACATATCAGAAAAAGGCTCTGAATGTGGGTAAAGAATGCCTAGTCATATGGTCAGAATAGTTGAAGTTGGCTAGGCAGTTAGAAGAAGCAAAGAAAGAGGGTGATGCTCTACAAGAAAGAATCAAAGGGTTGACCCATCAGGATCAACCACCATCCTCATCTTGAGGATTCCTGAAGTACCCATCTCCCTATGTATATAAATTCTATTAACTGGTGATTCAAATGTTTCGGGTTTTAGGGAGATAAAATACAAGGGGAAGTGGAATCTAAAGATGAAAATTGGATAAGTGATATGATTTATAGTATCAATTGACTCAAATCAGGTACCAAAGTCAAAGAATAAAGGGAGAAACAGAGAAAAATAAGAAGTGATCACGTTATTAACTTTGTCTCTTGTTTCCTACACCGAGTTCCAACTCAATAGGCTTAGAGATTTTGTTAATGGCTCAATTCTGAGTGGGAGATGAGAATAGATGATGCAGGATAAAAAGAATGTTTATGGGTCTAAAAGGAGGACCTTACAACTGGAAGAGTTGCATAACATAGGGGGAGCACTCTCTATCCTAATTAGATGCAAGATCTCAATGGGATATGAAGGATGAATGTTTATGGTCCTGAAGAATGATTGGGGGACATGCAGTAAAAAACAGGTTTTTCATGACTATCTATTTTGTTCTAATAATATGGTATCATATGACTGCTTTTAGGATACCAAGAAGTTGTGAGATAAAATCAAAGGTTCTTCAACCAAGATCAGAAAAGTAGTTGAAAGAAATGGCGTCATTGAACAATGACACAGTGATAAGTTTTCTGTTGAAAGTAAGGATGTGGTAAGAGACTCAGGGGGATTAGAAGTGGTAGATACTGACTCAGAAGAATACATTGATGATGAACAAGAAAGTGTCAAGTCTGTATCTGCAAGGAAGCCAATGAGTCGAGCTGAAATTGATAGGAAAAATATCATTGGTGATCATTCAGCTCTAGTTCAGACAAGAAGAATGAAATCACTATAGCATACATCTTTGCTATCACAGGTTGAGCCGAAATGCTTCACTGATGCAGCTGAAGATGGAAACTAGATTTAGGCGATGAATGAAGAGCTAGATCAGATTGAGAAGAATCGGACGTGGGAGATTGTTTCAAGGCCAGCAGATAAGAACGTCATCAAGACTAAATGGGTCTTTCGTAACAAGATGAATGAACATGGAACAGTGATTCGAAACAAATCATGACTGGTGTGCAAAGGATACTCCCAAATGGAGGGTATTGACATTGATGAGACATTTTCACCAGTTGCTAGGCTGGAGACAATCAGATTATTTTTTTCCGTAGTAGTGCAAAGAAAGTTTAAAGTGTTACAGATGGATGTCAAATCTGCATTCTTGAATGGTTTTACAGAAGAGGAGGTGTATATTGAGTATCCAGATGGTTTTCTCATTTATGAGGATGAGAACAAAGTTTTCAGGATGAAGAAGGTGTTATATGGGATGAAACAAGCACCAAGAGCATGGTACTCAAGGCTTGATCAGTACTTGAAGAAGCTTGGTTTCCAGCGTGGGGGAGTTTATTACAATCTCTATTTCAGCAATGACAGTAATAAAAGGATAATGGTGTTGGTTTATTTCGATGACATAATATTTGGCGGATCAGATGAAGCTCAGTGCATACAGTTTTCCGAATTCATGAATAATGAGTTTGAAATGTCAATGATTGGAGAGCTAATGTTTTTCCTTGGTCTACAGGTGACACAAGGAAGGAATGGAACATTAATTTCTCAATAAAAATATACCAAGGATGTTTTAAGAAGGTTTTGCATGGAGAATTCCAAGGAGATGAAAACTCGGGTTTCTACTCGGATAAAATTATCAAAATATGAGGATGGAAAGGCAGTTAATATCATAGAATACAGGTAAATTATTGGAATTTTGTTGTACTTTACCGCAACAAGGCTTGATATTGTTTTCTTCACATGCCAAGCAGTGAGATATCATAGTAATCCCAAGGAAAACCACATGCTTGCGGTGAAAATAATACTTCGGTATATCAAAGACACCGTGGATTTCGGTCTGATGTATAATGACAAATCTCAATCAGTATTATTGGGTTACACTGATGCAGATTGGGCCGGATCAGCAGATGACAGAAAATCCACATCAGGAGGTGCATTCTATCTTGGTGGATTGTGTATTTCTTGGCTAATCAAGAAGAAATATTGCATTTCATTGAGCACCACGGAAGCTGAGTATATTGCGGCCACTCAAGAATGCACACAGTTATTATGGATGAAGCAGCAGCTTGAAGATATGGGAGTTGAAGTGAAGTCTCTGATCGAAATCCAGTGCGATAACTCAAGTTCTATCAATCATAGAAAAAATCTCGTCCATCACTCAAGGACAAAGCACATTGAGATCAAATATCATTTCATCAAGTAGAAGGTGGAGCAAGGGCTTGTAAAGTTGGAGTATGTGCCTACAGAGCTATAGGTTGCAGATATTCTAACAAAGGCCTTACCCAAGGAAGCGTTTGAGAGACATTGACTGGATCTGGGAGTCCATTCGACTCCCTGCACTTAAAAGAGTGTGGATGTGTAACCCCCTCCCCTCTCTCCCCAAGGTATGATGTTTTTTCCCTAATGTGATGATATGTGTTCTCTACTCTGTTACAAACTGCAGAGGAGTTACCTTTGGGTTCATTGACAAAGGGGGAGAAAATAGTGATTGTTCAAGGGAGATACAGTGTGGCTATTTGAGAAATCATGATAGATAGGGGGAGAAGCTGACAGGTGGAGCATCCAGATAGGGGGAGTTGAAGATAGGAGGAGTTGAATATGGTTCAAAGTGCTTATCCAGAGCTTAGCTTGGACAACACAGGCAATAGTGCTGAAGAGGATTTGCAGCTGACAAGAGTTAAAGTTGTGAGCAGATAGGGGGAGCGTTTTAAATCTGATGATGCTTGAAGTGATCAATAAAAGACTAGATATCACGATAGCTAAGGATCATGATAAAAGAAAAAGAGTGGTGTTGGAATGTGGTAATAATATTTCCAAAAATTGGTATTAGTTTGGTGTCAATAGTGGGTGTCAGAGATGAAGTGATTCATTGATGAACTTTTCATTTACTCTTGTTTCTCACGCCGAGCATTTCTCATGTGGGCTTAGAGTATGTGTTGAGTAAATCCTTGATCTATATCGGAGTCTCAATAGGAAAATGGTGGATTAAGAATTAGTGATGTGTCTTTTTATGGAAGAGTTGTCAAAAAACCCAAACAGGGAGATTGTTGGGGAAAAATCCCTCAAGGTATCATTGAAGCATTTTTGAGGTGATTGTGTTTGTTGACAAAGTGAACATCTGTGTTGTGATTGTTGACAAAGCAAACCATGACATTCAAATTTTTTGAAAAAAGGGATTTCTTGGTGGCATGTTGAGTTAAAGGGTTGTGGTTAACGATCCATGTTTGATTCAAGAACGTCGATAAAGGAATGAATGATATAGAGGCGGTACAAAAAAAGAAGACACAAGGTGGCGTCGATTTCCAGTGTTTGCCAAATTTTTGGGCCTAAAAATCGACAAATGGAGAAAAGTGGTTTTGGAAAAGGGACTTGTGAGTCGTTTACTTGAAGGAGAGGGAACTTGCACGCCTAGCATTTTTCAAGATCAGAACATGGAAAAATGGCAAATGGATAAGGGTCGTGCAAGTTTTGGGTTTGTCATGCAAGTGACATGTGCGCCGAGAAAGGACTTGCGCGCTGGTTCCTAGGAGGATTGGAAACTTGTGTGCCTGTTGTTTTTCAAGACTAGAACTTCAAAATATGGAAAAGGAAAGTGGGTTGTGAAAGTATTGGTGTGGTCGCGCAAGTGAGTAGTGCAACAGAGGCTTGGGCGGTTGGACCTATGCGCTGAGACTTACACGGCAAGGGGAGACTTGTGCGCTGTCGTGCAGGCTATCAAAATGCCTATAAATACAGGTCGACCCATCCTCATTCTACATGAGTTAAACACTTAGAGAAAATCATAGCTCCAGTCGCGCAAGTGTGGTGGTCGTTCAAGTGGTGTGTGGTCGCGCAAGTAGTAGTTGCGCGTCAGGTGATAGTTGCGCGCCTAAGGAGGTTTGGGCGAGAAAGGAAGTGTGTCGCGCAAGTTTGGAGTAGCATAAGCTTGTGTCGCGCAAGTGTTTGAGGTGGAATTGCATGCCAGTTTTGACTTGCATGTCGAGGACTTGCATGCCAGCTTAGAGAATGGTGCCAAGTGAGGTTGATTCCCGACAGTGATTCAGGGTTGTGTGGAAGCTGGAAGTTTGCCCGATACCTTCGGTGCAAAGTGAAATTAATCTACGGGTGAAAGTTGGAATTCAACATAGAATCTACATTCAACAGAGTATGCATTCATTAGTGATAATTAAGGGACCTGCAGGTCTATAAAATTTTATTGGATCCTTTCCATAGCAGTGAGCAAAGGAAGAGGAAGAAGGTGATCATCTCCACCGGTAGTGAGCCAGAGAGAGAGAAATAGGGAGTGACCCTTGGGAAAGCAGTGAGCTGACCCTAAACATTGTAAAGGCAGTGAGCCTGGGCATAGAAGTGATCTAGCCTGAAAATTTTAAATTTTTTGTGAGCCTTAGTGGATTTGGTACAGCAGCACATCGTCGTTTTATGCTCCTTGGACGTAGCCCAGTGAGGGTGAACTAAGTAAAAATCTTTGTGTCTGCCTGCTTGCTTCCCTGCATTGCATTCAAAGCATTATCATCAGACAGAGAAGAAAAGAAGTAATCATAATAAAAACATAAGTTCAAAAAAAGTGACCCTTGTAATAAAGAGGTCAAGATCCAGTGGGTTAAGAAGAATTTTTAAGAAAAGAATATACATACCCTGATTCACCCCCCCTCTCAGGGTATATAGGCCCCTATTGGTCCTAACAAATTTTCATTCATGAGAAACTTTCTATAAATATGGATTTAAATGTTTAAGCTAGTTTGTGTTAGAGATGTAGAAAAATAGGTAATTACATAAATAATTGGTTGACTATTCTTTCTACCAAAGAAGAATTAATTAAATTATTAATGAAAGTACAAGACAATGGAGCTTCCTTGACACATGAGTTAAAAGAAACTTCTTTAATCAAAGAATTTTTTTAAGAGGAGAAGATGAGAAAACAACCTATTAATACTATTGATAATAAAATAAGTGTTGAGGTTGGAAGGAAGGAGTGTCCTAGATTGAGAGGAAACTCTGATCCTCGATATTACTTTTGAGAAGAAAAAGTGTTCCCTCGTTATTCTCTATTATTGTTGTTTATTTGTGCTAACATATAGGTAATTGAAGGATAAATGAAGTTTTCACTTATGGAAATCAAATAATATGGTATTCATGGTATATTTCATTGTCATGAGGAGAATAAAATTATTGAATCCCTTTAGGTGGTACAAACATACGATAGAGCTTTTAAAACATCACAAGCTATGAATCAAGAAATTTGAGATTTTATGGAGAGCCTTGTGTAATCTAGATAATGAGGTACTCAATCACACAAAATTCCCTTATTTTTTATTGTATCATATATTTTTATAAATATGATTTTTTGGTTGATTAAAAGATAAGAAAAATGGGTTTTCACATGTCTTGAACTTAAAATTTTTGATGTGTTTGTTAATATGTATAGGATTAAAAGTTTCTTGAAAAAAAATGTTATTATACAACCCCTAATTTTAGAAATTAAAATATATGAGCATGGTATCACATGATGATATATTTATGTATAACATTTATTTCTTATTTAAATCTATCTTTTTTATACAATGGGGTTTCCCACGAAGACTTAGAGTGGACTAACTAAAGGCTCTTTGCTAAGAAAAACATGTGGTGCCATCTTTCTATCAATAAGAAAAAACTGTTTCTCATGTAAGAAAAAGGTATAAGAATTTTTTTTTTAAATAATTAAGATGATAATATGGCTACATTGTATTTTTATTTCTCATCAATAAGGGGGGAGAAAGAGAAGAAGCATACATATTGACATAAGAAGTGCTTGGTAGTATTGAAAACAAAATACAAAGGGGGTATTGTTGTTCCTAATAGATGTATTGTATTTTTTCAATAAGGAATACTACATGGGTATTGAGAAGATGTCAATATGTATTGTTGAGTGAGATGCTTCATTAGAGAACATGACTGTATATATTCAAGGGATCCCTTTAATGTGAAGATTGATGTGATGATCTTTAAGGAAACTAATGGTGAGTGTTAGTGGATGTAGAGGAATTATCCAAAACATCTTGGAAGTGGTTTTAGGTTTATTGAGGAAGGATGAAGATGGTTTTAGGTGGACCTTGTTTGAGTTGAAGTAAGTCTAGAAGTTTTGGATTAATACATAAAATTTTACAAATTCCATGAATGTATGTGTCATTTTTTCTTAAGTGTAAGTGTCATCCTACTAAATGTAAGTGTGAATAAGGAATAATATAATTTTCATTGGATACTAAAATTTACAAAGGATGGTGAGCGTACTTGTGAAATCGGTCTATATAGGTGTCATCCAGACTAGTGTATGTGTCAACTATCCTTAGTGTAAGTGTCATGTGAAACTTATAAAATTTTGGAAAAGTAATAGAGGAGTAGTGTAAGTTTCATAGAGGTGCATCAAAGTCACCCTAATATTTAGGCACTATATCAAGGTATCACTGGAGGATATGTAAAGGGCATGGAGCTACATAAGGGTAATGAGATGTGCATAGGCTATGTAGAGGTGAACTGAAAATTGCACTACCAACATAAAGGTAATTTGTGAACAACATTGTGCTATGTAATGGTCAACCTAAAATTTTTAGAGTTACATAAAGTTAATCCCATAGAGATTAGACTGCATAAAAAAGATTTTGTTGTAGGGAGATCTAAAATGAACATGACCACATCGTAGTGTATTTTCTGTAGGAATTTTGGTGACCATGGTGAGTCTGAAGTTCACCTATGAGAAATGGAATGCTAGACTATATCATGGAGATACATGTGGTGTCTCGAATAAGAGAAGAAGGTATAAGGATAAAAATGGTTAGGGTTACATCATGGTTTATTCATGGTAATCATTTTAAAAATTATTTTGATTGAGAATGGAAAAGGAATGAATGTAATCCTTTAAGAAAAAATTATTAAGTATATAACTTTGATTTTGATCGTAATCCTTTGAATCATATAACTTTGGATCATTAGACTTTCAATCATATGAATTTGGGCCTGATCATAAGAATTCATTTTGATCATAAGTCTTTGTTTCATTGTAAGACTTTGAGTCATCATATGACTTGGGATCATAAGTCTTTAACGATCATAATACATTGAGGGAGATTGTGTGACTTCAACACTTAACAAAATTCAGAGTTTTCTAAGTCATATGGAAATGTTGAGATAAGAACTATGTTGTAAGCAGGAGGTCCATGTTGTAATCAATCATGCTTCCATACATGTGGAGGTTTCAAAGGAAATTAAGGAATGGATTTCATAGATATTTAAATTAGTTTTAAAATGGAGAAAATATTAGAGATCTTGAGGAGTCTTGGCCCAATATTTGCGATGAGAATATAGAACATGTTTTATGTCTATTTTAAAAGTATAAATAGAATCGAGGATCTGACTTTAACTTAAATGAAATATTATACAGGATTTTCTGGAGAATTAATTACCCCAATAATCATTCACCTATCAAGGAAGGTTTTATGAATTTTATATAAAAAGAAATATTAAGAAGAATGTTCAAATTATATTCTATAAATATAAAAGTTATAGGTGTGAGGAATAAAAGTGAAGAGCATTACATGTTTTCTAAGAAACTGATACACAAAAGTATTAAGAAGAAGTGAAAATTATGAAATTGGGGGTTCAAGCACATGAGAATAAGTCTTGTATCCCTGAGTATTCTGAAATTTGAGAAAAAACTATATTGTATAGCATATTGAGTGAGTTTCAATACCGGAAGACCTTTTTAAGTGGTTGTTAAAGTTCTTAAAGGTGTACATGATAAAATCTGATCCTATAAGATCGTGGAGTTGGATCATCCCAAAGAGGAACAGAAGCATCCCTGAAGAAGAAGAATAAGATAATTATATAACTATATCAAAATTTAATAATCATGTGACTATGGTGTTTAACCAATTACTAAAGAGGCTTGTGATTAGGGTTCATAACCAATCATTATAGATGATATTTGTGAATGAGGTGTATAATCGGTTGTTGAAGGTTTTCAATTGGAGTTTCTAACTAACTGATGTTGTAATCACTTGTGTCTATAGTTATTAATCCATGTTATGTCATCTAACCAACATGTAAAGGATTATGATTTTATGGTTAAACCATATTAATCCTCATGTTCACTTTTTCTTTGCTTTCATATACATTCATTTGAGAATGGGTGAGATGACCTTTTGAGAGTGGATCTAGACCTTAACTAGTCACAAGGTTTGGGTTAAAGGGGATTAACTCATAAAAAGAAAAATTGATCATTGATTCACCCCCTCCCCCTCTTAGTGATCCACTAGGAACTTCACTTTTCATCAAAAAACCCAAAAATTCTCAATGGGTATTTTTCTAACAATCTCCCCTTTTGGGTTTGTTCAAAACTCCTTCAAAACCGATTCAATACATCTTCATCCAAAAACATCATAACTAACCATCAACATGGTCTGAAACCTCTTTCCTTCAGATAGTGTATCAAATATTTACTAATCATTAACTCTAAGACCATATGAGTCAAACTCATTGTGATAAACAAGAGTTAAATGAAAAAAATTCTGCATTAAAACACTTTTTTTATCTTTATTCTCTTTAATATTTTTGAACCAAGCTTCTCCCTATGAATTAACATTCAAGTACTCTCTACCTTTCCATAGTTTTAGTATGGAATATCTCCCCCTTTTCAATAATAAAGAACACTCCTGATCATCTCAATCTCTAATCATGGACAACTTCTCCCAAAAAAACTCACGGACTACTCATCCCCCTTTATCAAAAAACCCAAAGATTACTTATTTGAATGATCAAAATAGAGGGTTAGAAATTCCAACATTTAATTCAAGAGAATCATCATGCCTAACTATAAATAAAAAATTCCATAAGGGAATGGGGGTCCCTTATCCAAGCCATCTAGTTGGATGGAGATGGTTGGACTCCAAAATCCAAATGATGCCATTTAAAATCAACATTGGTTAGTTCCTTGTCATGATGTCTAAAACCTATTTTTTTGATAACACATAAACCAACTCCACCAAACTGTATTCAACCTTCTCCTTGATGAAATGATACTATATATCATTGTGATTTGTTCTTGAATGATGGAAAAGATTTTTACTAAGATTTATAGCACTCAAGTTATCACACTTGATTGAAATATGAGATTTCACATCAACTACAACATCCTCAATATATTTCTTCATCTATAGTAATTGAGTACACACTTGAGTGAGTAGCTTCAATATACACATATTACATAGATATTAGTGAAATTTATTCTTACTTCTTACTCATCCAAGAAATACACAAACCATAAAGATAGAATGCACTACCTCCTCTGAAAGACCAAAGGGATTATATTTTTATTTATTTTTGGATAATCCCCCTTTTAAGGGTTTAGGGGGAACCCTTAGATAACCCATAGGCCCAGAGGAATAAGTCTCATACATGACCCAAATTCCTAGAGGTACAAGGCCCATTACATGACCTTTGAAGGCCCAAGACCAGACTACACTTTGGAACTGCCCCTCCCTAGCATCTGTATCTTTAAAGGTGCCTAGATCCCCACCTCACATGGCTGGTCAGCTAGCATTTCCCCATGTAGAGTTTTATAGTGCCTGGAACTGATGTCAATTTCCATACCCTCTCATTCTTCCAATCTAGTTATCTCTTCTATGGTGGATGCTACTTTCTCTGAATCCTCTTATGGGGTCTGCTCCTGTGTGGTCTGCCCGAGCTGCTTATTGGTCCTTTGTGGCATAGAGGCCTAGTGGCCCAAGGCCTATGGTGGCTCGAAGACCCTGTGGCCCGAAGGCCCTATGGCTTGAAGGCCTTGGTATCCCAAAGTCCATGAGACCCATAAGCCTAAACAAGTGGACTAAAGGCCAAAATTGGATGAATAGTTGTAGTTTTTATAGTACCACACAGTACCTACTACAGTACTTCTGATGTGACTTGAAAATTCACCCCCACCCAAATTTGATATTGGGTATTATGGATTCTAATAAGGAGCCTCTACCACTCGGGTATAGGCTCATTGGAATAGAATGAACTACCCAATGTTGACTTGTGATCATTCATTAAACCAACCCAATCTATATACAAGTACCCCAATAACTCATGTTGTGATGTTTCATGATAAAATAGCCTGAAATATATCATGCTCTTAATATAATGAAGATTACTCTTTACTTATATAAGATAAGGTAAAATAGTCTTCCAATAATTTTCCTATATTTTATTACATAGATCTTTTTTCCATCATCATCTCTTGATAAAATCATTTGGGTAACTACCAGTTTTTTCATCTCCTTGGAATCCTCCATTTCAAACCTCATGAGTATCTATTTATCATATTTTTATTGAGAAATAAATGATCCATTGCTTCCATGATTCACTTATAAACCAAGGAAAAACATTAACTCACTAATAAAAGACAGATCAAACTTTTACCTTATATATTATGCAAATAGATTACATTATGCTTTGTCTGATGCTCTAAAAATTATGTTATACACATAAATGAGAACCATTATCCTTATTGATTTATATATTATGATCAATTATTCCTCACAAGAATCCAAGATTTCTAAAGTATTGATCAATACTATAATTTCATTATCTTAGTTATCGCTTCAACTCATACAATGCCTTCATCATAGAATACTTTTCTATCATCTTCATCTATAATAAAACCATCTAGTTGCTCAATGTACACTCCTTCCTCAAGAAATACACTAAGTAATTCTGATTTAACATCCATTTAGGACACAATGAATTTTCTTTGTACTGAAATTTCCAAGAATAGTTCAGTAGTTTCCAACTAGGTTACAGGGGAAAATGTTTCATTAACAATAATCCCTTCAATTTGGGAATATCCCTTGCACACTAGTTTTTCCTTGTTTTAAGTCACCTTTCTATCTTTATTGAGTTTTTTAGGTAATACCCACTTGGTTTTGATGTGTTGACCCCACAAGAGTATTTGGTGAGAGATGTGCTGAGAAGGATGGGTGAATCAGTGTATAATTCTCATTCATGCTTTCCCACTTAATCCTAAAACTCTCACTATCCTAAATGATCTTGATCTAACTTTTAATAGGTTCACTCTTATATTATCCTTTTAATAATGATCTAATTTATAATTCTCTTATTGTAGCCTTAATCAAATAAGTTCTATGATCGTTTAACCCACAAACATTGATTTTCATCATACATAGTGAAAATAAAGCAAACACACAAGTCAAAATAATTTTACCTAGTTCACCCACACTGGGATAATATAAGGATCATATAATGAAAATGTACTAAAGTACTAGAACTACTAAATCTATTTCAATGGTGGGTTTAGGATAGGTCAATCCTATTCATAGGGTCACTCCCATTGTAATATCTAGGGTTATATCACTTCTAACCAAGGGTTACTCCCATTGTCCTCTTCCTTTGCAAACAAATATGGGAGGGAAATATATTTAGAACACATACCAATGAAAGACTTCTATTTCTCTGTTGTTGCATTGATAGGTGCCTATTGATCTTTACACTACTCTTTTACAAACCATTTGTGAACTCTTCCATAGCAAAATCTTCATTTTCCCTGATGAAATTCAGTATTTAAAGAATAACTTCTTCCTTTCGAAAATCCTCAATGAGACTCAATCAATTTATATATAGTTTACTTATTATTAACGTCCAAAAATAATTTCACATAAATATTAATTTATCATAACTCTTACTTTCATGAAACTCTTACTTTCATGTAACTCTTACTTTCATGAAAGTATGGCCATGTAAGTCCTTGCGCAAGAATCTATTCAAGGTAGTCCTTTTAGTGTAATATTTCCTTCACACTAAACAAAGTTTCATGAAAATAATTTATTCATGGGAATTATTTATTTTCTTAATTCACTCAAAGAACTCAATGGTTAATGTAACTTCATTCACACAACTTGACTTTGTTGAATTCAAATCATTTTTATCTCAAGGATATTCTATTACCAATTCTCTATGTTTCTTATTCCAGGGCTCATGAATTTATAGGAAAATATTGACCCTTCATGTAACTCCAAGATTCTTGTTCATGAAATTCCACATTCACTAAACTCTTGTTCACGTTATTTATTCACCCAAATATTCTTCAAAAAACTTCACCATTCTTAAAAAATGTGTCACCTCCAGTGATGCTTTTTTCTCAACTCACCATATTCGTACGACTTCACTTCTACATGCACCATGTTTTCACAACTCTATTTTTATGATTCTATATAAATTGAATAAAACTCTTACATTTTAAGAACTTTGAATGAGGAATCTATGAGTCACCATTTTCATGAAACTCCACACATTCATGAAAATCCTTTACTGGTTTTTCCTATGAAAACTTCTTACACTCATGCAATTCTGTACATGTGTGAGAATCCTTCCTTTGTGTTGTTTTCTTACACAAACTTTTCAAACACACCCAAACAATTATAGATTCCTTCACAAATATATCAAGGTCTTCACTATCCTATAATTTCACTATGGAAATTTCATGGTTCGGCTCTATATTGATTCTTGTATTTCTTGGGAAGGACTTCACATGTTGTCAAGGATGAGATCTGTGCCACAGATAGGTCTTCAGTCATAGCACAGTCTAACACTTACTACTGGATAATCCCTAAAGCTCCTTCAAATATCTCCAGCCCTCTTCCATATAAAACATTCATGATAGAAATTATAGTATTGTATCATCCTTCATGAAATCTTTATTTTCAGCCTTCATAAGAGCACCAATCCTCACATTTGATGATATCTTCCCCTTCATCAGGAAACCCAACACCTCACACAACTATTGACATGGTCAACAAAAAATCCAACAAGCTCCATCTTACCATGTCAATCTTGATAATGAATACAAATTACAGGCACCAATTCTCATTGGATTCCAACAATATCCCTCTTTATATTTTTTGAAAACGCTATCATGAATCCAAATCCTCGTTCTCAATGAATCCTCTTTCACCTGAGGTGAGATCCTCCAACCTCAACTCTATGGATATCCTTACATTTTCTTCCACTGTCGTTTCAGAACCCAGTTATCCTACGATTGATAGGAAATCTAGTTGGTCACTACCTTTGTTTTGATTCCTGCACCAAGTCCATTTGTCACCCAGTTGAGCCAAGGATCTGTGTCGAATTTGATTTATCGTAAGGCCCTCTAGATCCCATTGTCATTGAAATTGAGGGAGAGATCCAATGTCTTCAAAAGGTATGATACGACTACTGGATTCCCTTTTGCTCAGGTTGTTCCTACATAGGACATGATGTTTCCAGGTGATGGAGAAGCCTTTCTGGTTGACCCAATATAAGGGAGGGTGACACCATTGAAGTTTGTGATTCCCCTATCAGAACCCTCTCTGAGAAGGGTGAGGATGTTGTGAACTGGCACTGTATTAGGGAGAATCAGGGGATCATGGATCCTCCAGCTTCTATAAAAAGTAAGGGAAAGAGGTTGACTGAAAATCCAAAGGTGGATGATGTGTTTGATCGGCTAAAACAGAACCTAGGCATACCATTGAAGGAACCGGGAGAAAATGAGGAACAGAAAGCCTGCACTGGTTCTGAGTAGACAACCGATACAAGGACTACAGTGGAGATGAAGAAACTCACTCAAGGGGATCGTGATTGTGATGCAATAGGGGCTGGTATCCACGAGGAGGCTGAACTTCCTGGGACAAGGTAGGAGGTTCCTCTTCTATATACTATGATGCCTCCTCCTGACAAAGAGAGTCCTGAAGAGGGGAGAGTGGCTGAGCCTCCGGGAATATAGGAGGTGCCCTGGTATGCTGAGTCAGTGGCACATCCTAGTAAAGGGAGTTGGGAGGAGGGGAGTGTGTTGGGTCCCTTGAACCCAAACATTCTCCAATCCCCATCATATCTAAATATTGTATCTGCATGGGTGAACAGGTTGTTCCCCAGTGATCTGAGCAAGCGGTTTGGGCTGAAGCCCCCCACTGAAGGCCTGAGGGTTGAGCTAAGGAACCATTTTGATAGTCTGGTGGATCAAGATCAAGTAATGTCACATGAGAAGGAAGATTCATGTGCTAATAGCTATAGCCAAATCTCAGTGGATAGCTGGGATTGTTTCCATGGGAAAGGTCCTCTCAGCCCAAGAAGGAAGAAGGGACAAAAAGGAAAGCGTGACTCCGAGAAATGCATTGTGGTACAGGGGAAAAACCAAGGGACGTAAGGACTATTCTTACTTTCCAAAACCAATGGAAACCAGGTCAGACAAGAAAGGTGTAAGCAAGGATATCAAAGTCCTTCAAGACAGGGATAGTGGTGATCTAAGCAGAGAACCAAAGGTAATAGAAGAAGAGGTAGGGGAGTGTCTGAAACTCATATTTTACTCCATGGAAGAAATGATTGAGAAATACATGCGGACCAATGACTCAATTGAATAAATTTCAATAATTTATGAAAGAAGGTTGCAAGTTGAGGCCACCGAGGAGTAGGAAGCGTGGATCGACAAGCAAGATCGAATAATTGCTCAGGGTTTCAATCAAGGCAAAATATCTCTTGAAGAATTCATTCAGAAAATGGACAGGATGATCTCTCATCTCGAAGAACTTATCAAGGAGGATCCAAACACACAGGTTAGAACTTTGCACTAGGAATTATATAGAGTGGGTGATTCAAATAACCTTAGTCTGGTGTTTAATAACTTTGTGAGCTCCTTTAGCACGTAGTGGCTTTTGTTTTTCGAATGATGGTTTCCCACTTGTCCTCAAAGTGGATTTTTAATAAAAATTTATATTTGGATGAGAGGATTCTCTTTAGAATTACCAAAAATGTCTTAGTGTGCCATCATTAGAGGTTTAAAAATAAATGAGAATAAAATGAGAGTAGTGGCTGGCAGTGCGTGAGTGTTTTTTTTCATGAGTGAGACATTAATCATCCTCTTATAGAATAATTCTCGGTCATCCGAGTGTGCTTCCCTCTACATGAGAAACATGAAATTCTTCATGAAATTTAGGAATTTCCTCTATATTCAACATGGAGCGAGTTTACTTTATGTTGGGTGATTGGACCATGTCCAGGATCAAGGGTCTGGATGACTTTAGTTCTCCTACCATGATCAAGTTCAATGTATTTCTTGTAGTGGAGTATTCTAGTGCTTTCTAGAGCATATATCTTTATTTTTATTCGATGGGAAAAAATGGTCTTAGGATTTAGTTGATGGTCCTCTTATATACTTACGCCTAATAATTATCATTTTTAATCCATGAAATATCATACCTTGTCAGTGTTTACAACCCAGATGTTCCATCATTAGCCGATGAATTCCAATCATCTCATTTTAGTGGTGCTGTATTTCTCTATAGGATGGCTTCTCATGTATCTATCTTACCTCAGGCTCGAATCATGCATCCATTGGAGGTTCTATTTAATTTCATAGGGAGTTTCTAAAAATATTTGGATACTGTGGACTTTTAGTTCGATGTTGATTCCTTGTTTTATTCAGCTTCTCATGTGTAATTGGTCCTTCATCACGAGGCTCTAGTATCGGTAGGAATAAATCTCCTTCGTAACTAAGTGGAATGTCAAAACCTCCTCATAGGTGGTGTAGAAAGGTAAGCTTCATTTTTGGAACATTAGGTTGGATCTCATCCTCAATTAATGTGGATCTTAGATTTGATCGGTGTACAACCGTAACTCTCCTGGAAAGGTGTCTTCACTCCATCATCAGCCTAAATTCATGGGGGGAACTAGAAGGTGGCGGAACTCAAGTAGGTGGTGTATGTATTTTTCTCATGGTGGTGGAAGATAAGGGGTGGTAGTGGTAAAATTAGTGATGGCCCGGTAAATTCTGTTGCCCAAGACCGCATAAGAATTTTTGCCCTAAAATGAATTAAGAGCTAAAGTGAAATGGTAAAAAATTTTCCCTTTCCCTTGTATTTTTTCCATTGTTTGGCTGTTTCTCTAGCTTGGGGGCTCGTAGGGATTTCCCTAGGGCCAGCCCTACGTAAAATATGGAGTATCTCTCAAATCCTGGATCATCTTTAAGTTTAAATCGATAGGTATCGGGTTCTTCAGGGGAAGTATAGGCTTGGAATCAGTCGGGGGTCGCATGGTAGCTTAAAATGTAGATACACAATAGGCAAGGGTGGGAAAATATTTCGATAATCATGCCTACAATGAAGGACATAATCGGTGTGCCAACCGTGAGATAGGTTAAAAAATAGGGGGATCACGGTAAGTATTTCTATTGTGATATTGGTGGCATGGTAAGGTGATGAAGTGACCGTCAGCAGTGCTCACAGTCATCTAAAGGCTCAATCAGTTCTTATTTACAGTAGGTATACCTACCATGACATATTAGGCTCTTGATATAGGGGTAACACATGGTCAATTCCCACTAGCAGTGTAGTGACTATGTATGGCATGGTTACTTTTGGCCTTTGTAATTTTTTAACCTACAGAACAATAGGATTCACATTTTTTCTTAGTGAATTATTTTTTTACAATTAAAATTCACTCTGATAATTCAATAAGATACAATTACCTTACAAATCATGGGTTTATAATTTATATCAAAAGATTAATATATCAATAAACATCATATTTAAATCAAATTTCCAACTAAGTTCCAATTTTAGATAGTTAATGAAAATTACTATTTACCTAGAAATTGAATTAAAATTGAAGTATTTTCAATGAATAACAGAAAATAAATGTCAAAAATTCTAGCCCACATCATATTATCAAACTGTTTCAACGTAATCATGTTTCATGCCTTCACTTAATACTCCCCCCTAGAGGGTCAGGTAAGAACACATATTCATGATACTACATTCTCTCCCTTTGACATAAAATCCAAGGTATTCCTTATATCATATGTAAATAATGTAGAATCTCTAGAAAACCTTTACCATGAGAAATAAGTGTTTAACATTCAATAACATTATCATTATCCCCCTAACTTGTTGATATCACACAACATAAGCTCCACTACTTTGAAACCATTCAAACCATGAAATTTGACCCTTTATCAATGATATTCATAAGGGTATTAATCCTCTCTCCCTTTATTACCATGGTACTTTTATACATTAAAGAGAGATAAGGCTCCCCCTCTAATATGCAACTTATACAAACCTTCCACTTTTTTAGGCCAACTACTTCTCTTATCCTTTTATATCATTTATTCATACGTAACTGTAGGTTTGAGAAATATCTCAATCTCAAAAAGTGTCTTTTAGCTATAGTTTAATTTTCAATGATTTTCATTGGGTGAACTCACCACTTGGAAAAGTTCCATCAATAAAATATATAATCTTACTAAGTCAAAACTTGGTGTAGGAAACAAGAGATAAATTCAACAACCTCATTACTGTTGAATGCACTCACTTACTTCCATACATCTCAAGTAACCATAATACTTTAACTTTTTTCAAGGAACTCTTCATGTAATCTCAATAATACTTTCACACAATCATTAGTGAATTAAACATGAAACATTGATTGTGTAAAACATACTAGATCTATTCTTTAAAAATTATCTCCAGACACCAAACTGATACCAATTGTTGAAATTGATATCAATTTCCATAGAAACCGACTATCAAAACTGATTTCTTCTTTCATCCACCATGTGTTTTTCCTTGGTTACTAGGGATACCACTTGTTGTGTTTTCATATAAAAACTCCTCTTAAATGGCTCAGATTCATTACCGAATACTAAATTGGTATTCAGTATGAGAATCATCTATCAATAACATCTTGTATATCCTATGAATAGTCAAATGATATCATATGTTAGATCAAAATAAATGAATCATGAGAGCTCATTTTGTTGTTTCTTCTTCATTCTTCTATCTTTAATGTATGATTCCAGTGTAGTCAAGTTCTCTTGACACTAATGCTTCAAATGGACCATGATACCACTTGATACTAACTGCAATATCAACATTAATCTATCGATTCCAATCATTATAGTTACTTATTAATGCACTGATTCTTCTATTTGCAGTCATATTATTAAAGTTTTTAATTCAACAAGATACCATTTTTATATACTCATGTTGTTCCATCACTTGGAACTTTAGAGCATGTCTCAATACCAATTTCATCTTCTAATACACTCCCAGGGATCGTATCACCCCCCAAACCAATAACACTTCAACAATAGTTATAGAATTTAATTATATGGGAGAGGAGGTATTTCCAGTTTCCTCAAGCTGAAGAATGGGGTTGGTCCCAAACCTTCACTTTTAAACTTTACTTTTCCCTTTTTTATATTTGAGGAAAGAAATGGCATAACCTCATCAACCACTTCTTCCTAATCATTATTTGTAGATTTCTTATTCAATGCCTTGTAAGTGGATTTACTTTGAGTAATTCCACTTACGTAAACTTCATTTTTTATGTTTTCTTTGAACTTATCCTTTCTCAGTATGGCCTTCTTCATGGCCCAAAATACAATATTTTCTTCCTTGGGTATTTTAACCAACAAGAATCTCCTAACATGTAATTGATTAGACTTTTCTTATCTAAACATTCTTTTCACCTTTTTTATCCTTTCATGATTCATTAGATTTCACAATCCATGACTTATTTCAGGATGATTCTTTAATGCGAGTGGATTTTGGAGTCCTTTCATTTTTTCAAAATTTTTCTTGTATTCCCAAGACACCTTTTGTTCAACTGTAGATTTGAAACTCCTATTCAAACCATTATTTTAATTTTTCTTGGGAAGTCCCATAGCAATATTCATTTCTTTACTTTTGGTATATTTTATGAAACCACTTAGGCATGCCTCATGTCCTCTCACTTTGACAGGAAATAGAACCACCTCAATTGTTTTCTTACTTGGTTGATCTTTCTTTATATGCACATCCACATTTCTCACAGCTATGGAAGATTCCTTCTTTACCCTTCAAATTTGTTTTCATTATCTTCATGAGGGATGTTGTGAGAAAACTGATGTTGGTACTTGGAACCCCTTTTGTTAAGCTTCATTATTTTCCCCAAAGCATTAAATCTATTATCCATCACAACAAACATTCCTTCCATGTAAACCTTATTCTTAATTTTCTTAGTAATTGAGGAATTATTTGTGACACCTTTAGTTATCTTATTACTAAAATTTATATCCATATGACTATGGTTAGCATAAATAAAGAATATCCAGTTAAAAACATACCTCTTATAGTCATGCCTCATTTGAGATAAGGTTGCAGCAGATTTATTTTTTCCTTTCAACCCATTGGGCTTCTAGGCATATACTCATGGTATGTCCTATGATTCCATAATAGTAGCACTTTGTAGCTACCTTCCTATGAGAGTCTTCCCTTCTAGATATAGAATTAATATTATAATTTCTTACTGAATCTAGATTTCCACACTTGTGGGCTCCACTTGTTGATGGTGCCATGGTAGGAATCATCTTCTTCATGTTTGAGGTTTTCAGCCCCCCTTTTGAGCTCTTTGATCTTCCCATCCTTCTCTTTTAGTTGGGAAATCATCTTCCTTGGACTTGAGCTCTCTTCTTTTCCTGATTTTAACCTCTATTCAAGTTGTGTTTTGAGAGTGATAATGATAGCTTTTAGTTCCTTATCTATATCCATTTATTCTTCTATCACATGTGCAAGTTCTTTAAGTATATCACTTTTTCATTTCATCTTTACACCCATTTTTATAATTTCTTCATTTAAGACCATCTTCACTTTCCTTGTACTTTGGTTCTCATTGACCAATTCTTCCATGTGTGCAACCAATTCATCCTTCTTGGAACTCATATTTTAAACCTCTTTTGAGTAAAGGATATTCTCTTTGGAACCATATTTACACTCTTTCACTTTGGAATACATCACCTCTAATTCCTTGGACTGAGAATCATTATTTTTCCTTAGATCTAACCACAATTATCAACACTTTAACATGATCCCCTTAAGAATAATTCTTCTTTCTCAGCTCTATGTTTTCTTCCTTCACCCCCCAATCTACCTCCTCTGATATGTGTACATATTCCACCTTTGGATATCTTGATATCTTATCACCGATTGTAGATCCAATATCACTTGTCATATCAGGATCCTTGGATAGTCTTATAGTATCATTATATAAACACATGGATACACAATATGAATCATTCATACCTTCGGTTTGAGATCTATTGGACTCCTTCACCTTGATCACACATTTCTCAAAAACTATTCCATTATAAAGAAGTCACTTGGAGTTTTTTTTTTCTTCTTCAAATTTTATATATTTACCATGTTAAAAGAATAATGCAAGGGTAGAATATAATTCAATTCCAAAAACCATTGCAGATCAATTTAGAACAAAACAAATCCATCAATATAAGTCTATTCTCTAATTCCAATTGTTTTCCCCATAAGGGTATTTAGTGAGAGATGACATTCGAAGGGGTGAATCAGGGAATGAAACTCATTCATGTTTCCACACTTAAACCTAAAACTATCAATGTCCTAAATGATCTTGACCTCACTTTTAGTAAGGCCACTATTGTTTTCTCCTTTTAATGATGATCTAATTGATGATATTTTTATCTTTTTCACAACATGACCCATACTAGGGCTCGATCTACAACTACCCCAAGCATGAATGAATTTACTTTTCAACAGGTTGAATCTTTTAATCCTTTCCCTATACACTTTTTCATTGAGTTAGATGTGAGTGTGTGTGTAAAGGTACTTAGGAAAAGGCCTCCTCGATTTTTTGTGCCTTTAGTGCTAGTCGCCACCCCCTAGCCTATGAAGGTGGTCTTGGGGTAGTTGTGGCTCGAGCCCCGGTACCGGTCGGGTCGTGAAAAAGTGGTATCAGAGGCGTTTCATTCCTTAGAATGTTGTTTGGACGATCCCTAAAAAGGAATTGGTTGGTTTTAGGGAAATAATTTTGATGTGTCTTGAGAGTGGCTCTTAGGCTAGGGAATCCAGTGATGGTTTGGTGGCTAACGTAGTCATTCACCAAGACCCTGATTACCCGCTTGTCAACTCGGTGTGTTGAGACATTGTTGCAGGGAACATTGGTACATGCATCATATAGGATTGAGTATTTGACTTTCCTTCTTGAGTCAACTCCCTTTTTTCCGTTGTTGATATATATATATATATATATATATTCTCATCTGATCGTGGTACTCCTTGATAATTTTTAGGATGCCTCTACAAAGATATCCAACCAGGTTACCTGGTCCAGTTTGTGACGATGACCTTATGAGTGATGAGGCCTCAGTTCAGGGGACATCACATGATATCCTTCCTCCAGGTGGACTAATAGCAACACCTCCATTTGTGGAGTAGCAGTTAGTACTAGCAATACAGGATGAGGACGAACGTGGGTTGAGTGTGCTCCGTGAGTTCCAGCACCAGAGGCCGCTATGGTTTCAAGGTGAGCCAGATCCCCAAGCAGTGGAAGACTGGTTGGAGTTAGTAGTAAACCTCTTCATACTTGTGTGGAAATCAGCATAATAGATGGTGGCTTTGGTAGGTAGCCTTTTTCTCAGGATGGATGGGCATTGGTGGAGTTTAGTTACCCAAATGCACGATGAGTCAGCACTCTCATGGGACGAGTTCCAGTAGCTATTTCTCAAGGAGTACTTCACCTTTTACTTGAACTCCATCAGTATTTAGGAGATTTTGGGGCTGTAGTAGGGAGCCATGATAGTAGCTGTGTACATGACTAGGTTTACTAACCTTACATACTACTCTCAGGATATGATTTTTTATAGTTACTTTTGAGCATGGAAGTTTGAGCGGGGTCTCCTCTGAGAGATTCGTGCGATCATAGTGCCCATGTGAATCCCTACCTATGTTGGGGTGTTGGATCGGGAACTCGTGCTGGAGAGTTTCCTATCAGAGGAATGCTAGTAAGTTGGGACTGGCAGTGGTCTCTTTAGAGTGGATACATCCACGGTGGTTTTCAGACGTCGGTTGGCAGAGCCGCGATGTAGGAGACCTTTCCAAGATCAGGCTCGGCCACGTGGTCGGACGGTAGTAGGGAAGCATATAGAATCAGGTCAGCCTAAATAGGGTTGATGCTATACCTGTTATGGGTGAGGTTATATAGCAAGATACTGCCTCACCAGATGAGCTGAGCATCCCGAGCAGGTAGCAGGTGGACCACCACGACAGAGGTAGTGTCGTGATCCGGGTGGTCCCCAGGGAGGTGGTGCTGGTAGAGGAGAATGAGGAGAATTAGGTTTATGAGAATATGGAGTTGGGGGATGGCATTATGATTTTCCCCCACCACCACAACCGGGTGGCCCACACCGGGCTGAGGGAGCTGGAGACCAGGGTCATGAATAGCTTCTGGCTATAGATGTCTGTGATCCTCCACCACATGAGATGATACAAGGTATGCTCTATGTTTATTATAATCTTGCTCCAGTATTACTAGACATAGGATCTAGTCACTCCTTTATCATGTTACTCCTGGTACAAGAGTTGGATCTCCCAGTAGAGGCGCTATCATAGTGGCTTTGTCTCAAGGTTCCTACGTGAAGCTCTTCTTCTATATCTTTTATCTGTCGACAGTGAGAGATTTTGTTTGGAGGAGAAATGTTCATGTGGTACCTACTGGTCATCATGATATAACCTTATGACATCATTTTGGGCATGGATTGGATTTCCATGTTTCGATCCCATATTGACTGTCGTCGCGGGCTAGTTAGATGCCTGCACACTGGTGGAATGGGGTTCACCTTCCTTGGTGAATGATGCCTCATAGTAGGGTAGGAGAGTGTTGGGAGTAAGAGACTATATCCTTTTACCCATAATTTGGAAAGCGTGACCCTTGGTGTAGAAGAATCCTCAGGCACCTGGGTTCCTTCAGTTGTGGAGGATTACATGGTCATCTTCCCCGAAGATGTCTCGGGACTACCAATGAGGTGACAGTTGGAGTTTTGCATTAATTTGAAACCAGGGACCACCCTGATATCTTCTGTGGCATATCATATGGTACCCACTGAGCTCCGAGAGCTATGATTGTAGTTGTAAGACCTTCGTGAGAGGGGTTTTATCATACCCAGTGTGTCCCCCTCGGTAGCTCTAGTTTTGTTCATGAAGAAGGCGGATGAGATTTTATGGCTTTGTATGGATTATCATCACCTGAATCAGACCACAATAAATAACAAGTACCCCTTACTGAGGATTGAAAACCTATTCGACTAGTTACAAGGTGCAAGGTGGTTCTCCAAGATCAATCTGAAATCCCGTTACCATCATTTATGGGTTTGTGAGGCTGATATTCTGAAGTTGTCCTTTCTTTGTCACAACGAACATTACGAGTTCCTATTGATTACTTTCGGTGTGACAAACACCCTCTCTGTTTTCATGGCCTTGATGAACTAGGTCTTCCAACCATACTTGAACCAGTTTTTTTGTCTTCATAGACGACATACTTGTTTACTCATCGTTAGAGGAGGAGCATGCAGAGCATCTAAGGATGGTCCTTGATTTTCTTTGAGAGAACCAGATTTATGGAAAGCTCTCGAAGTATTAGTTTTGGATACATGAGGTTCACATTCTAGGGCATGTCATATCTAAAGAGGGTTTATCCATTGATCCCATAAAGATCGAGGTAGTGATTTCTTGGGATCCACCCAAGAATGCGTCAGAGGTGTGGAGCTTCCTTGGTTTGGCTAGGTACTATCGAAGATTTTTGGAAGAATTCTCTAGGATTATAGCCCCTCTGACCGCCCTGACGCGGAAGGGACGATCGTTTACCTGGTCTGAGCAGTGCCAAAGGGACTTCAAGGAGTTGAGATAGAAGCTGACGAGCACTCTAGTTCTGAGACTACCATGGGAGGGCGTTGAGTTCGTAGTGTACTACGATTCCTCGGGAGCTAGGATCAGTTGCATTTTGATGCAAAAATAGGCAGTCACCATTTACATGTCGAGGAAATTGAGACTCCATGAGAAAAACTATGTGACTCGTGACTTGGAGCTTACATAGGTAATCTTATCCCTGAGGATGTGGAGTCACTACCTCCTAGGAGAGAACTTTTTGGTTTACTCAGACCACCAGAGCCACAGGTATATCTTTACCCATAGAGATCTAAATATGAGGTTGCGATGCTGGTTAGAGTTCCTACAGTACTACGACTTCAAGATAGTCTATACTCTAGAGAAGGGAAATGTTGTAGAATATGATCTTAGCAGGAAGTCTTAGGCTTTCCTAGTGCAGGAAGCTTCAGAGCAGTTAGTTTCCCTACAGCTGACCCTGGTGGAGCAGGGGGTACAACTCTTCTACAGTCGATGGTGGTAACTCCTTCGCTCCTTGAGCATGTGAGAGAGTCCCGGCTGGGGTATATCGACAATGAAGTTCTGCATGACCAGATACCCACAGGTGACACACCTAATGGGTATTCTGAAGGAGGGAATCATGAGATCTTGTTCCAAGGGAGAACAATGATTCTGATTGTAATGTGGGAGTAAGTGATGTGGTAGTTCCATACTTCTCCCTTAGTTATACACCCTGAGGTGGGGAAGATGTACATGGATCTTTAGTGGTAGTTTTTATAGCGACCCAACCTTTTCTTACTTTACTGTTACATCATTTTAAAGATAAACAACATAATAGTATTTCACATAGAGGATCCAAATTTTTAGTGTCTTGGGAAAACTAGGACCATACATAACAAATACAACATCAAGCATAAACATTTATTTAATTTCTTCTTCTCTAGCTTCTTATTGGCACTTGTTCTATCCTTAGTACATGTATCCACCTGAGGATATACATCAAAAGGGGTGATCTAGAAGCCCAGTAAGAGGATAGATAATAACAATATAGCATGGGGTGATCATAATCATAACATGGGAAAAATATCATGAACATTAGAGGAAGA
This sequence comes from Viscum album, assembly GCA_963277665.1. Lineage (NCBI taxonomy): Eukaryota > Viridiplantae > Streptophyta > Magnoliopsida > Santalales > Viscaceae > Viscum > Viscum album. The sequence goes on along the minus strand of OY728155.1, from coordinate 193,259,972 downwards.
ATAAATATAAGACTTGAAATGCGGCAATGCATAAAAATGAAACATCATGTCTTAGTGGTTAACTACCAAACATACTTTTGAACCAAGATAGAATCTTTTTCACATGTCATTTCACATTTACTCATGAGATTCATCACTTTACCCAATGCATTGGAGCATTGTATAATTTCGGGCACACCCGTCACTTTGAAACATTCATATTGCGCTATATAATTCTAGGCCCACCCATCACCTCATAATATTATCATTATCATGCATGAAAAATAGAACATATATCAATAATGAACATAAATAAACCATGGTAAGTAATGGTTTTCATATCATAAGAATACATTCATAAACTTTGGGTTCCCAAAAGAAAGAGGGAACAACATATTTGATACAAGAACCATCAACCATGAATGAGAGGTAAAAGTTGAGTTCTTAAAAGAAGAGTTTTTTTGGAAAACATTTGTATTTACTTAAACTTCATTATAAAACATTTATATACCATAAAATGAAAGACAATGATGAAAAAATGTTCTTTAAGTAGTGACCATATCAAAAATTGAGTGAAAGAGGGAGAACCTGAAGGACGAAAGTTGTGTTCGAGAATTTCCCCTTACCTTGTATCTGAATGTTTCCTTCTCTTTAATGTCCTCTATAATGACATTATATTCATTAATTAGAAATACAGAACCTTTTTTACATTAATATGGTTCATTATGGTTTCATTAAGTTATTTTATATGCCTTTTTATGAGTTATATAGTTTAAAAACATTATTCGGGAATGTTTGTTTTTATGGTTTTCTTGAGTTGTTCACTTGTATTCTTAAATTGAAGTTCGGGTAGAACATGGGTAAAAATCCAGAAATGATATTAAATATTATTAATGATATTAAATTAGTTTTAATGGTCTTATAATTAATCATATTATATCCATGTATATGAATCATTAGATAAGAATTAAATGATGATTGTTTGGGTTAATTTGGGCGGTTTTTCGATCACAACGAACTTGTTTTAATTTATCACTTAGTAATATGGACATAAGTTATTTCAAGAAATTTAAATAGGAAATAATACATATAACATATTCTGTTTCAACCATAAAAATGGTTTCATGACCATATATGAAGGTAGAAATGGAAGAAGAGAACATGTCGTTCTTGAAGGTGATAAATTAACACCTCACAAACAACATTCTCTTTAATAAAATAAAAGGAAGAGGGAAAAGGGGTTGGATGATATAATATACAATTAGAATAATAAAATTACATTATATGTATAATAATTGAGTTAAAATAACATTTGGATGAAGATATGTGGAAAGATATCAAGAAATGAACTTGAACTTGAAAGGAAATTAAAGGAGAAGAGGGGGAGAAATTACCTCTTAAATCCTCCTCTTGAGATCCTCCTTAAGGAATCTAAGATTGGTCTTTTGATGAGACCATAAGCTCTTAGACGTGATATAGGGACTAGTGAAGATTCTTGGGCAGAATTTAGAGAAGTCTTGGAGCTTGAGAGGTGTGAGGAAATGAGGGTGTGAAGGGTGGTTTTTATAGTGGAGGGGTGGTTTTTATAGTGGAGGGGAGCGGGGTTTCCTTAATATAAAATTCATTAGTTTATTAATTTCCCCCAAGACAAGGAATAGTGAGTCTTGAATAACCAAGAATAGTAATTTTATAATGTTATCCCGAACCAAGTGGGCTTACATCAGCATAAAATCACACATGACTCTATAATTAGCTTATTTAGCTTATTTTTGTAAATTACAGTATTTCACTATTCATCAAAAATTCAAGTATTTTAGAAAAATCCCAAAAATTTACCCCTAAAATTTTTCGATGTGTAGAATACAAAAATGAAGTCCATTTTTCAAAAATGATTTTCTTAATATTATAAATTTAATATTTAATTAAAATCATAATTTACTTAAAAACAGTTTTTAAAAATTAAAACTGATTTTATAGTTCTTTCAAAAATTACGTAGGGCCTTATAAAATTATCTAAAAACTATAAGACATTGATTAAATAATTTATGAATACAATTTAGGAAAATACATTTTCTTTTAAATTAATTAATTAATTATAATTAATTATTTATGACTTACAAAATACCAAAACGTTTACTAAGGTCAAATTGTCACTTTCTAAGATATCTAAATTTTATTTAATTATTCATGGGTAAGGTTACTCTTATGTTGGATGATTTACTATTCATAAGGGTCATATTATTATTCATAAAGGTATGTTACTATTCATAAGGGTAGGTCACTATTCACCAAAAATTATTTTTGTTTCATTAGACTCCAAAAATCATCTTGAACACAACCGTGTGTGTCGGATTTTCAAAATTCCAAATACAAAAGTGAAAAAATTATGTTTAAAGGTCACTTATCACTTATTAGTTCATTATGTTGTGTTTTCATGTTATTTTATGACATAAATATAAGAAGGGAATTTCCATTGAAAAACTTTGGGTCGTTACATTCTTCCCCCTTAAGAAATTTCACCCCTGAAATTTCACTTTACACAAACAGGTGAGGGTGTTTCTCCTTCATTTCCTCTTCTGGTTCCCAAGTAGCTTCTTCAAACTTATGGTTCCTCCAAAACACTTTGACAAGGTGGGTTATCTTGTTGCGTAGTACCTTATCTCTCTGATCCAGAATCTCTACTGGTTGTTCCTCATAAGAGAGATCATCTCCAGCTGTACCACCTCTAAATTTAGTACATGTGAGGAGACCGGTATGTACTTCCTCAGGAGCGATATGTAAAACACATCATGCACTTGAGCCATATTCGGTGGAAGTGCAAGACGATAGGCCATGGATCCTATGCAGTCAAGGATCTCAAAGGGGCCAATATACCTTGGGATTAGCTTCCCTTTCTTCCCGAATCGCATGACTCTCTTCCATGGAGATATTAGAAGGAAGAATTTATCTCCAACGTTGAACTCCAAGTCCCTTAGACGGTTTTCAGTATAGCTCTTTTTCCGACTTTGAGCAGCTTTGATGTGTTTCTGGATGACTTAAACCTTCTCTGTCATCTCTTGAACAAGATCATGTCCAAGTAGCTTTCTTTCTCCAACTTCATTCCAACAGGTTGGAGTTCTACATCTCTTTTCATAAAGAGCTTCATACGGAGCCATTTGAATACTCGAGTGGAAGCTATTGTTGTATGAGAACTCAACCAATAGGAGATGCTGATCCCAAACACCTTTGAATTCAAGAGAGAAAGCTCTTAGCATATCATCAAGCGTCTGAATAGTCATTTCAGATTGGCCATCAGTTTGGGGGTGATAGGTCGTGCTGAAATTTAATTCAGTACTCAAAGCATGTTGAAGGCTCCTCCAGAATTTAGATGTGAACCTTGGATCACGGTCAAAGATAATTGAGAGTGGAACACCGTGAAATCTCACCACTTCCTTCACATATATCTTTGTAAGTTGTTCAAGAGAGAGATCTTCCCGAATAGCGATAAAATGGGCAGTCTTGGTGAGTCGTTCAACCACAACCCATATCGTATTACTTCCCTTTGACGTCTTCAGGAGACCCATGACAAAGTCCATAGTAACATTTTTCCATTTCCACATGGGTATAGGCAATGGTTTCATCATAACTTTGGACTTTTGTCGCTCAGATTTAACTTTCTAACATACCAAGCACCTTGATATATATTCCACAATCTCCTTCTTAGTGTTATCCCACCAAAAGTGTTCTCAGAGATCACGGTACATCTTGGTACTCCCAGGATGGATAGAGAAAGTTGAGCTATGTGCATTTTCCAATAGCTCCTTATTTATCCTGTGTGATGAAGGCACACAAAGCCACATTCCAAACCAAATCACACCATCATCGTCGATATGGAACTCTTGAAGCTTCCCTTCCTTTACTGCATTCACTCTCTTTTGTATCTCCACATCATCCCTTTGTGCTTCCTTAATCTTCTCCTGGATATATGTTTTCACAATCATTTGGGAAAGGTATTATGTATCCCCTTACCTTATGATTTCTAAATCCATCCTTTGCATATCTAAGAAGATAAGGTCTTTCTCAATCTGTAACATGGATAGAGTAGCGGGTTCTTTTCTGCTTAGAGCATCAGCCACCTTGTTCACCTTTCCAGGATGGTAGTGAATAGATAAATCTTAATCCTTTATTAGTTCTAACCATATCCTTTGACACATGTTGAGCTCCTTTTGTGTGAATATATACTTTAGGCTCTTGTGGTCGGTGTATATGTTACACTTCTCACCATAAAGGTAGTGCCACCAGATTTTCAAGGCAAAAATCACGGATGATAGCTCTAGATCATGTGTCAAGTAGTTCTGATCATGGATCTTCAACTGTCGTGAGGCATAGGCTATCACATTATCATTTTTCATGAGTACACAACCCAATCCTTTCTTTGAAACATCACTATATATCACAAAATTTTCTCCAATTTTTGGTAGTGTGAGTACAGGTGTTGTGATTAGCCTTCTCTTTAACTCCATGAAGCTTCCCTCACATTCTTCCATCCAGACATACTTTACCCCTTTCCTTGTTAACTTAGTTAGCGGGCTTGAAAATCGTGATAAGTTTCTCACAAAACGTCGGTAGTACCCAGCTAATCCAAGAAAACTACAGATTTTTGTGACACTAGAGGGCATGGGCCATTCCTCAATCGCTTTTTTCTTTGAAGGATCCATAGAAATTCCCTCACTTGTGATCACATGTCCCAAGAATGTGACTTGTTTCATCCAAAAGTCACACTTTCTGAACTTGGCGTACAAATTCTCCTTTCTCAAGGTCATCAAAACAAGTCTTAGATGTTCTTCATGTTCCTCCTTGCTCTTGGAGTAGATGAGAATATCATCAATAAACACTACCACAAATTTGTTGAGGTAATGTCTAAATACTCTATTCATCAAATCCATGAAGATTGCAGGGGCATTAGTAAGTCCAAAGGGCATCACCAAAAACTCACAGTGCCCATACCTTGTATGGAAGGCAGTCTTATGAATATCTTCCTTCTTCCCCTTTACCTGATGATATCCAGAACGAATATCCACCTTTGAGAAGTATTGATCTCCTCTTAACTGGTCTAACAAGTCATCAATACTTGGGAGAGGATACTTGTTCTTTATGGTGATCTTGTTGAGTTCCCGATAATCGATACACAGCCACATTGTTCCATCCTTCTTCTTCACAAAGAGCACTGGCACACCCCAAGGTGATGCACTAGGGTGTATGAACCCTTTGTCTAGATGCTCTTGCAGATGCTTCTTTAACTCCTGTAGTTCGATAGGAGCCATCCTATAGGGACACTTCGAGATAGGAGTAGCTCTATGTATGATTTCAATTGAGAACTCTACCTCACGATCCGGGGGGAATTATGGGTAACTCTTCAGAAAATACATCGTCGTATTCCCTCATGATGGTAATTTACTCAAGGTTGGCACTTTCCTTCAACTCAACCATTTGGGCGAGGTATGCTTCTTCATATGGAATCAACACCCACACCATTGAAGGATTTTTCAAAGTAGATTCATGATCTTCCTTGCATTTCTAGATAAGCATGGGATGGTTCTAAATATGAAAAGATATTTCCTTTTTTTGATAGTTGATATGTGTTCTATATAACGAGAGCCAATCCATTCCCATTATAGCGTCGAATTCCACTAAGGGAAGTATTACAAGATTTTCCGGAATAATCTTACCACATACGCTAACAGGAGAAGAGTCAAACACTTGGGTTTCAATGATTGCACCACTTGGTGTTTTTACAGATATCTCTACTTCAAGGTTTCGGGGCTTCAATTCTATATTTCTAATAAACTTTCAAGATATAAAGGAATGTATAGAACTAGAATCAAATAAGACTTTTTCCATTCTTGAGTGAATAGGAAGTGTACCTTGTATGACTTCATTATCTTGATCCACTTCTGCAGTAGTGATGGCATAAGCCTTACCTTGTTCCTTTGGCTTCGGTGGCTACTGACGCTGATTACCCTTGAGAAATCGAGGTTTAGTGCATTGGTTTGCATAGTGCCCAAGCTCCTTGCAGTTGTAGCATTGAACCATGAGTGGTTCTCTCCTTTCTTCTACCACATTATCCTTCCTTTTCATGTCTTTTTGACACTCTTGAGCATGGTGTCCTTCTTTCCCACACTTGAAGCACTTCCCTGTCCCTTTAAGGCAGTTCCCATGGTGCAAATTCCCACATTTTTGGCATGTGGGTCGTTGGGTTTTCTTCCCACTTTTGTCATTAGATCCTCCATCTTTAAACTCCATCTTTCGTTTCTTATCCCCATAGCCATGGGACCATTCTCCAAACTCCATCTCCACTTTGAGATCACATTGAACAAATTCTTCATAACTCCCAAAGTCTCGAATTGCAAGAGTCTTTAGAAGGTGTGGTTTTAATCCACTAAAGAATCTATCAATTTTTCTATCATTGTTGATGACAAAACCTGAAGCATACCTTACGTGCCTTGTGAAATTCACTTCATAAGTTGTGAAAGATTCTATTTATTTTTGCTTGATCTCTATGAATTCTCTCTCCATTTCCGTATGAAGAGTTCGTGGGAAATACTTATTAAGAAACATTATCTTAAAGTCTTCCCGTTCCATCTCTTCAATTTCCTTCCTTGGCTTGGTGTTCTTAATCAAATACCACCATTGATCGACTTCTCTATATAGAAAATAAATGGCTAGGGTCACCTTCTCCATATTAGAATAGTGAAGAATAGAAAAGATCTTCTCCATGGAGTTGACCCACTGTTCCACAACTAGTGGATCAGAAGATCCACTAAACGTCGGTGGTCGTTGCCGCATAAAACATTCAATAGCCAGTTGATCCCTCTTTGGTGAAGGAGGATGTTCCTTATTATTATGGTTATTGTTCATAACCTGTGATAATTAGGTAAGCATCTCTATGAAGTTTTGAACTCCACCTCCCAAATCATTGGGGATGTCGTTCGGGCAATCATTGCATTGGCCCTCGCACGAGTTGTTGTCCTGATTTCTCCTGGTTCCCACCATTTTCTAAAATTAAAAATGTTAGAACAAAACATAAGTAAAAAAGTCATGAATAACTAATTCATTTAAACAATTTATACCAAAAACATAACATATGGGATCCCTATGTAAATATTCTTGTGTTAATTTTTGTACTTAGTCTCATGCTAGAGGTTTTCTTTAGGGTTCACTAATCCTAATTCCCAAATTAACTAAACCTTTCCTCTGATACCAACTATAGTGACCCAGCCTTTTATTACTTTACTATTACATAATTTTAAAGATAAACAACATAATATTATTACACATAGAGTATCCAAAGGTTTATTGTCTTGGGAAAACTAGGACCATACATAACAAATACAACATCAAGCATAAACATTTATTTAATTTCTTCTTCTCTAGCTTCTTATTGGCACTTGTCCTCTCCTTAGTACATGTATCCACCTGAGGATATAAATCAAAAGGGTTAAGTTAGAAGCCCATTAAGAGGATAGATAAGAACAATATAGCATAGGGTGATCATAATCACAACATGGGAAAAATATCATGAACATGAGAGGAAGCATAAATATAAGACTTGAAATGTGGCAATGCATAAAAATGAAACATCATGTCTTAGTGGTTAACTACAACACATACTTGTGAACCAAGCTATAATCTTGTTCACACATCATTTAACATTTACTCATGAGATTCATCACTTTAACCAATACATTTGATCATTTTATAATTCTGGGCGCACCTGTCACTTTGAAACATTCATATTGCGCTATATAATTCTGGGCGCACCCATCACCTCATAATATTATCATTATCATGCATGCCACATAGAACATATATCAATAATGAACATAAATAACACATAGTAAGGAATGGTTTTCATCTCATAATAATACATTCATAAGCTTTAGGTTCCCAAAAGAAAGAGGTAATAACATATTTGATACAAGAACCATCAACCATGAATGAGAGGTAAAAGTTGAGTTCTTAAAAGAAGAGTTCTTTTGGAAAACATTTGGATTGACATAAACTTCATTAGAAAACATGTATATCCCAGAAAAGGAAAGATAGTGATTAAAAAATGATCTTTAAGGAGTGACCATATCAAAAATGGAGTGAAAGAGGGAGAACCTGAATGACGAAAGTTGGGTTCGAGAATTTCCCCTTACCTTGTATCTGAATGTTTCCTTCTCTTTAATGTCCTGTATAATGACATTATATTCATTAATTAGAAATACAGAACCTTTTTTACATTAATATGGTTCATTATGGTTTCATTAAGTGATTTTATGTTCCTTTGGATGAGTTATAGAGTTTAAAACGTTATTTGGGAATGTTTGTTTTTATGGTTTTCTTGAGTGGTTCACTTGTATTCTTAAATTGAAGTTTGGGTAGAACATGGGTAAACATCCAGAACTGATATTACATGTTATTAATTATATTAAAGGATTTTTAATGGTCTTATAATGAATCATATTATATCCATGTAGATGAATCATTAGATAATAATTAAATGGTGATTGTTTGGGTTAATTTGGGCAGTTTTTCGATCACAACGAACTTTCTTTAATTTATCACTTAGTAATATGGCCATAAGTTATTTACAAAACTTTAAATATGAAATAATACATATAAAATATTCTTTTTCAACCATAAAAATTGTTTTATGACCAGATATGAAGGTAAAAATGGGAGAAGAAAACATGTTGTTCTTGAAGGTGATAAATTAACACCTCACGAACAACATTCTCTTTAATAAAATAAAAGGAAGAGGGAAAGGGGGTTGGATGATATAATATCCCATTAGCATCATAAAATTACATTATATTTATAATACTAGAGTTAAAATACTATTTGGATGAAGATAGGTGGGGAGAGATCAAGAAATGAACTTGAACTTGAAAGGAAATTAAAGGAGAAGAGGGGGAGAAATTACCTCTTAAATCCTCCTCTTGAGATCCTCCTTAAGGAATATAAGCTTGGTCTTTTGATGAGACCAGCAGCTCTTGGAAATGGGAGAGGGGCTAGGGAATATTTTTGGGCAGAGTTTAGAGAAGTCTTAGAGCTTGAGAGGTGTGAGGAAATGAGGGTGTGAAGGGTGGTTTTTATAGTGGAGGGGAGAGGGGTTTCCTTAATATAAAATTCATTAGTTTATTAATTTCCCCTAAGACAAGGAATAGTGAGTATTGAATGACAAAAAATTGTAATTTTATCATGTTATCCCAAAACAATTGGGCTTACATCATCATAACATCACACATGACTCTATAATTAGCTTATTTAGCTTATTTTTGTAAATTACGGTATTTCACTATTCATAAAAAATTCAAGTATTTCAGAAAAATCCCAAAAAATTTACCCCTACCATTTTTTGACATGTAGAATCCATAAATGAAGTCCATTTTTCAAAAATAATTTTCTAAATATTATAAATTTAATATTTAATTAAAATCATAATTTACTTAAAAAACAGTTTTTAAAAATTAAAACTGATTTTATAGTGCTTTCAAAAATTACGTAGGGTCTTATAAAATTATCTAAAAACTATAAGACATTGATTAAATAATTTATGAATAAAATTTAAAAAAATAAATTTTTTTAAAATTAATTAATTAATTATAATTATTTATTTATGACTTACAAAATACCAAAACGTTTACTAAGGTCAAATTGTCACTTTCTAAGATGTCTAAATTTTATTTAATTATTCATGGGTAAGGTTACTCTTATGTTGAATGATTTAATATTCATAAGGGTTATATTACTATTCATAAAGGTATGTTACTATTTATAAGGGTAGGTCACTATTCACCAAAAAATATTTTTGTTTCATTAGACTCCAAAAATCATCTTGAACACAACCGTGTATGTCAGATTTTCAAAATTCCAAACACATAAGTGACAAAATTATGTTTAAAGGTCACTTATCACTTAGTAGTTCATTATGTTGTGTTTTCATGTTATTTTATGACATAAATATAAGAAGATAATTTCCATTGAAAAACTTTGGGTTGTTACAGTTTTGGTGGTTCGGCATGAGACGAAACGTTGTTGAGATCATCTCACGATGCCTTACCTGTCAGCAGGTGAAGGCTGAGCATCAGGTTATGGCGGGTTTGTTGCAGCCTATCGACATCCAAGAGTGGAAGTGGGACGGAATATACATGGACTTCATCATAGGGATTCCATGCACAACAAAGGGTCGTGATTCCATCAGGTGATAGTGGACCGAATCACCAATTCGGCGCACTTCCTTGCTATTAGAGAGCAGAGTTCAATGGAGAGTTTGGGGAAGTTGTACTTACAGGAGATCATCCGCCTTCACGGGTTACCCTCAATGATTGTCTTTGATCGTGACGTGCGGTTTACATCACAGTTGTGGAGAGGCCTGTAGAAGGCATTCTGGACCTGACTATGGATGAGTACGACCTTTCACCCCCAGACTGATGGGTAGACTGAATGCACTATCCAGGTGTTGGAGGATATGCTGAGATCCAGTGTGGTAGATTTCAGACAGAGCGTGGTAGATTTCAGTCAGAGTTGGGAGGATCACCTTCCTTTGGTAGAGTTTGTGTACAACAACAATTACCACTCTACTATTGGCATGGCACCTTTTGAGGCCCTATACAGGAGACCCTACAGGTCACCTTTATATTGGATGGAGGTTGGAGATTCATCCCTCATGGTCCCAGAGTTGGTACGATCCATGAGGGAGAAAGTACAGATCATCTGTGAACGGATGAAGATGGCCTAGAACAGACAGAAATCATACGCAGACCACCGTCGTAGGCCCTTGGAGTTCGAGCAGGGAGACCAAATCTTCTTGAGAGTCTCCCCACAACACAGAATGCAGAGGTTCGGTCGGGGAGGCAAGCTATCATCGAGGTTCATCGGTCCATTCAAGATCATGCGAAGGTTTGGTGAGGTTTCCTACCTCCTTGACTTACCCCCACAGCTAGAGCGGGTGAACGACGTCTTTCACATGTCACAACTGAGGCAATATGTGCATGATCATATGCACGTCATCAACTGGGGCGAGCTGGACATCGAGGATGGAGCCACCTTTGTAGAGAACCAAGTGGTGATCGAGGATCATCAGGAGTGAACCTTATGAGGACGTTCCATCCTATTGGTTCGCATATTGTGGCAACATAGAAATGTGTAGGATATTTCTTGAGAACGAGAGACCTAGATGCAGGCTCTGTATCTCGAGTTTTTTTCCTAGTTTTTAATTTTTAGGGATGAAAATATTGAAGTAGGGAATTTTGTAGAGACCCAGTTTTCACCTTGTAATACTTTGAAATATTTATATATATATTTCCATAGTTAGGCATTGAGACGACATGCATTTCTGAGACCCAGTGTGCCCGAAATTAATTTTATAAAAATATTTATATTTTATACTATGCATGTAACAAAAATGGGATAACTCTTAAATGGTATCTCGGATCAGAAATATGAGGCCATGGTTGTGTCTGAAACGCAGCGTTTAACCTAGGTGGGGCATAACTTTCATCGGCACGGGACCTCTGTGGAAAAAAATCATCTGGGGGAAAATCATAATTAAAATAATTAAAATTAATTATTTTACCCCTCACACTGAATCAAATAACTTTTGAATGGGGACTCGGATTGGAAATTTGAGACCGTCATTGAGTTCAAAATGGATTGTTTTTCCTAGGCATGACATGAAATGAGGGGGCATTGGAATTTTGGATTTTCATGCTGAGCGGAGCTCTTATAAATAGAATATTAGGGATTTGGGATTAGGGTTAGCCCTATTCCCTTATCTCTATAAACAAAGATCTCTCCCTCTCTCTCTCTCTATCATTCTTCCTTGTTATTCACCAGATCAATGATAAATCTCTGCCAAAACCTCGGCGGATCAAAGTAGGAGCACCGTGGACGTGTCGCCTACAAAGAATGACCAATTTGAGGTAGAATTTATCTAGTTTTTGAGTTCTGGTTTAGTTTATAAATTGAATATTTGTTTCGTTGCCTTTTTATTCATCGTTACTTTGTTAAATCATTGATGACCGCATGAACGCAACCATCGATCCGTGTTTAAACCTCTGGGTTTTTTTCATTCTTCATAGATATTTTCCATAAACTTTTGGGTGCATAAACTCATTGACAGATCGATGATCAGAGGGTATCATTGTGAATCCCTCATCGTAAGGGTCCCTAATCTGCTGACAGAATCGTGATTGGGTGATCGGATTGAGCCCGGTGGTTCGTGGAGCGGTGGTGGCGGCACCGCAGCCTGGCGGTGCCACAACGTGGTGGGCCATGTGGCTCGGACGGGCAGGGTCGTGTGGCGTGACCCTAGGCGGTGATTGTCACCGCCAATCACACGGTCGGTCGGCCGCGTTGACATGGTCGATGACCGGCTTGCGGGTCGGGCCACATCGGCGAGCGGGTCAGGTAGCCACAGGTTGGCCCAACCATAGTCCATAGTGGGTTGGGCCAAGCTAACAGGTCATGCCCAGCCCCGATGGTCCGGGCTGGGCAAGTGGGTCGGGTCCAACCCAGCGGGTCGTACCCCGCGAACCGAGTTAGACTCGGGTCGACCGATAGTCGACCACCGTAGCAGCTGTTGCGGTGCGAGTTTGGTTGGTCAGTCGACGATGGGGCGGTCAATGATGGGGTAGTCGAACATGGGCTGGACCAACCACCGCGGTAAGTGGACCAACCATGAGTCGATCCACCAGCCCAGTGACCCTCTTCTGAGGTTTCAAACGCCCATATCTTTTGAACCTGGCATCCGTTTGATGTTCCATCTATGGAAGTATGACCTTATCTTCAAGACAAACCTTTTGAGGTAAATTTTAGAATTTTAAGTTTGGAGTCGGAATGTGGTCCACACAAAGATCCATTCTGGCGTGTTGCGGTGAAAAGCACACTTTTTACCGGTTGTCTATTTTGGGCAAGTAAATATCCTATCCTACATGTTTTTTCACATAGAACATGATGGTAACCTCCGTTGTGGATTCCATGTTACAAAGCGAGGTGTTTTGAACTCTACGCTTGTCTAGCGGTGTTCGACGATGATAGTTGTTGAAATAGTGGGTGCCCTAGACCCATCTATGCGGTACTTTTGATTATCATATCATGTATACAATTAGTTATAGATGATGTATTCTTACCATTATAGTGCAGACTTTTCTGCATCCACTATTTAATGGAAATGTCCTAGATTAATTGTCATATCAAAATGTTATAGTAGGTATCAATCTATAATAAGAACCTTGAGATACTATGACATTAATCTTAAACATAGGTCATATGGTCTAGATGCATCTTACTAACTGGACACAGTAGATGTTTGGCTATCAGGTGTTAGGGCTCATAAGCTTTGAGACTTCTTCTCATGAAGTTCACACTTGGTGATCTTTAGTAGTGATATCATGAGGACAGACCCTTCAATAGGAACACCACATGTTTTGGGTGTCATTGGTTGCTCTTATCTACGGAAATGTGTATTGGTCTCCTGACTTGAGATCATTACTAGTGTGTGTCATTTGATTGTGTACTTTGATGCAAGGAAAAAACTAGGATATTGAAATCGTGGTGAGTTAGATTTTGTTGGGTGCATCATTGATGGTATGAAATTGGTTGAATGGTCAGGAAATGATTTGTTGCTTCCGGGTTATGGTGGTTGCATATCTCTATCCTGATTGATCAGAATGGTGCTACCTTCATAAGTCTTTGGCCAAAACTATCGAAAGGTAAATCCAACTAGTTAGATCGACAAATAATAAACCAAGAAAAGGGTGACAACACAAGTGTGTGTCCTTATTTATGAGATATTTAAAAGAAAAAGATATTATAATACACAGTACTTTTTCATAGGTTGGTAGTCATTTCTATGATTATCCTTATCTCTTGAGGGGCCTTGATTGGTTGCTAGACTCCGCTCTTGATCTGTGGATTTTATTCACTACTATTGATATAAGGGCATGGATGGTCACACACAATAGCATATTCAAAAATCCACCTTATTTAGTAGAATAAGTATATTGAAGATGGTGGGCCCCATTATGGGGTCTGAGTATTTTCCAAGGTATCGATCACCAAAGAAATAAATAAAATTCATTATTATTCAAGTTATGAATAATTGGGATTGAATTTATTTAATGTATTTACGATTTAAGTAAATATGATAAAATATTATTTTAATGAATATTATTTTAATATTCAAGGTTCGTTTAATATTAATTGGGATTGGAGAATTGAGTTAAATGGCTCAGTTTTATCACATAATATATTTTATATATAATATTTATGGCACGTTTTAGTTCGTTGTAATTATTATTTAGTGAATATTGAAATAAAAGGGGGTCAGGAACCCAACCGGGTATTTAGAAACTCCAATATAAATAGAGGAAGAGGATTTATCATCAATGGATATTCATGGCATTTTGGCCAGAGCCTCTCTCTCCTCTTGCTTCCTAGAGAGAGAAGCTATCGATCCAAGAGCTTGGATCAAGATCTCCCTCAAGCATCAAAGGAATCTCGATGTAGTGATCATCGGGACGTCGAAAACATCGTCGAATCGTCGTGTTAGCACCCATATTCGATGATCGGTGCTCCCGTGGATTTTTGAAGCATGTGTGGATGATATAGAGGGATCCTGGTATGGATCCTTCAAGCAACGATCATCGTCTACAAGTTTCAGTCTAGCGTGAATTCAAATATGGACAGGTATGTTTTCAAATTTATTTATGTGGTCCTTTAATTTACGCGATATCCTCGGCCAATATCGGGGCTCAGACAGTCGGCGTCGACAAGTTCATTCGCCCCATCGATGAAAATTTTAAAATCTCTGGCCTACCGACTTCCGATGTGGGAACAGGTACCTTCAATTGGTATCAGAGAGATCGCGTAGATTTTATGAGTCTATAAAAAATAATCTACATTAAAATTAAATAGAGGATTTGAAATCGGTCTCAACGGTTCAAACTGCACGTCGATCCGATTTTGAATGACCAAGTTATGACCATTTTAAATTTTCAGATTGGATCGAATTTGTGATTTGATCTCGGGTATTAAAATTTCACTGATTATTTATGATCCCAGAGATCTGGCCAGTTTTCCAGTTCATTGGAAATAATATCTATTTTTTGAAAATTATAATTTTACATTTTTATAATTTGCATAATTATTTTATTATTATTATTATATTATAATACAGTTATAATAATAATAAATTATTAATTTATTATAATAATTGTATTATCTATATATATACTAAAGCAAGCTTTTATCTGCCTGACGTGTCATCTCCACATGTTTCCACGTCTCTAAATTACATCTCTCTACACATTTTTCCTCCATCCAGCGCCATTCTTCGCACCTCCATCCCCCGAAAATTCTTTCCATCGACGTAGGGTTTCATTTCGACTGATATCCGCCTATGCCCCCTCACAGGCCTCATCTCCTCCCCTGCTCCTGGTAGCCACTCCTCCATCCTCTATGGCCTCCAGTTCCTACAACCAACCTCCTCCTCCCTCTGGATGCTCAGCATATCATCGCTTCGCTTATGACCGCTCCGCCTCCCACAGCTTTGCCTCCGATGCATCCAGATCCTACGCGTCCGGCTCTGACGCCTCTAGATCCTACATGTCCGTCTACCACGCCTCCAGTCCCCACGAATCCACTGTTGCCTACTTGGCTTCTACCACCTCTGACTCCTACACATCCACCTACTTCGCTATGTCTTGCTCCGCCTCTGCATCCTCCTTTATTCTGAAAAAAAACCCTAGGTAGTATTATTCTCTGATTAATATTATTATTCTTTTATCAATCAGGTTGTCTTATTTTTATTCTGCACACCTCATATTGTTCTATTATTTATCAATCAGCAACTTAAATGTTAACTATAACAGAAATTCCACAGGAATAATGTCTACTGAAAATATTTATGCAACTGAACCTGTAACACCGATGGGAAGCACACAAACAGGAAGAGGTATGCCTTTATCACCTATACCTAGAAACTGCAGGTTCAGTTTAAACAGTCCTTTACTTTTATTTTAGTTATCATATTTCAAGGTCAAATAATATACCTTTGTAGTATATTATCTTACTTCCTGACCATGTTTTACAGTGAGATGGTTGCACCAGCTAATAACACAGAAATACGTTGATGCATTCCATTATCACTTATATCCAACAATGGTTATTTTCGTTTACTATCTCCAGTTTAATTACTTTGATTTCATACTGCAAAACAGGTAACCAAGTATTCCTAAAATTTTTCATTACCCTGTTTATAGTCCCTCAAGACATTTCAAATCTATCAACGACATATGATGGATCAAATAAGAAAAAAAATGACTGAATGCTATGATACAACACAGAATTTCATTTTGTGAGCATGTTGGCATTGACCATTATTTAACTATATGGTCAATATGTTACATTTTTATTTAACAACATCATGTCCCAATACTACTCTTACAAGTTACGAATACAAATGGTCAAACTATTATGGAGTCAGCGGATGCCTCATCGTCACAGTAAGCACAAAACATTCCATTACATTAATTATTCTCTATCACTGCAATTAGGATTCTTACGCATGAAACTACTATAATGATCAACACTGCTTATACTGCTATCGGATCCACAGGTATGTTATACAGACCTGCTAACATTTTAGGTTTCTTATCTATCTCTTGATATATATACACTTTATACTGTTTAATAAAATTGTCACCTATGATGTTATTAAAAGGAGGGAGTAAAAAGCATGCAGGTTTTACACAACCGCCTGCGGAACAACATTCAATGAATCAAACAACCATGGTAACTACTCATACAACATACTCTGGCCTAGATCCTAAATTCAACTTCAGAGGTTTTTCAACGTGGACATTATTTTCTAAACATTCAATTATTTTACTGTATAATTTCCATTACTATGTTTTCATCAATTACAAATAACTTGAAGCCGAATGCTGCAGATAAGTCACTACAACTTCAAATTGCTGAAGAAACAGGTTATTTGAATTTATTAAACTTCAATATATATATACATACTAAAGTTGGAATGACTCTTGTCATGTGTCACCTTCTCAGCGTATCCCATCGTGACCCCGTAACCTTCATTCAATTTTCCTTCGATTGAACTGCTCTCCCCCTCGCGATTTCCGTCTCCCAAATCTCATGTTTCTGCAACTCCACTATTTTTCCTTCCTCTTTTTGAGCAATGATCATTTTATTATATTTTTTAGTTATTAGTTTCTTTTAGAATAAATGGTGTCACATATGTTTTTGCCTTGACAGATTTTTCTTAATTTACATGATTCAGTGACTTACTTGCAAGACCTTGGCCATGAATAAATAATTTTGTGGTACCTCAACATGGTATAACATTCTAATCACCACAACACTTTCTTTCATAAACAACACTAAAATAAAAGGAACATATGATATGTGTATCTTATAATGGAAACATTCTAAATGAATTTGATTCAAATGAAAAAATCAGGTGATTCATTTTTCATTTCATGCTTGGAACTTTCATTTTTTAGTAGTAGTTTCTCCATCCCATTTCTCACATTTTCATAACATGATGTGGTTTTGTGTTAGGTTGTTTGATGTTTCAATATAGGGGTGGAATCTCCAGCTTAGCTTATGCTGCTTCATCTTAAAACAACAATGGAATTGAAATGTATATACATCGCTGTAAAGATATGCAGGTCATGAGATGTGATTGAAAAGTATATACATAGATGTATTATTCCCTCTATACTTTTTGACTTAATCTATTCTAGATACAACTGCTCAATGTATATAGGGATGTTCCAATCTTGAAATGATATCCTTAGAGAATAAGGGTTGTAGGTATCCGCTCCTTTATGTTGTTTACTTTTCTTTATGGTGTATTGATAGTGAAATATATATGTATTTTTTACTCCGTTTGTTCGTTTATGAAGACATGCTAAAAGATAAATTGTAAGAGAAATAGCCTATAGTTATTATATTTAAATTGATCAATTTTTCTTCAGGCTACATTTTGTGTGATTTCACATAACATAAATGGTATGTTTCTGGATTATTCTATGAAGGAAAATTTATTTTCCAGGGTTTCTGTAATGGAAGTGTCTATTCTTGACTCATGATTATTCCATACACAGTTATACTATTTTTGGTGTTACAGAAGCTCAATGCAATTTTGGTTGGCTCATCCAGAAGTGTGTTCTTCTACAATGACCATCACATCAGTATTGCAGTCTTCTGGTGAACTAGGTATACATCTAATGATACCAGTCCATTTTTCTCTTCATTTCCTATAGTTTCATTTTTCTTAATTTATAAATGTTTCAGGTGTGTTTTTTAGGGCTGACACGATTAGATATTGCAAACACTGCTTCCATATTTAATTTATTGACTATATAACATCAACTTTTTATTTTATATCATGAATATATATTCAACTTTTAAAATGTTCGGGTATCTAAAGAATGCTACTGGTGAAATATTTTGAAGCTCGCGACTTATTGTAAGAAAATTTTGTAATTGGACGACTGTACAACTTCTACTTGATGAAAAATATCTCCATATCTAAACATTATAAGTTCTCTACTATTTTTTGACTAAGTTATCGTCATTATGTATTACAATTAATACTTATTACATATCTAATATTTATTCTTATAACCACTCAATTAATTCATCTTTAACTTTGTCTTTTACTGTACTCAATATTTTTTTCCTAAATGCAATTGATATTGAAAAGAATTCTCCATCCTCAACAATTAGAAATTGCTTTACACATGCTGGAGGAGAAATATACTAGATGTTTTTTATGCTGGATGATATTCTATAGAATTATTATGTTATTTTTTCATGTTTGATGTCAATTCATGCTGGACGTTTTGTTGTATTTGAAGTTTTTCAGTTTCAAGGACGGTTTCTCCTCAAAATTTCCTTTTCTTTAGCCAGAACATGATGATAATCATGAAATTTCCTTTAAAAGTGACATGATTTATGAAAGAAGTTTTTATTTCCCAATATCAAGATATTTAGAAAGTTCTCTCAAGGTCTGTTCAGAATTTTGGATATGTAGTCTCATTTCCTCCATTTGCCTTTTCATTTTCAAGATGAGTAAATTTTTGTTGCATGTTAAGCTATAGATGATCATGATAATTGATGAATGATTTGAGTTGCACAAAATTTTAGCATGTCATTGAATTAAGGTCTGGAATGAAGCTTCGTATAAATGAATATCTCTATCAATTATTATCCAGAAGAGAAGAAATATTTTCAACAAGAACTCCAATGTTTTGAAGTCCAGAAATTATTTTCTGGATTTCTGTCAACATTTTGATCAATAAGTATAAATTCCATTCCTCTGCATATTTCATGGGGGCATGTATATTCTACTTAGTTACCAACTTATCAATATCATCCATATTTGTTTGGATTTTAATTTTATCCATCAATAAAATATTAATCATATCTTGAAGTTTCTTGACTACAAGCCTGGCTTCAGAGTATATTTTTTCCTTTATATTCATGATTTGTGATTGTATAAAGGTTATGCATGTTATGGAAATTATTTTTCAAATTAGCATCAACCAAATTTTTTGTTAAGAAGTCAATTTGTTCCACAAACACAGTCTTTTCAGTTTCTGATTCTAAAAGCAGATCCTCTTACTGTGCCTGCATTTCTGTTAATTCATCATTTAACACACAACTTTTCTTCTTGTGTGGAACTTTTCTTCAGTTTGTTACATGTAGTAAATCATGTGGATCGGGAAGAGTGTAAACATCCACTACAACATTATTACTACATTCTTGTGGTTTGTTGAATGAAACATCAGCCATGATGGGTTAGGATCAGCCAACATTGTGTATATTTAAGAATACATTTTTTTGGTTAAAATAAGTACACATATCTTGGAACACATGTCTTAAAAATTTTAATTTTTATTGGTTTATCATAAGAGTTAACTATAATCTCTACATTAATAGGAATTATTATAGTCAAATGATGGCGTAGGTGTATAAAATTTAAACTATCTTTATAGGCTCATAGTCCGGGATTCATTTCATTTTCTCTGCAGTTTTTTCCTTCATATCTCATCTCATTATCACATCCCTCTTCCATTTGTTGACAGGTACAATGAATTTGGTGGTTCTATGCCTTTCAGGCCTGCTAAAGACTTCACATCCCAGAATAGATCAAATAATATTCTTAGGGAGCTGAGGGTGAATCTCCAGAGAGCTAACGCGGATACTCAAGGGCTGCATGTGGGTGTCAAGTTTCTGTATTCATCTATTTATTTTATTAAATTGCACCTTTCTTTTCATCTTTTTCTATGATCTCTACGTTCTTCATTCCATATTTTTCCATATACATAATGAATAGTTTCACTCCGTTTTCTTTTTTCCTGTACAACCCACTCATTCAATATATTATTATTTCATTTAATTTCATATTTCCTATTTTTATTATTACAACCACTCTCTTATCTTCGATTTAACTTTCACTTTTTATTTCAGTGCCTGCATTATAGTTATTATGATCAAAATTGAAAATGAATTCAAATCTTCTTCCTCAAAATTTAAAAGTTCATATAATCTTACTCTATCATTATTCTATGTTAACTATTTGAATAGTTTCTTTATATTCTATGCACTATTATTTTATTATCATACACCATTACTTTCTAATTATAATTTGTTCAACATTATTGTTTCTTCTCAAATTTTATAAATATTAATCTTTTATTAAACGAAAAACCTGTAATCAAATCTACTTTGTGACATTTTTCACCATTTTACGTTTTTCATTTCACTCAAATCATATGAAATTTCCATAATACAATACAATACATCTGCTTTCATGAGGTTTAATTCATTTGTCCAACCACCATTTATATAAGTATAACATATCGCAATGAGATTACATGTCTTCTTTGATTCAGGTCGCTTTATAATCATATCCAGTTTATTAATGCATTGGTGATTTTATCATCGACGCAATTATTTCATTTCTATTTCTATTTTCATAAATAGTTGAGGTCTCTTTTATTTCAAATAAAATTAATATTATGAGCCTTGATTTTCATAGGGATCAATATACCATTGTTTTTTTCATAGATCCAAAGGTGATGAAATCATTTTATCATTCTCATAAATTTGTTAAAAGCATGAACCATGTCGTATATTGTATCTTATTTCTCATATCATTCATATATTAATTCTCGTTTAAATTTTTGACTCTTCTATTGCTTACTCAGGTATGTGAATGCAATCCCTAAGCATTAGTGATTTTGTAGGATCAACTATTCGTTGATATCAGTGTATGAGAGTTTTTTTTTAGGCATTTATTTGTGTGATTTTATTTGTTATTCTCATTTCATATTTTTATTCCTTTTTTAGATTGGCAGTTTCTCAAATACATATTCCTATGCTACCGCTTTCTTACAAAATTGGAGGTCATTTATCAATTGAATTAGAGTTTTATAAAAAATGAAATGCTTAATATTTTTTTTCAATTTTGGTTTAAATGTTTTTTTATGTTCTATCTATATTCTGATTTATGGTTTGTTTACCTTTTTTTACTTCTTAATATTTATATTTTTTAAATTTTGTTACCCAACATGAACTACTTCATCACGATATACATGATCTATATGTGTGTACACACACATATCCAAAGAATACACACACACATAGAAATGCTTTCATAACATATGAAGGATCACTTTTCTCGGTCGCCCTCCGATTTAAATCGTCGGGTACACTTTCTTTAGTTCAGATCCATAAAATCCACTTTTGATTTTCACCGTCTTGGTTTTGTTTGTACCGATTTCTTGTCTCATCATTTATCTAATTTTCCTATGTTTTGAAATGACATTTAGCTAAGGTGTATTTTATTTTTCATTTATTTTTCAACCATTAACATTGTCTATTTCATCATAGTTTTCATTAAACCCTTGCACCAGTCCCCTTATGTTCTCGGTAAATCTCTATTGAATTATTTTTTTGAGTTGTTTCTATTATGATATGAATTATATAGGCAATAGTCAATAATTTTAGTTAGGGATACCTATAATTATTCTCTAATGCCTCTACAAAAACTGTTTTCTTATTTCAGTCTTATGAATTTAGTCTTCAACTGGATAGACGAAAAATGTAAATTTTGTTGAATTATTGATTGGTTCAATATTTAGTGCATACTAAAATAAACAGACTACCATTAAAACTATTTTTTCAATATATTTCTCAATACTTCATGCCCTAATGTTAAAACTTATATTTCATATTGGTTATTTGGTTTATGTTCTGTGATTTTAGAAAATGTTTTGCTC
Source organism: Viscum album (assembly GCA_963277665.1). Lineage (NCBI taxonomy): Eukaryota > Viridiplantae > Streptophyta > Magnoliopsida > Santalales > Viscaceae > Viscum > Viscum album. The sequence goes on along the minus strand of OY728155.1, from coordinate 193,237,653 downwards.
ATGTTTTTAAATATGTTCTACCAGTGATCACTTCTGAAATGATTGTTAAATTCTTTATATTAAATTGTATATCACTTCAATATCATTAATTGCATCTTTTATAATTGGATTAAGTACTGTATCAAAATGGTTAGTGAAGAACCATAAATGTTATAAGTTGTTGTATTATGTTCTGTGGAATTCCAGTTGCACATACCTACTGTTTTTTTTTACTATATTTGGAGTTTTAGGTGTCTATATTAAGAGTTTCTTGTGTCGTTGGAAGCCTAACAAGATTCTATAAAAAAAATTCAACTATAAAAAATCCTGAATCGGTCTTCTGTTTATTTAAAAGTTTCCCCAAAGTCACTGTAGTTCTGCTTCTACAAAGTGCATAATTCAGATTATGTTACCGACTGTGTTTTGATGATTACTTGAGCTGTAGATGTCAGATTGAGGTGATATTTACTGATTTGAAAAGATTAATAAGATTATCAAAATCAGTCATAACTGGATAAAAGTCTAGCTTGATCATTTTGGTACTTAAATGTTGGCCCAAAGCTATTGTACTTTTGCTTCAACAGAATTATCTATTATTTCTTTTTTAGTTTTAACAGTTTAAATTGAGTTTATTTCAGGTTTTATGTTTGGATATAGAAGGCAGAAATTGATCAATCAATTGGAGGGTTTTGGTGTCCTAAACCACCAGGTGCCCCTTACGATTCTACCGGGGGCCCGCTGATGAAAGTTCTTCTGTTCTTCACACCAGCAACCCGATAACTTCCCTTTAGATGTTAGTATGTAGTTAGTTATACTCACATTAATTTAGGATATCTGGTTAGAATTTTGTGTTGATACGGATGCAGTGTGAAGGGGGTATTCTGCATGTCTACCATTGGAAGACTATTAGCGGGCAGCTACATACCCCACCAAATTTGGTTGTTGTAGATTCATTATAGTTTGTATGTTAACATCTTTTATGGTAATATATTGTTTCTCTTAATTGTTTTCGATAGACATAAAAATGCAAGGTGCATTGAAGCTTCTCTGTTTTGGCTATCTCCCACAGGCTCACAAGTTTGATTTCTCTATTCCTCTGGGTTTTAGGTTCGATTTCCCTCTTCCATGTTTCTCCTTTTTTACTTCAACTTCATATTTCCTTCATAGATTCCCTATTACCTCTTTCTCTTTTTAATTCACAGGTTTGGCGGGCCCTTCACATGTTCCCTCTTTCAATTTTCTCTGCCTCCACCTCTGCATGCTCCGCCTCAGTCGCCCTTAGCCTGCTCCGCCTCCGCCTCCGCCTCCGAGGCCCAGATTCCTTGTCTCATTACTTTTCTATTTTTCATCACTATAATTCACAATGCTTCATGTCCTAATGTTGAAAATCATATTTCATATTTTCCATTCATATTATTCATTTTTTCTTTTCTTATCTTTATTTATAATTCTAATATGAGAAATATATATATTATGAAAAAGAAAATTGGAAACACAGTATACTCATTCTGCATTTAATAGTATACTGAATGCATTTTACTTAATTCAGTATATCCGGATTGCATATTCAGCATATGCGTAATAATATCAAATTGCAAACAAGGTATATTATTTTTCATTTAAGTGCAAGTGATTTTCAGGTAGTGCCAATAAGTTAAGGAGGTGTCAATATAGTATTTGCAACTTGAAAGACCATATAAATATTGTAATATTGAATTTGTAATGTGAGAAATATGTATATTACATATTATGGAAAAGAGAATTGAAAACAGAACATGTTTATTCTACATTTAGTAGTATATTTAATGCATTTTACATATTTACTATATGTAGATTACATATTCAGTAAATGCATACTGCATACATAAAAAAGGATGGCTATTTTGGAGTATCTTTTGGAAAAATGATGAGTTTGGGTTTCTGGTAGAGCCTCATCGGTTTAAACCCTAGGCGCTATTATTTTCCTTGGAGATTTTTGAAAAGAACATCCAGAATCATCACCATCTGTTTGAAAATAGTTTTCAAGTTCCATACATATTTGAAAATTCCTCACAAATCATGGATTTTCATAAAAAGTATTTCAGCCATGCAGCTTCTCAACTTGAATACCTATGGTGCATTCTATTAGAATCAACATAAGTATACAGAAATACTAATACTTTTAGTGAGCTTCTTATCATAACTAACAAGCATTTCTATATAATTGTTTACGGATCCAGTGATTTAGATGTGCAATGATGATTATGGATGTTGTTTTCAGAAATCTCCAGGAGGTGCTGCATATGGAGTGAAGAACTGCAATTTTTGGAACACTGGAATGAGTGGATGTTGCAAAGGGATTTCCCGTGGTCGTCAATTTTCATTGCAGGCTTCAAAAGGTAAATTTCAACTTCTTTTATTTTGGTTTGTAATTAATTATTTTATGTTATCATTCATTTTTCTGAATCTGCAATTTTAGGTATTCTTATTTTAAACATTTCATTCTATGCAGAAAAGTGTTCCAGGCATTTGAGGTTTGATATTTGTACAGTGTGACATAATTACTCAGTGACATTAATACGTATGTTGTATGTTATGAAAATTAAATGTCCATTTCAATGTTCTTTTCATTCATGTCCATTGGGATATTATGTTGTATATACTAATGCTGTATAATAATTCTTTCAAGTTCTTTTCATAATATCTCAGTGACATTAAAACTTATGTTATTTCATTCATGTTCGTTTTTGAAAGTACTTTTTCTAATTAATGTCCATTTGTTCTTTTTATTCATGTATTTGAAGTTGGATACTTATGTTGTTTTCTACATCGTGACCTATTTTCTTTTCCTTATTATTTTATGTTTTCATTCACATTCATTTCATTTTTTTTAAAATGTTCTTTTTCTTTTCAATTGAATGTTATCTACTATATTCAAATGTCAATTTGAATGTATGTTTTCTTTTTCTTATATATTCTCTTATATGTTTTCTATATTTTCACTATTAAGTATCACTATTTTTTTTCAATATATTCAATATTCATGTTCTTTATTAACTTTGAAATATACTTTTGTTTTCTTGAAAATAAGCATTGAACGCACGGGTAAGTACTACTTCTATAAAGAAATGCTAATTTTAAGGGTAAAAAAGGGCCGGCGCCGGCCCCCTGCTCCCTCACCCGTGCAGCCCGCACCTACACCGCCCCTCCGCCATGGTGTCGCCAGCAACGCACCGGCCAACCGCGTCCCGGCTCGCCTCCTACAACCAATAGCACCTACGGCCTCCACCTCGACGGCTCACCTGGCGCTGCCGCCTCCCTCACGGCGGAACGCCGCCGACTCTCAGACGCTGCCCCTGGTCGTGCCTCCGCCGGCAGTGGACTCCTCCGCCGCGGCACCTTCCGCTAGTGCCTTGGTTTGGTTTGTCACTGTCAACCGGCCACACTGACCCCAACACGCATCGGTCGGCCACCGTCCCTACCGGCTCGCTCACGCGCCTCCTCTAGCCGCCGACGCGGTTTCTTCCAGCGACCCAGACCGCCGGTCCCGAGATCTACCGCCTCTAGTAGCGGCTCACCCGCCAACGGCCTCTCCTCCATCCGCCACATTCCGCTGCCCTCAGATCTGGCAGCCAGTAGCCAGCAGCCGCGTCCGGCTCCTCCCGAGCCAGATCCGCCACCGGTGTGAAGTCGCCTCCCTGCGAAGTCGATCCGAACACCTCCGGTAGCCCAAGACCGACGACCAGCGCCGCCGCCCATCTTGGCCGACTATCCTCTGGCGATCAGGCTCCGTCCAGATCGGGTGGATCTAGTGTCGAATTACCCTAAGGTACCTGGTACCTCCTTGCAGGACCCGAAACTCCTCGGAAATGGTTCCGGCGGATCTCTGCTCGACCAGGTACAGGTCTGGGCGGACTTACCTGGACCATATTTGACCAATATGGGTTTTGCTCAGCCCAAAAGAGTAGGTACGGCGTGACCCGCTTTGGACTTAGTGCTGAGTTTCAACTCTCGGGGCAAATTAAATTAATATATTTAATTAGTTTAATTTTAGACTTAAATTAAATTAATTAAAAATATTAATTTAAGGGTTATGATATTAATTTAAATAACCCGATAAAATTAATTCAATTTGGTTATTAAATTGAATTAAATTAATTTATTTATTTATTGATATTAAAATTAAATTAATTAGCAGACCAATAAATAATTAAATTATTTGAATTATTTAATTCATTTAATTTAATTAAATAATCATCGTACTTATTTAATGCAATTTAATTTTTATCGCGCATTATTTACCCGTTTACTGGTCTTGAGTATCGACTCATGTATGTCTGCATTTATTCATTTAATTAATTATTTTAACTACACGCGATGTTTGTAGTTAATTAAATGACGGTTTGTGCATCACCTTTATTTTTGGTCAATTTGTAAAAGGGTATGTGTGTCCATGCCACCCGATTTACATTACACCCCTAGTCCCCCTCGTCTTTGCACGAGTATTTTTGTACTTCAGACGAAAACGATGTACAACATGAACCCCTCCATGATGAGGTAATACTCCAAGATGTGACGTGGACCCTGCCAAGATGAGGCGGTACTCTAAGACGTGATGTGGACCCCGCCAAGACGAGACGATACTCCAGATGAGAAACAAACATATAGGATGGGGTGAGTTGCATCAAAAGTCAAACGATGACTCATGTATGATGCCCCTAGTTCGTTTAGATTCTCAAGACCAATCAGGTAGTAGTTTACCTTTATGTATTTATCTATTATTTTATGCATTTTATAACAGTGGGAGAAATACATAAAATAATAAATAATAAAATGCATAAAGAAGTGACGTGTGTTTTTCTATTAATGTTCAGTTGTGAGCGCGACAACTTAGATGAACAAGATTAATAGAAATGGATTACATACGTCGAGAGAAAAACATGAAAACCCTTAAAGTAAGATTAAGTCACTATAGCCTTCCAACATTTAAGTTTGAACAAAATCGGGTGTTTGGGGTGTCAGTCATGTCATAACTGTGGGTGCCTCTTACAACCGGGGAGTTGGTGGGTCAGCTTAACTAAATTGGTAGTGAGGATTAGCCATAGCTATCTTGCTATCATTTTAGAAGAAAACATTGAGTAAATCAAGTTAAGATTTTCGAAACTGGGACTTCACTCATCAGATCAAGTAACCGCGAGTTAATGCGGTTGATCAGCCAAATGCCTACCTTGAACCCTCTGAGAAGTGGCGTAGCCATAGCTTGTAAACTATGAGGAAAAGTTCATGGATCCTTTCCATTTGAATACTCAAGCTACTAGAGTATTCTAATTTTAGTACAACGGGTTCCTAGAATTCGATAAAATAGTGGGAGATATTTAATGATTAAATGAATTGGTAATGTCTAATTCAGTAATCATGATAAAAGTACAATTTGCTAAAGTTGATTTGTATAAAAATGGAAATAAATACCACAAGATAAAACCATGATAGATATTGGAAAATTTTAATGTTCAAACTAGCATGAAATTTCAAGTGTAATATAGGCACTTGCGCACATTACTACTATATCGGAAATTCAAGGTGCTGGTGTCCCTACCTGTTAAGCCATCCCAGGAAGCATGGGTGTAAAATTCTTACAGGATACTCATGAATATAGCATATGATGGTTGTGTCATATTTCTATCATCAATGACTGATGTTTTTTTGCAGATACAACATCGGATCAAGGATGATATCACGTGTAGTCTCGTTTCCAAAAAGTTTGCGAGGAGAAAGTGAAGCAAGATTTGAATGTGATGATTATACTCGCTTTGTGCAAAACATGAAAGGCGAGATCTAATCTTTCATGGAATTCCATTCTTATAATTTTTCACTCAATTACTCTAGTTTCATTTAAGGATACAAATGAACAAGATGGAATAAATGGTTCATTACCTTTTAGGTAAAATTCGCCAAGTAATAATAATATTAAAGAAAGTACCATCTTTAGTTCTTATGGCGAATAAATTGGAAGACAAGGTGAAAACGGCCAATGGAAAGTTACTCCAATGGAACCTTTGTAATTTCCTAACATTAGAGGCTGGTTATTAAATATGAGGTTATTTGCATCACATATTTTGAAATAATTTATGGAAGTTAAAAAACGCAATGAACTGAATTAAAGAAGCAAAAACTCGCTTCTTCTTCAGTGAATATTCATCAATAAAAGTATTGTTTATGATATACTTCTTGGGTATTTAATACAATATGTCTTTCACATATATGTATCAAAATACAGTAACCAAGTAAGTATAGAAACATTACAAGAAGTAATGTGCCTTTTCAAGTAGCTAAGAAAGGGTGATTCCTAAGTCGGCAGTGAGAAGCACATAACTTCTATTTGCCAAGTGATTGATTCTAGTTAAACAAGTTGTTGAGTATAACCAAAACATTTATCTCAAGTTCCCTTTGAACACAATGAGACATTATTCCAAGTCAAGGAATGAATTTTGTTTGTGGTGTATTATGCTCAACAAATAGTTCAGTGATACATGAATCATAGGCAATAAGTGATGAATATAAAAATGTAAGACTTTTACCCAGTTGTGGCAAGATGATTCTTTGTCATGTAAAACTAAAAGTATACGTCAAGTATATACCCAGTATGGTATTTAGGCTCGACACAGCTTTATACCTTTGGTATTATCGATGTCTTTAGTTTGGACAAAGAAACCTTTAGAAATAAGGGTATGCCACAAGACTTTTGGAATTAGTTCAACAAGTGAATGTGAACTATTCTAAGGGAAAACTAGTGGTAAAGATACTTCATAAGATTCCTTTAAGTTATTAAGGAATGTGAAAGTGAAGTATAAGCATGGTCAGAAGATATTAGTTGCTTCAGATTAGTATGCCGAAAAAATATCTTGACTAATCATTCATCAATCATGATAATTTAGCACAGAGTAATTCCTAAATGCACATTACCTTATCTACATCATGGCATTGATGTTCATAAGGAGGATTGATGATGAGTCTTACATGTTAACATTGATCAACAAAAATGTAGCGTGGAACAATTCCTAAATGCACATTTTATACATCAGAATTATGATGTAAGTAGTATCAATGTTACAACCTACGGTAACATCCATCATATTTCAAGTCATGCTTTGAAAATAATCGCAAAATCCCATAACTTATATGCCAACTAAAAATGACAAATGGATGTCATATGAGTCATAGTATGATGGAAATCCCTTATGTTATACGACATGTGTTTAGATGCAAAGAGTTTGTTGGGATTTAAACAAATAAGCATCGGGTTAAACACATTGTGAATCTAAGGTAATTATCCTAATGATTGTTTAGGATATTATATAAATCCCTAAGATAGAAAAGTGGTAGTCAAGTGATAGGCTGCCTTTCTATAAAAGGGTGCACATTTCTATTAGAGATAGTGGGAGTTGGATTCACTTGGATTTAGTTAATGCTCGAGATGAAAAAGTAGTTGTCATAGGAACAAGATCCACAAGTACATGTGGAAGAGGCATGTTCCAGTGACACATACTGCGTAGGAAGGGTAAAGCCATAGTTATGGTTTTGAGTTCAACGCGACTGGTGATACATTATTCATTGAAAATAATAATTCCTAAAAGTAAGAAGTATATGGAAATTAGCTAAGATTGAGAAGACTAATAAAATTCAATAATGGATTCCATGTATCAAAGTGCAAAGGGGCTTATAAATTGAATACTGGAGTGGGTATTCAAGTGAGTTGATACATGGATGGTACAAGCATGATACCAATAAAGATCGATTGGATATATCAAGTCAATATGCCTAAATCCATTATAATTTTACTTGTCATAGATAACTTATAAGATCATTAAATTAGAAATTGGATTTCAAGATCATCTTTCGTGGAAGGTGTCTAAATGATTAAACCGGAAAGGGATGATGGCATCATATGATGCCAATAAGGGTTGCAAGTTACTGAAATCCAGTTCAGGATTAAAGTAAGAAACAAGATCTTAGAGCATTCATATGAAATGAATCTTTTCCATGTGTCTACTAGAGGATAGTGGGAGCGCCATAGTTTTCCAAGAGAAATATGTTCAAAAATATATAGAAAATAGATATTAGTCTTACAGTTAGTTAAGACCAAGATGAAAATAATTCTCCAAAGATTGACATAAAGTAGCAACCTAAGTTCTAGGGATTAGGATCTACTTAGGTAGATCTAATGGTTTCTTGGACCTAATCAATCGTACATACAGTGACATGGTATTGAAAAATTATAAGATGGAACAATTCGAGTTAAGAATTGTTACCAATATCACATGGCATAATCTCTCCAGGTTGACATGTTCGGAGCATGGGAGGAGATTCACATGGTGAGTTTAAATCCATACGCTTATGCAATGGATCAATCATGTATTCCATAATATGTACAAAAAATGATATTTCTAGGATATGCTTTATAGTAGGTAGATATCAATTATATCCATGAGCACTACAAGTGAAGCAGTCAGAATTATCATCTTGTACTTCAACAAGTACAAATGATATGTACCAAATATGTGGAGAAGAAGGTATAATAGTTATGGTGGGACACAAACTAGTCTTCCCTAGATCCATGTGATCTAGTATAACAGTTAGGCTAAGGTGATGAGCGAGACAAGCTCATATAAGACAGTGGTAGTCATATCTACAAATACCGAGTACATTGCAGCTTCTAAGGTAGTTAAGAAGCAGTTATCAAACGAAACATTTTGTTCCAATTCTTGGAATTACACCTAGTAAAGTACTATCATAATGTAAATTATGATATTATTACTAGCCAAGATGTCAAGTTATGATAGTGGATTAAAGATATGTACTCAGGGATACCATCTCTTGAGAAGTTTTACTCAAGGAGATGAGGTCGCATATAGAATAATTTCCACACGGCAGAAACATGGAAAACCCAGTAGCTAAAGTCGTTACTCTGCAAAGACATGATCTTAATCATGTGAGTAGCTAACAAGCATGGTTAACAAGTTAGCTCTAGTCAAAGTGGGAGTGTTGAAATAGTGGGTTCCCTAGACCCAACTATGTAGTATTTTTTATTACCATATCATGTATACTATTAGTTATACATGATGTATTATTACCGTTATAGTGAAGACTTTTTTTGCGTCCACTATTTAATGGTAATGTCCTAGATTAATTTTCATATCAAAGGGTTGTAGAAGATCTCATGCTATAATGAGAACCTCTAGATACTATGAAATTAATCTCAAACATAGGTCTTATGGTCTAGATGCATCTTACTAACTGGACACAGTAGATGTTTGACTATCAGGTGCTAGGGCTCATAAGCATTGAGACTTCTCCTCATGAAGTTCGCACTTGGTGATCTCTAGTAGTGAGATCATGAGGACAGATCCGCCAATAGTAACACCACATGTTTTGGGTCCCATTGGTTGTTCCTATCTACAGACATGTGTATTGGTCTCCTGACTTGATATCATTATCAGTGTATATCATTTGATTGTGTACTTTGATACAAGGAAAAAACCATGATATTGAAATCATGGTGAGCTAGCTTGTTTTGGGTGTGTCATTGATGGTATGACATTGGTTGAATGTTCAAGAAATGATTTGTCACTTCCGGGTTATGAAAGTTGTATATCTCAGGCCTGGTTGATCAGGATGATGCTACCTTCATAAGTCTTTGGCCAAAGCAGTCAAAAGGTAAATCCATCTAGTTAGATCGACAAATAATAAATCAAGAAAAGGGCGATGACACAAGTGTGCATCCTGCTATATGAGATATTTAAAGATAAATAGATTATAACAGATAGTTCATGTTCATAGGTTGGTAGTAGTTGTTATGACTATTCTTATCACTTTAGGGGCCTTGATGGGTTGCTAGACTCCACTCTTGGTCTGTGGATTTTATTCACTGCTATCGAGATAAGGGTCTAGAGGTTCATACACAATGACATATTCAAGAATCCATCCTATTCAGTAGAATAGGTATATTGGACATGGTGGGCCCCACCAAGGGGTCCGAATATTGTCCAAGGTATCGATCAACAAAGAAATAAATAAATTCATTATTATTCAAGTTATGAATAATTGGGATTGAATTTTTATAATGTATTTACAAGTTAAGTAAATATGAGAAAATATTATTTGAACAAATATTATTTTAATATTCAAGGTTTGTTTAATATTAAATAGGAATGGAGAGCCGAGTTAAATTGATTAGTTTTATCACATAATATATTTTATATATAATATTTATGGCGCATTTTAGTTCGTTATAATTATTATTTAGTGGACGTTGAAATAAACAGGGGCTGGGGAACTCAGCCGAGTATTTAGAAACTCCACTATAAATAGAGGAAGAGGCTCTCTCGTCAATGACTATTCATGGAATTTTTGCCAGATCCTCTCTATCCTCCCACTTCCTAGAGAGATAAGCAGTTGATCTAAGATCTCGTATCAAGATCTCCCTCAAGCATTGAAGGAATCTCGATGCGGTGATCGTCGGGAGGTCGAAGATATCGTCGGATTGCCGCGCTAGCACCCAGAATTCAACGATTGGAACTCCCATGGATTTTTAAAGCATGTGCGGATGATCTAGAGGGATCCTGCTATGGATCCTTCAAGAAACGATCATCGTCGATGAGTTGCAGTCGAGCACGACTTTAGATATGGATAGGTATGTTTTTAGATTTATTTATGTGCTCCTTTAATTTACGTGAGATCCTTATAAAATATCAGGGCTCGGATCGTCAGCATCGACAAGTTCAATCGTCTCATCGATGAAAATTTTAAAATCCCTAGCCCACTGGCTCCCGCTGCAGGCCTTGGTACCTTCAGCAGTAATGGTAGTAATTTTTTCTTAGGATCACCAGAACAGTGTCGGCTTACCCTCCAGCATATTACCCTCCATCGAGGATGGGCAGTGGCATTTGCCAATATATTTTCTAGGCTTACCCTCCAGCGTATCACCCTTCAATGGGGCTGGGCAGTGGAGTTCACCGAAAACTCTTTAGGGCTTACCCTTCAGCGGGGCTGGGCAGTGGAGTTTGTTGTTTACTCTTCAAGGCTTACCCTCTAACGGGGCTAGGCAGTGGATTTTTCTGTTTACTCTTCAAGGATTACCCTCCAGCGTATCACCCTTCAGCGGGACTGGGCAATGACGCTCGCTGACGAATCAGTGACAAGACATACTTTGACGTACCTTTGGACCCATGAGTAAGAGGGGTGCTTTCCCCACCAATACGTGTCCGAGTGACGCATCCTAAAACTGTGCAGGTGAGACAGACCTACCCAAAGAGGATAGTATCGAGGTGTGGTGTTTGAGACCCTTTGACTTGCAGTTCAAGGAATATGTGAAAAATACTGGGTATCGATGGTAGTTACTATTGGGACTGTTGGCGAATCTTTTCCTGGGATGAGCTGTGAGATGGAGATCCCCTTGCTCTCTCATTGGGTTTATTTAATTTAGCGCACACACACACACACACACGTATATATATATATATATATCCTATTACAGTACCCACTCTTTGGGTTCTGGTTACTCTCCTTCCAGGAGAGGCGAAGACATGCAAGGTATGTCCTGCGCTTTCCATGTCTAGCTTCTTGTGGTTGGACGAGTCTACTCTCATACTATAGGCAGCAAATACTTGATGATAGGTTCACCTTCTCACCATTTCTAGCTCCTTGTGTTTGGATGAGCTTACTTCACTTCCTTGTTGGGTTGAGATACACTCATTTACTTTACTTTGTTACATCTACTGTTTTCCTTTCTTGTTGTATCTCTTACTACTCCCCCTCCCTTTTAGGGCATCCTACTGAGTATGTTTATACTCACCCATGCATGGGTTTTTCCTGCACGTATCGTTCTTTATACAGATGACGAACAAGGATTGGGACATCAGGGAGCTCAAGGTTATAGGTTTCTGGACCGCGTGTGATGGTCACAGTTTAGATTCTCAGAGCAGGCTTCCTCAGTTACTTTATTTTCATAGTTTTCTGTCAGGTTGGGGCACTTTTCTGGTTGGGAGTGTGTGTTTCCCCTTTTTCTTTTTTGTTTACATTACTTTTTCCGTACTTTTTTAGTGATCCATGCATGCTTGAGTTTACTTTTCAGCAGATTGCATCTTTTACTCCTCCCCCTGTTCACTTTTTTCATTGATTTGGATGTGTGTGTGTGTGTGTGTGTATAGGTACTTAAGAAAAGGCCTCCCCGAGTTATTGTGCATTCAACGCTAGTCACCACCCCCTGGTCTGTGGAGGTAGGCTTGGGGTAGTTGCAGCTCGAGCCCCGATACGGGTCGAGTCGTGACAATCTTGGACTTAATCAAATAAGATCAATGATTTTTTAACCCACAAACACCAATTTTCATCATATAGAGTGTAAATAAATCATGCACACAAGACATGAGAATTTACTTGGTTCACCCTCATCGGGATAATCCAAGGAGCATACAATGATAATGTGTCAAAGTACCAAAATCCCCTAAATATCTTTTAGTAGTGGGTTTAGTCTAGGCCACTCTTATTCCTAAGGTCACGCCCCTTACAAGATTTAATGTCAGCTCACTTCCACCCAAGGGTCACTCCATTTTTCCTCTCCCTTTTCTCATTACTTCAGAAGGGAAATCTCCTTGGAACACAGGTCAATTAAAAAATTATTTTTCTCTCTATTGTTGTGTCAATATATGCCTATTGATCTTTGCAATTCTCTTTCACATACTAGTTGTGAACTCTTCCACAACAATAGCTTTACTTTCCCTTATAAAATTCGGTCTTTAAGGAATAACTCATTCCTTTAGAAAGGTCTATAATAAGAACCAATCACTATTATTCACTTGTTATGAATGTCCAACACTTACTTTTTTGCAACTCTTACTTATGCACAACTCTTACTTTCATTCAACTCTTACTTTCATGAAAGTATAGCCCTATAAGTCTCTATACAAGAACCTATTCAAGTTATTCCTTTTAATGCAATAATTCTTTCATACAAAATAATGGTTTGTGAAAATAATTTATTTTTGAAACTCATTAATTTACAAAAGTCACTCACAAAACTCATTGGTTCATGCAACTCCATTTGCACAACTTGACTTTAGAGAATTCATATAGTTTTTCTCTCAAGAATCCCCCCACATTCAATTCTCTATGTTTCTTCTTTTGGGGCTCGTATATTTATAGACAAACACTAACCCTTTACTTAACTCCAAACCTCTCATTCATGAAACTCCACATTCACAAAACTCTTTCCCACATTCTTCATTTGTGAAACTCTTTTTTCACACAACTTCCGTAGCCACAAAATGTGTCACCTCCGTTGAAAATTTTCATGCGCAACTCACCATCTTTGCACAACTTCACTTATGCATACACCATGTTCTCACAATTCCATTTTTGTGATCATGTCTAAATTGCACAAAAATATTCCCTTTTTTGGATTTTGAATGAGTCATATATGATTCACCATTTTCATGCAACTCCACACTTGCGTGAAAATCCTTCCTTTACTGATTTTCCCTAAGAAAACTTCTTGCACTCACGTAATTCCAAACTTACATAAGAATCCTTCCATTTCACAGTTTTCTTGTGCAAAATTCTCAAACACACCCAAACACTTCCATAACTATTCCTTCATGAATATATCAAGGTATTCATTTTCTTGGAATGTCATCATGTACATTGCATGATGTAGCTCTATCTTGATGCTCATCTTTCTTGGGAAGGTATTCACATGTTTTCGGTGATGTGATTTGTGTCATGGAAATTTCTTCAATCACAGAATAGTATAACACTTACCATTGGATACTCCCTAAAGATTCTTTAAATAATTTCATCCCTCTTCTATATAGAATATTCACAATAAACATTCTAGGCACCATCCTTCATGAAATATTCCCTTTTAGTATGAATTCATAAGAGCACCAATTCCTATATTGGATGTTATATTTCCCTTAATTGTGAATCCCAACGCTTCACACAACTATTGACATGGTGAATAACAAATCCAAGAAGATATATCTTTCCTTGTCAACCTTGTCAATGAATCCAACTTAGTGGTACCAATTCACATTAGATGTCAACATGATGCCATTTGTGTCTTTCATCCTTGGAATAATTTCCCATGTTTGATTATTCTCAACTTAGACAAGATCTCTATGCATCTCTTTGACCCAATTTTCATCTTTAGCATCATATTCAAATCACTTAGACTCTACTTGCGATAAGAGAGTAGTTTGTTATAGAATCTTCATCCTCTGTGTTTTCATCGAAGTTATATGATACCCAATGATATTTTCTTCATTGATTTCATCCCCACTGCTTACCGTCTTTATAGCTACTGAACTTTCTTTGATCTCCTCATCATTGACATCTTCTTATAAATCTAGTTTCTTTCCATGTGTTACCCATAGTATTCTTACTTCAACATCACTTTCCTCTATAATTTAATCACTGTTTTGATATGAAAACTGCTCACTAGATTTAGAATTCTACTCATTTTACATACGAGTGACATTTTTACTTTTAATGATTTTCTCATCATTTTATTGTATCATTTATATTAATTTCTTTTGGATGGGTATCTAATAAAAATACTTTCACTGCAATGAGCTTCAAACATGTGGTTCTTCTCCTTGTTGAGAATAATGCACTTCCAAAAATTCAAAAGTATTTCAATGTTGTCTTCTTCCTATACATATCACATAGGATGCCTTCTCTTAATGTGGTAATAACAAATCCCTATTGGATATATAAATTTATATAAGTATTACTTCCTTCCAATACATATCTAGTAGATCTTTCTCAATGTGAATCGTTTGGGCCATTTTGTTAATGATCTGTTTCCTCCTATCATCAACACTGTTTTATTGAGGAGTCCTCATCACTAAAACTCAGTGCCTCATCCCATACTTCTCAAGATATTATCCCATATGATTATTGGTAAATTTTATGCCAGTATCAATCTAAAATTTCTAAATCTACATCCCATACATCTTCTCTACCAATCTCTAATAATGTGTAATACACTTGAACACTTTAGATTTGTGAGAGATCTCCATCAGCTATGTCTTCCTGCTATAATCATCGATGAATAGAACAAATTACCCTTTATCATCCATGGATTTGGGTGATATTGTCCCACACATATCAATGTGCACAAACTCAAGTAATCTCATCAAATTTTTATCCGCTGGCTTGTAAGTCTTCTGAATAATTTTCCCTTTTTGAAAAGTATCACATGTGTGAGTGTGACCGCATGAGAGTTTAGGGATATCATGAGCTCCTTCATTATTCATCAAATCCTCCAAGTACTTTTGTATCAAGTGGAAAATCCTTTTATGTCGTGACTTATTCTCTTCTTCCTTGGTTAAAAAACACATGTCTTCCTACCCAACAGTGGGGTAGACATTCCCCTTTGTGTGTTTTCCTTGCATCACAATGTACCATTTCTTCCTTTGATAATGCAAGCCCTTTTCTTGAAATTGATTGAATTCACTAAATCAAAAAATTGGATTACACTTATCCAATTGTGACTAAGGAATTCAACCACCAAGACATCTATGTGCATTAAGTCTTTGCCTCTAATTTTTCCTTTTCTGAAGTTAATGATCTTCAAACCTTCATCATTTCCAAAGTGAATGACACCTTGATTATGAGTTTTCAACTTGATTGATGATACTTCTAACTACTGAGATCTCCTTTTTTATATCTCCTTTGGCACGTCTCTTTGAACCCTTGATGAAAAATTCATGGCTTTCTATCCATAACCTTCACACCAAAGACAATAGCTATTAAAAACATACTGGGTATAGGAATTTTTTTCCTGTCTGTATTTTTTTTCTCTTATGACTTGAGATTCCATTTTTCTATAGAACACATATGCCATGTAGACCCCATATTTACATATCAATATCACCAGATTCTTGGAGCATTATTGGATGTCTTTATTGCTCCAGTTGTAGCCTTTTGGGTTTTTGTGAGTCATCCAAATCAACCTTCTTTCTGGGTATGGGTGCTTGTGGTTTCGCATCAACCGCCACTACTTTTTTCTTATGATCAATCCCCACAAAAAAATTTCCTTTGTTTTTTAAATGATTTGCTTTTGGTAAATTGTATAACTTTTTCATTGACTCCCTTTGTTCCTCCTTAGCTTTCACAAAAACTTAGACACTCCAACTTCCTGATTCCATAGAAGGGGTTGGAAGTCTCTCTTGATCATCAAGATTTAATCACATCTTCATGGAATTTCCTACTAACTCCTAAATCATTTTGACACAGTATTTTACATAATCGGTCAAACCATCGATAATTTGGGTCTACACTTCAATGTTGAGCATGAGCTCAATTTCCTTCTCTGGGTTTTCAGGGTTTCCATATTTGATTCATTCAATTTCATCCTTCAACTATGATTTTTTATATCCTTGTTGTTGCATATAATGTTTGGAATTGTGTACCACTCCATTGGATTTTTTTGTCCCTCCAAACATTAATTTATTCAAGTAAAACCTCTGGTTCAACCTTTAAGTCAACTCTTCCATCAGCTTTAGTGCTTTCATCATCTTTGTCCTCTGATTGCGGTTTATCTGTAACAGCCACAAGAACTTCCTCATTGAGGTCCTTATAGTACAAAATTTCTTCTACTTTTGTTTCTTCCAAGCTAGAATCTTTTTGTGATGAAAACAAAATCTTATTTTTGAATAATTTCTATTGTGAAATCCTCTTTTCTTTAACGCCCTAAGATGATTTATTTGCGGGCACTTCATCTTCATCATCACCTCAAAATTTCTTTAGACACTTTGGAGCAAAATGTCCAACTTTTTCATACTGAAATCAAGCAAGTACAAGCTTGCCTTTGAATTTTTATTTTCCCCTTTTGTGGTTTAATGAGAATAAATACATCACCTTATTAACTTCCTTGTCTTCTGGATCATCCTCCAATGTGAATTTCTTCATTTTCTAGAACTTAACTTCCTAATAATTTTCCTTTTCCAAGGACTCGTTATCTTTGTTCCTCATGTCATATGCAACAAGAGTGTTTTGAAGACTATCCAGCATCATTGTCTTTGGTTCTTTGTCTTCAATCATGGATACCTTCATATTGAAGCATGACGGTAATCTTATTAGGATCCTCTACATGATTTTGATTTCTTCAAGGGTTTCTCTGATTCCACGCATGTACTCTACAATGTTGTTCACCCAACAAAGAATGCAACAATGAACTCATTTGGGTGCATCCTCAAGTACTCATACTTGTTCCACTCAACCTGTAATTTAGCTTCACATATCTTAAAATTTCCTTCAAATATGTTGAGAATTTTTTCCCACGTGGAGTGTGAGGATTTATATGAAATCACCTTCGTGTAGTTTTCATTGTGTTGACTCCTTTGGTACCAACATCAAGCTCCCTTTGATATTTCTATGATAAATCTTCTCTCTCTATGTTGAAGGTCCCAAGCGCAGCGGAAGCTCATGGGTGGATGTGCCCACTTGGATTTTTGTCATTAGTAATGATCAATCTGGGATAAATACGAAGATAAACGCCAGACTCCATGGATCAAATCACAGAAATAGACAAAGAAGAGGAATAGTCCCAGAACCATAAATGTGGATCATCACAGGTTGATTATAATTAATTTAATTAATTGAAAAGAAGTACCTTTTATGGAGTTCTTTCTTCATTGATATTTCTGATCACGTTCCGATGTGATTCGGCGTTGCGTCGTAGAATCCAAGTGTAGAGTTCCTCTAGAGGTGATCCACACGTGCACCACGAATCTCTGGACGTCGCCAAAGGAATCTTCGGGTGCTAGCGTGGAGAAGCCTTTTCTTGCGTTTTCCACCTTAGATCACCTTGATTCGATGGAGGTGGATCTCTCTCGGTCTTGAGAGTGTTCTTGGAGGATAGAGTTATTTTGATCTTGAGAGAATTCTACAGAATTATTGTGCACAATGATTCTATTAGGAAAAGAGTTGGGGTTGTGAGGATATTTATAATCGGGTTTGAGGTTGTAGAGTTATGACAATAAATAAACGCGTTATGCATTTTATTTATTTCATTAACTCTTTTGAAAACCCCATGTCGAGTCATTAATTCCTTGACATGTGCCACTACTGGAAATGAGAGTTTTCCCAACAGTTGTTTACCAACGGTTCAAAGAAACCGTTGGTATATTCTGTCTTTTCCAACGATTTATATAAACCGTTGGGAAATACCTTTTAGAAGAGACTTTTACCAACGGTTTTATGAAACCGTTGGGAAAGACTGGGTTTTCCCAACGGTTTTTATGAACCATTGGAAAAAAAACCCCAAATACCCAGCGGCCTCCCCACGATTCAGAAGCGGATCCAGAGCCTTCCGCTCGTCTCCAGAAGCTCTCCAGAAGCGATTTCTCGGCAAAATCACTTCCCAATCCCCACATCTTCCATCGGATCACTAGCCACCGGGTTAGATTCCTATATTTTAGTTCCACCTGTTATAAAGAATATACTTCTACGAATGATTTCCTAATTCCCAAATTTTAGGGTTTCTGTAAAAAAAATTGATTGTTCCACGAATTGTGTAGTCAAATCCCTATATCGGTGTGTGTCCAATTAATGTTTTCATTACACATTTACATTTATAAGGGCACGATGTCTCTTTATTGTGTTCTAATTTTGAAGATTCATAGTTTTGGTTGTGCGGTGGTTTGTGATGTGCAATATTTTTGTTGTGATATGTGGTTGTTTTGGTGAGATGGTTGGTCGATGTAACATGGCGTCGATGGTTATTGTGAGATGGTGAGTTATTGTGTGGTGGTTTTATTAGTTTCCTGGTTATCTATGGAATAAATTATGCTGTTAAAACCAAAAAACAAGATATTAAATAAATGAGATGGAATAGAAATGGATGTGTGGTAAATGGATTTAATTAATTTAACATTAAATGAATGGACAATGTAAGTGTGAATGAAGTGGCTTATAAATGAAAGTGAGAAATGCTATGCGTCTTTTGTGGTGGTGGTGTGGTTTATGTGTTTTATGGTAGTAGTGAAGTGTGTGATTATGTAGTTAATGTGAACCCATAGGTTGAGTATTTTGTGCTATCTATATATCATGTATTTTTATGTTATTTCTACACATTCCCAACCAGAGTTGGATAAACTTACCAACGATCAGAGGTTTTGAGTTATGGGTATTTTTTCTAATATCTAGGATGGTGGTTATATGGTTGGATAGCTACCATTTCTTCCCTACTCTTCCTTCAAAATTGATTGACCGTGTGTTTTTAGGCAAGATGCGATGTGATTTTCCATGTGTCTTCAGGTGAGATGTACTATGATTTCCCTAGTGTTTTCCGGTGAGGTGTGATGTGATAAGGCTATAATAAGATGTGGCATGTGGTTGGGGTCATGTAGGGTAGGAGGATGGCACAAGGTTGATGTTATTCATGTTCATGATACCCTACTAATATGGTTATGGGATGAGGCATGCTGTGATGTGATATAACACATTAATTTCTTATTGGTTTTACATTTTTTCAATAACACATTTGTATGTTTTTTTCACATGTGTAGTTGATACCTTGACTATTTTCTTCCTTTATCATTTACTTAAATGTATTTTCTATTAAAGTTCAATCCTATTGAATTGTTTATGACAAAATGACTTATATAAATTCTTTTTACAGAATAGACAGAAGTTTGATGTATGAAACCGATTGGATCTCAAGCGATTTTCAAAACAATTTGGAGAGCTTTATAGATTTTGCATTTCACAATGCTTCAGATAGTGGTCGCATACACTGCCCATGTTCCAATTGTGTTGGTAGACCTTGGTTGAGCCGTGAAGAAGTCAGCTACCATATAACCAAAAATGGTTTTCAAGCAAACTACTTTGTGTGGTATCACAATGGGGAGAAAATGAAATCTCAAATTGGTGATGATCGAAATGAAAGGACTGGAATGGAGAATTTTTTAGATGATCGGTTTCCGTTTATTCGTCATCATGAAAAAGAAAGGATTTCGACTCAAGAAGACATCGATATGAGGATAGTTGATGCATCTAGTGAAAACGATGATATTGATAGGGTGAAAAAATTGAATGATACTGCCACGACTCTGGTATATCGACAATGCGATAAAATGAAAAAGATGTAATTTTTAATCCGATTGTTTCATGGGAAAACTATGTATGGAATTTCTAATACAGCAATCGATTACATTCTTACCCTCTTGAAGGATTTACTTCCAGATGATGCATATATTCCCTCAAACCACTATATGGCATGGAAGTTAGTTGAGGAACTTGGATTTTCAAGAAAAAAATTCATGCTTGCCCGAAAGATTGCAGTTTATTCTGGGAGGAAACCGCTGAACGAAATGATTGTATAAAATGTGGCACATCCTGCTGGAAGACAAAATCTGATGGAACACCATCCCGCGTTCCACAAAAAGTAATGTGCCACTTTCCATTGATCCCCAGACTTCAGAATCTTTTTATGTCTGATGAAATATCAATAAAAATGAGATGGAATGATACCGAGAGAAAGAAGACTAATGATGAGTTGGTTCATCCTTCATATGGATTTGCATGGCAGAGATTTGATGCTCAACATACTGATTTTGCAGCTGACGTGCGTAATGTGAGGCTGGGTCTTTCATGCGACGGTTTTAATCCGTTTGGGCAGATGCTTACTTCGCACAGCACATGGCCAGTTTTTATACACATTTATAATCTTCCCCCATGGTTGTGTATGAAAAAACCTTTCACTTTCATGAGTATACTCATATCTGGTCCTTCTGATCCTGGCATTGATATTGATGTATACATGCAACCTTTAATAAAAGAGTTGAAACTTCTTTGGGATGTGGGTGTGCGCACATACGATGCATGTTCGAAAGACATATTTCAGATGCGTGCTGCGCTTATGTGGACGATCAATGATTTTCCGGCTTATGCAATGATGTCTGGATGGAGCACGAAGGGAAAACTTTCATGTCCAGTTTGTATGAAGAATACACGATCTAGAAGACTGAAACATCGTTGTAGTTTCTGTTTTATGGGACATCGATGATTCTTTCCAAAGGATCATCCATATAGAATGAATCATCGAAGATTTGATAATACCATAGAGACCGATGATCCACCTCAGCGTATGTCTGGAACTGACATGCTTAATGAATTGAAAGATTTCATTTTTTCATTCGGGAAGGGTCAAATGAAATCTGGAAAGAGAAAGATTGTTTCCACTGAAACCTGTTACAATTGGAGGAAGAAGAGTATCTTTTTTGATTTGCCTTATTGGTCAACCAATTTGTTACGTCATTGCTTAAACGTAATGCATATTGAAAATAATATATGCGAAATTTTGCTTTCGGTTCTTCTAAATGTCAAGGGGAAGACAAAAGATGATTTATGATCTCGGCATGACTTGGTGGATTGGGGCATCAGACCAGAATTGCATCCTGTACGTATCAGTGAAAATAAATGGCAACTTCCATGTGATTCTTATGTGATGACACCTGCAGAAAAAAAAAACAATTTCTGGAAGTATTAGAGACTATTAGAGTTCTTGATGGCTATTCAAGCAACATATCTAAACGGGTCAACAGAAGAGAGTTGAAGCTAAAATCTTTGAAGACTCATGATTATCACGTTCTACTGCATGAGTTGCTTCCAATAGAAATCTGTCATCTTTTGTCCAATAATGTAAGGGTGGTTTTTATTCGGTTGTGCCATTTTTTTAGAGATCTTCACTACTGGAAAATGTACCTATCCCCACGGTTTTCACCAAAACCGTGGGGATAGACCCCCCCCTATACCCACGGTTTTGGAAAACCGTGGGTATAGGTGAATTTTCATGACCTATACCCACGGTTTGCCAAAACCATGGGTATAGGGGGCTCTATCCCCACGGTTTTGGGAAACCGTGGGGATAGGTCCTGAAAAGTCACCTATACCCACGGTTTCCCAAAACCGTGGGTATAGGGGGGGTCTATCCCCACGGTTTTTGTGAAAACTGTGGGGATAGGTCTGGGATAAAATACCTATACCCACGGTTATGAAAAACCGTGGGTATAGGTCAATTTTGTGTGCGCGGGAAAATTTTTTTTCCGCGGGAAGGAATTTTTTTTTTGGCGGGAACCCTATACCCACGGTTCTTCCCTCTATACCCACGGTTTTTATAACTATATTTAACTAAATATATATATATATGCATATATGTGATGTTAGGGTAGTGGTTAGACGCGGTGTTTACAGCGAAGAGGTTGCGGGATCGAAACTCGGCGCCTGCATTTTTTTTAGGACCTATACCCACGGTTTTGAAACCGTGGGTATAGGTCGTTGAAACCGTGGAAATTGTCTAAGTTTCGGTGACACGGTGGCAGGACACCTATACCCACGGTTTTCCAAAACCGTGGGTATAGGCTGGGGACCTATACCGACGACATTCCAGCCCACGGTTCCCAAAACCGTGGGTATAGGCTATACCCACGGTTTTGGGGGCTATACCCACGGTTTTGAACCGTGGGTATAGGCCGTTTTTCCAGTAGTGCTTTGTGCTAAAAAATTGTCCAAGTCTTTCTTGCAAAAAATGTTGACAGATGCCCCATTAATTTTGTGTGAGTTGGAGAAAATATTTCCTCCATCATTTTTCACTTGCATGCTGCATCTGACTATCCATATTCCCACTGAAATACTTCTCGGAGGACCTGTTTCTTTTCGTTGGATGTATCCAACTGAAATAAAAATGTTCACATTAAAGAATTATGTCCGAAACAGAAATCATCTCGAAGGTTCTATCGTGAACGGTTACTTGGCTTAAGAATATATGGATTTTTGCTCGATGTATTTGTCTGATCTTACTACAAGATTGAACAGACCAATGAGAAATGAAGAAGAACAATATGAGAAAATTGAACCCAGTTTTCCATCACTTCCTCAAACAGGAGGAATTCCTGGATCATATACATTGAAGACATTAAGCCATGAAGAGCGGGAGATGGCACATCGCACAGTTTTGTTCAACTGTGATTTGTTCAATGACTATATCAGGCAACTAAATTGATTATGTATATCTTACATATATATCTGTTAAACTATTAATATTTTTTATCTACAGAGAACATAAAACAATGATAAATAGGAAGCATCGTTCTTTATCTTTGAGGAGAGAGACTTTTCATAGAAAAGAGTTTTCTGCTTGGTTAAAATTGAAGGTATAAAAAAATTAATGTTTAAAATAATTATATCAATATTTAATTAACTTTAATAGTCATTTATATTGCAGGTATTGAGTTTGTCTGCTGACTCTGTCTCTGAGAAAATAAGAGCTTTGTCTTTTGGTCCTAATACCGTGGTTCGTGACTGTAAATCAATTGTTATCAATGGGTACAAATTTATTGTCACTGAATGAGAAAAAAACATGAGAACACAACATGATGGTGTTATGGTTACTGCCACAACAGATTGTTATGTCAGTGCATCAGATAGTAGACCGCGATTTGAAAATGTGGGTTATTATGGATTTGTTGAGAAAATAATAATATTGGATTATTACTCTCATGGACGAGTCACAATGATGAAATGCCATTGGTTTGATTCGATGAAAAGACATGGCACATTTATTGATGATTGTGGATTTCGAGTAATTAATATGACTCGCACTCTTGCTACCGAAGAACCATATGTGTTGACATCAATGGCTAAACAAGTTTTTTATGTCAAAGACCAACTTCGACCTGAATTTGGTGTCATATTTAAAGTAATTCCAAGACATATTTTTGATGATGGTGGTGATGGAATTGACACTGTCCCTAGTTCCATTGGAACCAATCCATTTATTTCTTTTGATGACTCAAATAGCTCAATTGTCAGAGTTGATTGTGAACCTGAAGTTGTGGTCGAAAATATATAGAATAATTCATCCATGTTCTCAATTCTTTTGGTTTACCTCGAGTTGGGTTCTTAAGGTTGGTAATATTCAAATTGATTTAGTATTGATCACAAATATGTTTTAGCTGACTTGACCGTTATGTGAATTTTCACTGTTTATTGGTTGCAGTTTTATTTGAATTGCATTTTCTAATTTGGAATTGAACTGTATTCAAACATAGTCAAACATATTTCTAACTTGGTGAACATTACAACTTGTATGATTTATTAAATCCATTCAATCTCTTCTAAAACAATTGATAGCTGACTTGACCGTTATGTGAATTTTCAATGTTAATTGGTTGCAGTTTTATTTGAATTGCATTTTCTAATTTGTAATTGAACTATATTCAAACATAGTCAAACAAAATTTCTAACTTGGTGAACATTACAACTTGTATGATTTATTAAATCCATTCAAGCTCTTCTAAAACAATTGATAGCTTAATTGATCATTATGTGAATTTTCAATGTTTATTGGTTGCAATTTTATTTGAATTACATTTTTTGGGTTACACATTAGTTTTCTTTTTCTAATTAATTACATATTTGTTTTCAAAAGCAGGAAATGAAGCCAATTGAAGAGAGACGAAGGAAAAAAATTATGGAGAACAATCGTCGAATGGCGGAGATGGGCGTTCCACCATTAGTGCCTACAATGAGTACTTTATTTCAAATTGATATATTTAAAGAATATATAATGTCATGTGATTAATATTTTTGTAAACATTTTTGTAGGATCCACCTATACGTCGACAGTTATTTGACGAGGAGCCTAGTACTGGTCCTAGTACTCAGGCCGGTGGTACGAGGAGGGTTCGTACCAGAGGTGGACGAGCAGCTGCGCGTACCCGACTAGACCCTGCCCCTCCCACTGACATGTCATCCTTCCCACATTCTGATCCCGGTGTCTCGTTAGAGACACACAGGATATTTAGGCCTCCCATGTTTTCGCTACCTTCTGCATCTTCTGGCCCATCATTTTCACATCCCATGATGATTCCCACTCCTCAGTCAGCATCCGGTCAGACAGCTGTCCTATCTTCTTTTCCTTCTACTTATGTCTCTCCGAGCTTCTATATTCCATCGTCTTCGACTCCTGTTCCACCACAGGGTGTTCCATCAGTTTCTGTGGATCCAGCGACACTCAGCGATCAGACCGGCACAGGTATATTTATAGAACCCTAACAAATTTTTATAGAAATATTTATTTTCATTATAACATGTTCTGATAAAATATTTGTTTTTATTTCATGACAGATACATCTACTGACAGGAGGCATGGGCGGGGGCGTACACGCATGCATTCGGTGTGGAACCGCCTCACACAGGTTATGGTGGATTATAATGAAGACAACCAAATGGTTGAGAAAACAGGGTAGCAATGTCGGAGTTTTTTGGCGACGCTTTCCAAATACTCTGACATCATTCCCGTCAGCCCGCTATCGTGGAGACATTTTCCGCATGAGGTCAAGGATAGAGCTTGGGCAGAGATATGGGTAAAAAAATCTGTTCTATTTAATGCCATGAATTATTTTTGTATTTATATGAATTAATATTTTGATTTCAGCTTCGATTTAATTTTCCCAATGGTGAGGGTGCACGATCAGAACGTCTAAAGGATTTAGGCGAGCTTTGGAGAGCCTACAAGAATGAGTTGTATATGGGCTGGTGTGCTAGAGTTGGAACTGAGTTAGAGGCGGTACCAGTTGTGGATTATTTTCCTATAGAGCAGTATCATCAGATGATTACTCATTGGAAAAGTACCCAGTTTAAGGTATTAATAACATTTGAGGTATTTAAATAATAACTTTCATGTTTTTCATTAATACTATCTGTTGCATTTTCAAATTTTATTTAGGAATCATCTGGAAAAAATAAAAATAACATTGATGCAAAAAAATACCTCCACACACTGGGACGCACTACGATGCCTGATCATGAGAGGAAGCAGGTATAACAATTGTTTATAAGTTTTATTTATGACTTACACTTTCTTTTGTTTCTTCAATTATTTAATAGTTTGCTAAAGTTTTCATATAACTTTAGTTTTCAATGTCATTGTAGAGGAAAATACAAAATATTGAAGGACGCGTGCCTCGAGCAAAACTGTTTTGCTCGAGTAGACGAAAAAAGGATGGAAGTGCCGTCAACGAAGCGACTCAGAAGTAGATTGTAAGTTTTAATCTGTTGAATTTATTTTTAAATATCTATTTTGTAACTTAATGATATATTTATATTTGTAACAGGATGCTTTAGAGGCCCTCGATGCCCAAGAACCAGACAATTTTGGGCCAACAGATCACTTACATCAGGTGTTGGGAGAGGAGCATTCTGGCAGAGTATGCTGCCGACCTAGGATAGCCCCGACGAGGTATTGGCCGTCCTCAGGTACGAGCTGTAGTGCCACCGAGCAGCAGCAAGTTAGGGAACAGGCAGAACAGGCTGAGAAAAGGGCCATAGAGACGGCAGAATAGTCTGCTAGGGCAAACAGTGCGTTTATGAAATTTATTGAAGTTCTACGTCCTACACTTCCAGCATAGGCCAGCCCAGCTTTTGATGTGTATATTTCGTCGATACGTTCTAGATACAGTGCACCAGGTGGAAGTTCTAGTGGTGGTTAGGATGATGTACAACTTGACGATGATGATGGCGAGGAGTTTGACGCGGAAGAGGAGGGAGAGGAGGAGGGTGAGGCGGGTGGCGAGGGCGAGGAGGAGGGCGAGGACGAGGAGGAGGGAGAGGGCGAGGACGATGATGGGGACGATGACGAGGGTGATGATGATGATGGTGATGATGGTGATGGTGATGTGGGACAAGTTGATCCATTAAATTTTTGACTGATATTACTGAGATTTGATATTTAATCTATTCTAGTTGTTGGTTTTATCTAGACTCGTAGTATAGTATTGGAGTTGAGTTATTTTTATATATTATCTGTTTTTATGGATGTTGTTGTCTTTTAGTGGTTGTGTGTTTGGGAACCCCCTCCTTCCTGGACCCTGGACAACCCCCCACCCTCCTTCCTGGACCCTGGATAGCCCCGTCGGACAGCCCCCAAGACAGCCCCCTGGACAGCCCCCCCACCCTCCTCCCTGGACCCAGGACAACCCCCCATATAGCCCCCCAGACAGCCCCCCGTACAGCCCCCCACATTCTTCCTTGGACCCCGGACAACCCCCCGAACAGCCCCGGACAGCCCCCGAACAGCCCCCCAGACAGCCCCCTCACCCTCCTCCCTAGACCCCACACAGCCCCCCGAACAGCCCCCCAGACAGCCCCCGGACAGCCACCCAGACAGCCCCCCACCCTCCTCCTTGGACCCCGGACAACCCCCCGAACACCCCCCGGACAGCCCCCCGCACAGCCCCCCCACCCTCCTCCCTGGACCCCAGACAGCCCCCCGGACAGCCCTCCCACCCTCTTCCTTGGACCCCGAACAACCCCTCGCACAGAGGATTCTCATAAAATGGACAACATTTTAAGTACATACGGAAAACCGACCAAACGCATTCGGATTGTGTCGATACATTAGCACAACGATCCATGTGTCATATGTGACGTGTACGAGTCAACCCCGCCTCAATCCGAGGCGCGGTGTGGCCGCCACCACTCAAAGTGTCTGTCTTCTGTTTCAAAAGGACGTCATTTGAAGTGAAATACATCAATTGGCATACGGAAAACCGACCAAACGCATTAGGATTGTGTCGATACTTTATAACAACGATCCATGGGTCATATGTAACGTGTACAAGTCAACCCCGCCTCAATCCGAGGCGCGGTGTGGCCGCCACCACTCAAAGTGTCTGTCCTTGGCTTAAAATGGGCAACAATTTAATTACATACGGAAAACCGACCAAACACATTCGTATTGTGTCGATACTTTATCACAACGATCCATGAGTCATATGTGATGTGTACGAGTCAACCCTGCCTCAATCCGATGCGCGGTGTGGTCGGCACCACTCAAAGTGTCTGCCTTTTGTTTCAAAAGTACGTCATTTTAATTGAAAAACATCAACTGGCATACGGAAAACTGACCAAACGCATTCGGATTGTGTCGATACATTAGCACAACGACCCATGGGTCATATGTGACGTGTACGAGTCAACCCCGCCTCAATCCGAGGCGCGTTGTGGCCACCACCACTCAAAGTGTCTGTCTTCTGTTTCAAAAGGATGTCATTTGAAGTGAAATACATCAACTGGCATACGGAAAACCGACCAAACGCATTCGGATTGTGTCGATACTTTAGCATAACGATCCATGGGTCATATGTGACGTGTACGAGTCAACCCCGCCTTAATCCGAGGTGCGGTGTGGCCGCCACCACTCAAAGTGTCTGTCTTTTTCTTAAAATGGACAACAATTTAAGTACATACGGAAAACCGACCAAACGCATTTGGTTTCCATTGAAACTTTAGGATAACGATCCATGGGTCATATGTGACGTGTACGATTCAACCCCGCCTCAATCCGAGGCGCGGTGTAGCCTCCACCACTCAAAGTGTCTGTCTTCTATTTCAAAAGGACGTCATTTGAAGTGAAATACATCAACTGGCATACGGAAAACCGACCAAATGCATTCGTATTGTGTCGATACTTTAGCACAACGATCCATGGGTCATATGTGACGTGTACGAGTCAACCCCGCCTCAATCCGAGGTGCAGTGTGTCCGACACCACTCAAAGTGTCTGCCTTTTGTTTCAAAAGTACGTCATTTTAATTGAAAAACATCAACTGACATACGGAAAACTGACCAAACGCATTCGGATTGTGTCTATACATTAGCACAACGATCCATGGGTCATATGTGATGTGTACGAGTCAACCCCGCCTCAATCCGAGGCGCGGTGTGGCCGCCACCACTCAAAGTGTATGTCTTCTGTTTCAAAAGGACGTCATTTGAAGTGAAATACATCAACTGGCATACGGAAAACCGACCAAACGCATTTGGATTGAGTCGATACTTTAGAAAAATGATCCATGGGTCATATGTGACGTGTACGAGTCAACCCCGCCTCAATCCGAGGCGCGGTGTGGCCGCCACCACTCAAAGTGTCTGTCTTTTGCTTAAAATGGACAACAATTTAAGTACATACAGAAAACTGACCAAACGCATTAGGATTGTGTCGATACTTTAGCACAACGATCCATGGGTCATATGTGACGTGTACAAGTCAACCCCGCCTCAATACGAGGCGCGGTGTGGCCGGAACCACTCAAAGTGTCTGCCTTTTGTTTCAAAAGTACGTCATTTTAATTGAAAAACATCAACTGGCATACGGAAAACCGACCAAACACATTCGGATTGTGTCGATACATTAGAACAATGATCCATGGGTCATATGTGACGTGTACGAGTCAACCCCGCCTCAATCCGAGGCGCAGTATGGCTGCCACCACTCAAAGTGTCTGTCTTCTGTTTCAAAAGGACGTCATTTGAAGTGAAATACATTAACTGGCATACAGAAAACTGACCAAACGCATTAGGATTGTGTCGATACTTTATCACAACGATCCATGGGTCATATGTGACGTGTACGAGTCAACTCCGCCTCAATACGAGGCGCGGTGTGGCCGGCACCACTCAAAGTGTCTATCTTTTTCTTAAAATGGACAACAATTTAAGTACATACGGAAAACCGACCAAACGCATTCGGATTGTGTTGATACTTTAGCACAATGATCCATGGGTCATATGTGACGTGTACGAGTCAACCCCACCTCAATCCGAGGCACGGTGTGGCCGGCACCACTCAAAGTGTCTGCCTTTTGTTTCAAAAGTACGTCATTTTAATTGAAAAACATCAACTGGCATACGGAAAACCGACCAAACACATTCAGATTGTGTCGATACATTAGCACAACGATCCATGGGTCATATGTGACGTTTACGAGTCAACCCCACCTCAATCTGAGGCGCGGTGTGGCCGCCACCACTCAAAGTGTCTGTCTTCTGTTTCAAAAGGACATCATTTGAAGTGAAAAACATCAACTGGCATACAGAAAACTGACCAAACGCATTCGGATTGTGTCGATACTTTAGCACAACGATCCATGGGTCATATGTGACGTGTACGAGTCAACCCTGCCTCAATCCGAGGTGCGGTGTGGCCACCACCACTCAAAGTGTTTGTCTTTTTCTTAAAATGGACAACAATTTAAGTACATACGGAAAACCGACCAAACGCATTCAGATTGTGTCGATACTTTAGCACAACGATCCATGGGTCATATGTGACGTGTACGAGTCAACCCCGCCTCAATCCGAGGCGCGGTGTGGCCGACGCCACTCAAAGTGTCTGGCTTTTGTTTCAAAAGTACATCATTTTAATTGAAAAACATCAACTGGCATACGGAAAACCGACTAAACAAATTCGGATTGTGTCGATACATTAGCACAACAATCCATGGGTCATATGTGACGTGTACGAGTCAACCCCGCCTCAATCCGAGGCGTGGTGTGGCCGCCACCACTCAAAGTGTATGTCTTCTGTTTCAAAAGGACGTCATTTGAAGTGAAAAACATCAACTGGCATACGGAAAAACAACCAAACACATTCAGATCGTGTCGATACTTTAGCACAACGATCCATGGGTCATATGTGATGTGTACGAGTCAACCCCGCCTCAATCCGAGGCGTGGTGTGGCCGCCACCACTCAAAGTGTCTGTCTTTTGCTTAAAATGGACAACAATTTAAGTACATACAGAAAACCGACCAAACGCATTCGGTTTCCATTGAAACTTTAGGAGAACGATCCATGGGTCATATGTGACGTGTACGAGTCAACGCCGCCTCAATACGAGGCACGGTGTGGCCAGAACCACTCAAAGTGTCTGCCTTTTGTTTCAAAAGTACGTCATTTTAATTGAAAAACATCAACTGACATACGAAAAACCTACCAAACGCATTCGGATTGTGTAGATACATTAGAAAAACGATCCATGGGTCATATGTGACGTGTACAAGTCAACCCTGCCTCAATCCAAGGCGAGGTGTGGCCGCCACCACTCAAAGTGTCTGTCTTCTGTTTCAAAAGGACGTCATTTGAAGTGAAATACATCAACTGGCATACGAAAAACTGACCAAACGCATTCATATTATGTCGATACTTTAGCACAACAATCCATGGGTCATATGTGACGTGTAAGAGTCAACCCCGCCTCAATCCGAGGCGCGGTGTGGCCGCCACCACTCAAAGTGTATGTCTTTTACTTAAAATGGACAACAATTTAAGTACATATGGAAAACCGACCAAACGCATTCAGTTTCCATTGAAACTTTAGGATAATGATCCATGGGTCATATGTGACATGTACGAGTCAACCCCGCCTCAATGCGAGGCACGGTGTGGCCACCACCACTCAAAGTTTCTGTCTTCTGTTTCAAAAGGATGTCATTTGAAGTGAAATACATCAACTGGCATACGAAAAACCGACCAACGCATTCGGATTGTGTCGATACTTTAGAACAACAATCCATGGGTCATATGTGACGTGTACGAGTCAACCCCGCCTCAATCCGAGGCGCGTTGTGGCCGCCACCACTCAAAGTTTCTGTCTTTTGCTTAAAATGGACAATAATTTAAGTACATACGGAAAACCGACCAAACGCATTCAGATTGTGTCGATACTTTAGCACAACGATCCATGGGTCATATGTGACGTGTACGAGTCAACCCCGCCTCAATCCGAGGTGCGGTGTGTATGGAACCACTCAAAGTGTCTGCCTTTTGTTTCAAAAGTACTTCATTTTAATTGAAAAACATCAACTGGCATACGGAAAACCGACCAAACGCATTCGGATTGTGTCGATACATTAGCACAACGATCCATGGGTAATATGTGACATGTACGAGTCAACCCCTCCTCAATCCGAGGTGTGGTGTGGCCGCCACCACTCAAAGTGTCTGTCTTCTGTTTGAAAAGGACGTCATTTGAAGTGAAAAACATCAACTGGCATACGGAAAACTGACCAAACACATTCGGATCGTGTCGATACTTTAGAACAACGATCCATGGGTCATATGTGATGTGTACGAGTCAAACCCGCCTCAATTCGAGGCACGGTGTGGCCGCCACCACTCAAAGTGTCTGTCTTTTGCTTAAAATGGACAATAATTTAAGTACATACGGAAAACCGACCAAACGCATTCGGTTTCCATTGAAACTTTAGGAGAACGATCCAAGGGTCATATGTGACGTGTACGAGTCAACGCCGCCTCAATACGAGGCACGGTGTGGCCGGAACCACTCAAAATGTCTTCCTTTTGTTTCAAAAGTATGTCATTTTAATTGAAAAACATCAACTGACATACGAAAAACCTACCAAACGCATTCGGATTGTGTTGATACATTAGCACAACGATCCATGGGTCATATGTGACATGTACAAGTCAACCCCGCCTCAATCCGAGGCGTGGTGTGGCTGGTAGCTCTCCAGGTGTATGTATTATTTTTAAAATGGACATTATTTCAAGTAAAAATATATGGTATACAAAAAACCGATCAAATTATGAATTGACTTCCGGATTCCACATATAATTGTCATCTAAATTATAATTACGTTATGAATTCTAATTTAATTATAGATGTGTATAGTTCCACCATTATATGTTAAATGTGTATGAATTTGTTCTCTATATGTAATTGTTAGTTGGTTATTGCAGGTACAATAATTGTATATGTATGTGTTAGTTTATTCCAGGTACAATAATTGGATTGAAAATGAGTGAGAGGGAACCCACAAAATGAGACCTGGTGGGAAAATTGGATATCTGGTGGGAAAATTGGATATCTGCTGGGTAAATTACAGAGCTGCTGTGCAATTTTCCCAGAAGAGTCTATGCCAACGGTTTTGAACCGTTGGCATAGAATGTGTAGGCCTTTTCCCAACGGTTCTAAACCATTGGGAAAGAGAATATATTGGGTTTTTACCAACGGTTATCCAAACCGTGGGGATGTAGGATCGATATGATCTAAATAATGATGTAGATGCTCAATTTACAAGAGGGGGGGTGAATTGTATACTTTAAAAAATTCCTTTGGAACCTTTAAAGTTAGTTACGATTAACTATGTTTTCCTTAAGCAAAGGAAAGGGCTAAGTTTAACAAAGTTAAACTTAAGCAAATTCACAACACCTCTAATACCAAATGTAAACTTGGAGAGGGATTCCGAATAGGTTCCGGAAAAATGGTTCCGGAAATTGAATCTTAACTAAAGATTACAATATGAGATTCTACCTTAAAGCGTATAGAATCTAAATGAAATAGAGTACAAGTAAGGAAGTATAAGAAAGTTATACTTTCCTTATAATAAAAAATGCAGCGGAAAATAAACAATTAGTAGAACTACAAGTAACAATATATAAGTCTTTTAACCCAAAGAGAAGGGTATCCAACAACCTTGGATAAAGGTCCCTTGATTTATACTTTCAAGCAAGTCTGTCTTACCCACACCAGGGTAAGCCCTCGATACGAAGATCAGAGTGTCTCTGTCTTGCTATCCCTGCAAGCCCTCAACTTCAAGGTAGTTGGAAACCTCTGTCTTCCTCAGAAAGGAAGCCCTCGAACTTCAAGGTAGTCGGCACCTCTGTCTTCCTATCCCCGGAAGTCCTCGAATGTAATCACCAACATTCAGAGTCGCACGAAGCTTTGAGAGTTAATAAGAGACTCTCTCTCTAGAAATCACTTCAAGCATGTAATCACATGAGTCGAAGATTAGTCAGCATTTCAGCACTGAGCTCTTTCAAATGAGCTCCTATTTATAGGTAAGGTCGGCCTCCTTTCCAACGGTCATATTTTTCTTAAAAATCGGAGGGACCTGTACACGTGTAACTTAACCAACGGTTAGTTCATAACAGAATAGACGACATCATTTTATAACAAAACAAGTGTAACAGAATGTACGACATCGTTTTAAGTTTAACTAAAAAGTTTGGAGTGAAAGTTCAGAGTATAAACGAAAAATATTTTCGGAGTCTAAATAAATTCTGAGTGTATAAAACAAAGATGATCAGATTCTGTTTAATAGGTGAATTCGGAATGAGAATTCAGAATGAGAATTAGTCATCAGAATTCGTACTGAGAATTCCTCATCAAAATTCGTAATGGGAATTCCTCATTAGAATTCGTAATGAGAATTCGTCATCGAACTTCATAAGGATTCGTATCCTGAATCTGGAGTAGAACTTAATCAGAGTTCGTATCCGAAATTCGGAGTTTGAACTTCATTACAGTTCTTATCCAGAATTCGGAGTAGAACTTTATTACAGTTCTTTATCCAGAATTCGGAGTAGAACTTTATTACAGTTCTTTATCCAGAATTCGGAGTTTAAAACAGAATGCTTCAAATCATGGTATCAAACAATTCCGAGAAAATGGAAATGAATCTGAATCTTATACTTAAGAAAAATATGAATGAGAGAAAAAAAATGATAAGGATAATTTTTCTTATAAAAGCAATTTTCCTTATAAAAGCAGTTTTTCTTATAAAAGCAATTTTTCTTATAAAATCAATTTTCTTAAGGATAAGGTGTTTGTGATTTTCAAAACAAGAAGGAATGGAAAAGTCATAAGGAAAACCTTATTGACTCAACAATCTCCCCCTTTTTGGAAAACACAAACATCCCTATGAAAAGGAAAGTCTAGGAAGAAAGAAAACATTAAAGATTATCTCCCTTTGCTTATGGATGTTGATGAATACGACTAACTCCCCCTTAGGCTTTGAAACACTAAGGATCGTATTCTAGATTTCCAGAATGATATTTCATTAAGAATAAGAAAGTCTTCTTTCGATGACAAACTCCCCCTTAGATAGACTCAACTAGAGTTTGTTTTCTTTCTCATCCTTTATTAAGATTATTTTTCCCTTTCATTAGAGTTCTTTTCCTTCTCCCCCTTTGTGATTTTCAAAAAGAATTCGAGGGAATGGAAAATATAACAAAGTACCTGAAAAATTAGTAGTAACAACAAAAGAAACGAGCAAGCAAAAATTTTCATTAATTTTGAAAATCTCAACAACAAAGAAATTTAGATACAACAAAAGATCAGATCTGTCTATTTTAGATCTTTTTCCTTCGCCATGAGACTCTTAAGAATAGTCTTTATCTTCTTCAAGTATTTATGATCTTCCTCGGCTTGCTTTTCTAATGCAACAATTCTTGCATTTTGAGCTTCAATCTTTTCTTCCTGGGCTTGAAGCTTTTATTCCGGAGCCTTCATGATTTGTTCTTGCTTTAACAACTTTTCTTGAAACTCAATCCGATGATCCCTTTCATACTTCCAATTTTGAGAAACAAAATTCAGCTTCCCATTCAGATCTCTGACTTCTTGAATCCGGAAATTCTTTTCATTTGTCAATTTCTCTTCAAAGGAAGAAGTCAGGTCATTTATCTTCCTATCCTCAGTCTCAAAAGCATCTTTAACATTGTCTTGAAATTCATCAAAGAGTCTCATCTCTTCTACAGTTTTCCTCGACCAATTTTTCATCCTCTTGCAAGATCTTCTATGGGCTTCATAGCCGACAAAGAATGTTTTGAACTGAGCCTCTATTTCAACACACTTGTCCATAACCATAGATACGGAGTCTGGTTTCTGATTCAAAGCATGTTGGAGCATCTGACATCTTGATTCAATGCTTGAGAAGGTTGGAATAGAACCTACCAGCTTCTTTAAAGACTAAACAACAAAATCATGCCCCAACGAAGATGACTCCGAATCCGAAAATTTGCTTGGACTATTTTCTTCTTCAACAAGGTCAAGCTTTCTCTTTGAAGAACTACCAACTTCCTTTTTCTTCACCACTACTGAGTTCGGAGTATCAGCAAGAATTTTCTTTCCCTTGTATGTTTTCGGAATAGAATCATGTTCTGGAGTTTTCTTTTCACTATCAGAAACTTGAACAATATGGTCTTCCTTAACAGGAACTTTCTGATCACCAACCTCTACATTATCCATTTGAGCAACATCATGTAGAAGTTATTCTTCTTCTGCATGATAAGCTACTTCTTCTTCTCCTTGCTGCTCATCGTTACCAGGAGTGACTAACTTAGAAGACTCAACTTCTGAGGTTCGGAGTGAAAAATGTTCGGAAGGAGTCCCCTTATAATCATCTACTTGTTTCAACACATCTCTGGTTTCACCACTTCCTTCAGCAACAACTTCTTCTTCTTCCACTTGATCAACTTGCTCTACTTCCTCAGCAGTCTTAGCAACAGCTTCTTCCAGAGTGACGAAATTTCTTCCTGGAGTCTCAGGTAGAGATTCCAATGAAAAAGATCTCGGAACAGGAATGTTTGCTGAAACCATCTCATTAAACTTCAACAAAGCCTGAGCTACCTCAGCCTCAGACATCTTCTTCTTGAGTTTCTTTTCTTTTGCTTGTTTTTCTAGCTCATCCGCAGTTCTTTACTTCAAGGCCTTAGCCTCCGCAGGGTCCAAGCCAAACTGAGGCTCTCCTTGCACTCTCTTCTCTTTCATCTCCCTCCATTTAGCAACTACCTCATCTGGGTAAGCTTTCTTCTTCTTTGGTTTTGGAGGTGCGGAATGAACTTCCTTAGACTTGGGATTCTCTGCTTCAACCTCAACTTCTTTCAGCTTTCTCTTCCTTACCGGCTTAGAGGATTCCGGATCAGCAACTTTCGGAACTGTTTCTTCTTGAGCAGGTGAATCAACAAACTAACCAGTCTTCTTGTTAAAAGCTACATACATTCTTTTAAGTGTACCATCACTCACCAGCATAATCTTGCAAACTATTGGATTAGACTTGCAAGCCTCCTTGAATGACTCAAGGCACCGAACTATCAACTTCGAGAGGATTGCTGGATACATTATAATCTGAGCTCTCAGATTTCCTTTCTTCACATTCTCAAGAGTGATAAGAATGTTCTTCATCAAATTAAACTTCCTCAGATTTATCAGAAAATCTAGGATGTAGATCTCACTCTTATTTAAGCTATCTTTGTCACCCTTCCTCGGTACGATAAGGCCTTGTACCCATAACTCTAGAATCCAGAAATTTGTAGATAGAGAAGCAATCTTCGGAGCCTTATCATCTTCCAGTCCGAGAGTTTCTAACGCTTTTTCCTTGTTGAAGCTACCCTTTGAATCCGGAAACACATGAGATATAAATTCAGCTTCACCTTCATTATTCATCCCTACCAATCTGGCTGCCTTGGCATATGAGAGCTTATAAGTCTTACCATAAGACTTAAAAGACAATTTCTCCCTTCCATCTTCCTTAAGAAAGGAGACTGTTTCATAGAACTCTATAAGAAAATCTGAATACACTTCATCTTGATTCCCAGGTTTTGACACCGCAACATCTTCCCATCCATTAAGCTTAATATTCTTGGAAATAAGAGAGTCATACTTGTTGAAGAAATCCGGATGAACCAGCCTTTCTCTATATACTAACCACTTCGAAATCGGCTTAGAGGAAGACATGTCTTGAGAAGCTACTTCCACAGACATTCGGATCTGAAGACCTCTGAGAAGTTCGGAACGGAAAAAGCTGAGGTTCAGAACGGTCTTAAAACAGAGAGGCAGAGCTTCGCGACGCTGGAGCTTGAAAACTGATGTGGGAAAACCAATTGGGGTTCCCTTTATATAGACAACGAGTAAGACGGTTCAACTTCCATGGTTGATCAAATGGTTGAGACAAGATGAAATCAGATCTGACGGTCGAAAACCAATTCTCAAGAAAACTTGAATCCGATCTTTTGAGTTTTTTATTAAAACAAATAATTAAGAAAACTATAATCCGAAAACAAAGTAGGAAAATACCAGCAAGTAAAGTATGACTACGAAAATCTGGATAAGTAAATCATACCTTTCAGATTGGCTTAGGAGGATTATTCGTAATGGGTAATATAAAAAATGACTACGAAAAATCTTTATTATGGAAAGACATAGTTTGCAAAACTCACTAGGTAAAACAAACTCAGTACGAAAATCTCAGTACGAAAATTTCATTACAGAATTTGAAAATGAAAAACTCATTTTGAAAGATTCGGTACGAAAGTCCCATTACGAAAATACCAGTACGAAATTTTCCATTCCGGAAGTGTTCAATATGAAGTCTTTGATTCCAAAAGTCTTCTACATGAACATATTCATTCTGGAAATTTTAGTTCCAGAAATTCCATTCTGGAAATTTAGTTCTGAAAAGTTTGGAAACAAATTTTGAAAAACTTTGTTTATCTAACAATCAAATGTACTCCCCCTATGAAAAGGAGTTTATTGCTGTCAGGAGACTTTTTCAACAGAAAGTTAATGAAGAATGATTACCTTATAGTTATTATTCCTAACTTCTGTTTAATGTATTCAAATATATCAGAAGGAAAAGATTTTGTGAAAATATCAGCAAGTTGATCTCGCGTTCCGATAAACTGAAGAATAATATCTCCTTTAAGTGTGTGATCCCTAAGAAAGTGATGCCTAATATCTATGTGTTTTGCACGGGAATGATGTGCAGGGTTCTTACTAAGGGCAATGACACTTGTGTTATCACACAAAATTTGGGTTTTAGTAAAACTCAAGCCATAGTCTGTGAGTGTGTGTTGCATCCACAACACTTGAGCACAACAACTTCCAACTGCTACATATTCAGCTTCAGCAGTGGAGAGTGCTACAGAATGTTGCTTCTTGCAGAACCAAGAAACTAATGAATCTCCTAAGAAATGACAAGTTCCGGATGTACTTTTTCTATCCATTATACATCCACCAAAGTCAGCATCAGAAAAGTTTTTTAGGATAAAATCATTTCCAGAAGTATAAAATAATCCTAGATCCATAGTTCCCTTAAGGTAGCGAAAAATTCTTTTTACTGCCTTTAAGTGAGATTCCTTAGGATTGGATTGATATCTTGCACATAAGCATACTGAAAACATTAAGTCTGGTCGACTAGCTATTAAGTATAGTAGGCTCCCTATCATACCTCTAAAAGATGTTTGATCTACTAGTTTCCCAGCTTCATCAAGATCTAAAGAGTTTGAGGTACCAATGGGAGTACTAATACTCTTAGTGTTGTCATAACCATACTTTTTAAGAAGATATTTAATATACTTATGTTGAGATATGTAGGTTCCTTCTGGTTTTTGAGAAATTTGAAAACCAAGGAAAAATGTTAACTCACCCATCATGATCATTTCAAACTCAGATTTCATTAGACTTGCGAAAGAGTTGGTCAAAGATTGTTGAGTTGAACCAAATATGATGTCATCAACATAAATTTGAACAATCAAAACATTTTTCTTATCTTTCTTTATGAAAAGGGTTGGATCTGCATTTCCCTTAACATAGTTATTTTGAATCAAAAATCCAGTAAGTCTATCATACCATGCTCGTGGGGATTGTTTAAGACCATACAGATCTTTGGTAAGTCTAAAAACATGATCAGGATGTTTTGTATCTTCAAAGCCAGGAGGTTGTTCAACAAAAACTTCCTCTTGAACATAACCGTTAAGAAAAGCACATTTCACATCCATTTGGAAAAGTTTGAAATTAAAGAATGCTGCAAAGGCAAGTAGAATACAGATAGATTCAAGTCTAGCTAATGGAGCATAGGTTTCTTCATAGTCTATTCCCTCTTGCTGATTATAGCCTTTAGCAACAAGTCTAGCTTTATTTCTTACTATGACTCCATTTTCATCACATTTATTTCTGAAAACCCATTTTACTCCAATAACAGAAGTTTCCTTAGGTCTTTCAACCAAGGTCCAAACTTTATTCGTTTCGAATTCATTTAGTTCATCTTGCATGGCTTTGATCCAATCATCATCACCTAAAGCTTCATCAGTGCTTTTAGGTTCTAATTGGTAAAGAAATGATAGATGTTCTACTTCATTTCTTAAGGAACTTCTAGTCCTTATAGGTTGATTTACATCACCAATGATACTATCACTGGGATGATTCTTAAGAAACGCCTGATTTGGGTTTTGAAAAGCCTATTCATCAACATAGGGTAGAAAGT
This sequence comes from Viscum album, assembly GCA_963277665.1. Taxonomy (NCBI): domain Eukaryota; kingdom Viridiplantae; phylum Streptophyta; class Magnoliopsida; order Santalales; family Viscaceae; genus Viscum; species Viscum album. Next base: position 193,197,787 of record OY728155.1, on the reverse strand, counting down.
CTTCTGGGGTAAATGTTTCAGGAATATCTTCTTGAACATTATCCTTATCTGAAGATTCTTCTATCAAAGGTTGATAATCAGTTTTTGAAAACACATCCGAGGATGCAGGCTGGGATGGTTTAAAAACAAAAGGATCAGACTCATCAAATTTTACATGTACTATTTCTTCAACAGTACAAGTGTTTTTATTAAAAACTCTATAAGCTTTAGAAGTTGTGGAATAACCTAAGAAAATTCCTTCATCAGATTTTGGTGCAAATTTATGTAAGTTATCTTTAGTATTCAAAATTAATACTTTGCAACCAAAAACCTTGAAGTAGGAAAGTCTTGGTTTTCTACCGTTCCATAACTCATAAGGGGTTTTATTAAGAAAAGGTCTAATCAAAACTCGATTTATAGTATAGCAAGCAGTACTTACAGCTTCAGCCCAGAAATGTCTAGCTATAGAATATTCACTCAACATGGTTCTTGTTATCTCTTGAAGAATTCTATTTCTTCTCTCAACTACACCATTTTGTTGAGGAGTTCTAGGTGATGAAAAATTGTGAGTAATACCTTTTCTACTACAAAAAGTTTCAAAATCAGAATTTTGAAATTCTCCTCCATGATCACTATGAATAGTTTTCAATGGAAGGTTTTTCTCATTTTTAACTTGAGCTCTAAAATTTTTGAAATAAGAAAAAGATTCAGACTTCTTTTCTAGAAAATAGACCCAAGTAAATCTAGTGTAATCGTCAACTAGAACAAACACATAGTACTTGCCTCCAATACTTCCAGTTTGTGTTGGACCGAAAAGATCCATGTGCACTAACTGTAATGCATCGGTTGTTGAGACTTCACCGATTGATTTAAAACTAGATTTATGTTTCTTGTCATATTGACAAGGATCACAAACTTTAGAAGAATCAAATCTAAGCTCCGATAGATCCTTAACTAGTTTCTTCTTAGAGAGTTTACATAGGTTCCTAAGATTACAGGGACCTAGTCTTCTATGCCATAACCAGGAATGATCTTCCATTGCACTTAGGCAAGGTAAATCTTGGCTTCTAAGGTCTTCTAAGTTTAAAGTGTAAACATTCTCTTGCCTATTAGCTGAGAGAATAAATTCTTCCTTGGAATTGTGAACTAAGCACTTATCATTCCTAAAATTCACAAGGTAACCTTCATCACATAACTAACTTATGCTAATGAGGTTGTGCTTAAGACCCTTAACAAAAAGAACATTTGAAATCAAGGTTTTACCAAGAAGAACAATATTACCAATACCAACAATATCACCCTTAGCATTATCTCCGAAAGTTACCTTTCCTCCTTTCGTTTTGATAATCTTTTCAAAATAGATTTTGTTACCAGTCATGTGCTGGGAACATCCACTATCCATGTACCATGTATTGTTGCTGGTATTCTCCTTATTTTCCCGAAATCAAGAAGAAAATTAGAATTTCGGAATCCAAACTTGTTTGGATCCAAGATTTCCAGATAATAAAATTTTAGGAACCCACATCTTCTTAGAAAAGCAAGCTTTGTGAAATCCTAGAGATTGGGTTTTGTTTAAGGAACAATTTTTTGCCCAGTGACCACCACATTGACACTTGGTACAAAATGGGGCACTTTGAGGCACAAAATAATTGTTACTAAAAATTGGTTTTGCATGGGTATAACCAAATCCGGATTTATTTCTTAAAGGTCGTATTTGGGAATACATTTTATCAGAATTTTCCTTACCATGGGTAAAGTTTGATAAAAACTTATTTAAGGAAAAAATTTCGGACTTGAGTTTTATAACCAAGTTTTTATCCTCAGAAGCATTAGTTTTAGAACTAGAGTTAGGCTCGAAAACATTTTTCTTAGAAATTACTTTTTCTAACTCTTTAGAAAGTTTGTTCTTCTTAGAACTTGCTTCCTCAAGATTTTTTGAAATACTTTCAAAATCAGCATTTTTCCTATCAAGATCTTTAGAAAGATCTGATATCTATTTTGTAAGAATAGAATTCCTAGAGTTTTCCTTATCAAGTTTCTTATTGAGTTTAGAATTCTCAATCTCAAGAAGTTCAGCAAACCTAGAGACTTCTTCATAAGTAGGTAAAGTATTTTCTTCATCAGAAGAGGATTCTTCATCAGAAGAGTTATAATACTTACTATCATTTGAATTTAAAGAAACATTGGTCAATGATTCATCATTTCGTACCTTAGCCATAAAACAATGATTATCAATAGGTAATCTGGCTATCAGACCAAGATTCTTCTGTCCTGAAGATTCATAATCAGAAGATTCATCTGAAGAGTCACCACCACTGGCACTCCAGGTGTCATTAGCTTTCAAAACTTTCTTAACTTTGGATTTATAATACTTCTTTTTGTTCCTGTCTGAATGTCTTTCTTTCCTTTCTTTCTTTTTGAGCAAAGGGAAATCTGGTCTAATATGTCCAGCTCTCTTGCATTCATAACAAGTGACTTCTCCATCTTTCTTATCTTTCCTTTCCTTTTTCTTATACTTGATTGGAAACTCCTTTGGCCATCTATCTTGTTCATACTTCGAGCAAGATTTGCTAACTCATTCTCAGATATTTCACTCTCACTAGATTCGTATTGGAAAATAACTTTCTTAGATTTGGATCTGGTTACTCTCTCAGGAGTCTTAGCTTTCATCTGATTTGATGTTGTTGTAAAAGCAACGATACCATTTCCATTTTTCTTCTTGATGTTGTCAGCATCTCTCTTCATTATGGTCTCATGTTGAAGAAGAGTTCCAAATAACTCATCAAGAGAAATTTGAGTGACCTTCCTGTTCTCATCTATAGCATTTCTTTTGGATTCTCACTCATTGGGCATAATATCAATTATCTTGTCCACAAGTGCTTCATCATCTAACCCTTTTTCTCCCATATACTGTAGGCTGTTGACGATAGTCATAAATCTCTGTTGAACTTTACAAATTGGTTCTCCATACGGAAAGTTGAAGCCATGATATTCAGCTCTAAGCATAGCTCTCCTAGTCTCAATCACTTTAGAAGTTCCAAAGTGTGTAACCTCTAACTTATTCCAGATACAATTAGCTGCTTCACAAGAAGAAATTTGGCTATATATATTTCTGGTCATTGAACAAAGTAGAGTATTGCGTACCTTATAATTGAGTTGATATTCTTGCTTTTCCTGGTTAGTAAAAGTTCTAACTTCCTTATCAGGAATTTTATAATCTCCAATAAGCATAACAAAGTTGTCTACTCCAGTATTGATAACAAAAGTCTTCATTCGATCTCTCCAGTATTCATAATCATTACCATCAAAGATTGGTGGTCTTGTAGGATTTAGATTATCAATTGAACCGACATTGATTCCTGTCATACTTGAACAACCTTCGATACACAAACTTGTTAGTAGCAAAAGTTTGTAATCACAAAATTCGGAATGGAAAGTTCGGAATGGGAAAGTACGGAATTGGAACGTACGGAATGAGAAAGTTCAGAATGATAAAGTGAGAAAGAAAAACTTATACGTGAGTACAAGTATTTCAGAGACCTCCTCTGATACCAATTGTAGGATCGATAGGATCTAAATAATGATGTAGATGCTCAATTTACAAGAGGGGGGGTGAATTGTATACTTTAAAAAATTCCTTTGGAACCTTTAAAGTTAGTTACAATTAACTATGTTTTCCTTAAGCAAAGGAAAGGGCTAAGTTTAACAAAGTTAAACTTAAGCAAATTCACAACACCTCTAATACCAAATGTAAACTTGGAGAGGGATTCCGAATAGGTTCCGGAAAAATGGTTCCAGAAATTGAATCTTAACTAAAGATTACAATATGAGATTCTACCTTAAAGCGTATAGAATCTAAATGAAACAGAGTAAAAGTAAGGAAGTATAAGAAAGTTATACTTTGCTTCTAATACAAAATGCAGCGGAAAATAAACAAGTAGAAGAACTACAAGTAACAAGATATAAGTCTTTTAACCCAAAGAGAAGGGTATCCAACAACCTTGGATAAAGGTCCCTTGATTTATACTTTCAAGAAATTCTGTCTTACCCACACTAGGGTAAGCCCTCGATACGAAGATCGGAGTGTCTCTGTCTTGCTATCCCTTCAAGCCTTCAACTTCAAGGTAGTTGGAAACCTCTGTCTTCCTCATCAAGGAAGCCCTCGAACTTCAAGGTAGTCGGCACCTCTGTCTTCCTATCCCCGAAAGTCCTCGAATGTAATCACCAACATTCAGAGTCGCACGAAGCTTTGAGAGTTAATAAGAGTCTCTCTCTCTAAAAACCATTCAAGCATGTAATCACATGAGTCGAAGATCAGTCAGCATTTCAGCACTGAGCTCTTTCAAATGAGATCCTATTTATAGGTAAGGTCAGCCTCCTTTCCAACGGTCATATTTTCCTTAAAAATCGGAGGGACCTGTACATGTGTAACTTAACCAATGGTTAGTTCATAACAGAATAGATGACATCGTTTTATAACAAAACAAGTGTAACAGAATGTACGACATCGTTTTAAGTTTAACTAAAAAGTTCGGAGTGAAAGTTCAGAGTATAAATGAAAAATATTTTCGGATTCTAAATAAATTCGGAGTGTATAAAACAAAGATGATCAGATTCTGTTTAATAGGTGAATTCGGAATGAGAATTCGGAATGAGAATTCGGAATGAGAATTAGTCATCAGAATTCGTAGTGAGAATTACTCATCAGAATTCGTAATGGGAATTCCTCATTAGAATTCGTAATGAGAATTCGTCATCGAACTTTATAAGGATTCGTATCTTGAATCTGGAGTAGAACTTAATCAGAGTTCGTATCCGGAATTCGGATTTTGAACTTCATTACAGTTCTTATCCAGAATTCGGAGTAGAACTTTATTACAGTTCTTTATCCAGAATTCAGAGTAGAACTTTATTACAGTTCTTTATCCAGAATTCGGAGTTTAAAATAGAATGCTTCAAATCAAGGTTTCAAACAATTCTGAGAAAATGGAAATGAATCCGAATCTTATAATTAAGAAAAATATGAATGAGAGAAAAAAAATGATAAGGATAATTTTTCTTATAAAAGCAATTTTCCTTATAAAAGCAATTTTTCTTATAAAAGCAATTTTTCTTATAAAAGCAATTTTCTTAAGGATAAGGTGTTTGTGATTTTCAAAACAAGAAGGAATGGAAAAGTCATAAGGAAAACCTTATTGAATCAACAGGGGAAAGAGGATATGTTTGGTTTTTCCCAACAGTTTGGTAAACCGTTGGGAAAAACGTGATAAATTTGTGCACTATTTCCCAACGGTTGTAAACCGTTGGGAAAAAGATTTCCCAACGGTTCTTGAAAACCGTTGCGATAGGGTAATTTTTCAGTACCCTATACCAACGGTTCACTGTAAACCGTTGGTAAAAACTTTTCCCAACGGCTTACTTCCCTACGGGTTGCAGAACCGTTGGTATAACATATACCAACGGTTCTGCAGCCTTTCCCAACGGTTCTAAATCGTTGGGAAATCCTGCATTTCCAGTAGTGTGCCCACACATATTATAATAAATATCATTTAATAAAACAATATTTCCTCAAAATCCTGACTGAAAAAACTACATGGCGTGTAATCATAAATACAGGGCGTGTACCTATTTTTCATTGAAAACTACATGACGTATACATTCAATGTACATGGCGTGTATATCTTATTTTCATTTATTCATTTCCTTTCCAAAATGAAAACTACACGGTGTGTACATTCAATAATACACGGCGTGTACTTGTTTTCAAAATAAAAACTACACGGTGTGTAATCATTAATACACGGCGTGTACTTGTTTTCATTTTATTCTTCCTCCAACATTAAAATGATTTAGGCTTCTTTGAATAATTATTAAACCACATACAGGAATAATCTTTATTCTACTTGAGATACTTTAATACACTTAGTGTGTGACCCTCTAGGCCTCTTTCTCGTTGGTATTAGGCGGGCTTGCCTAAAGTCCAAGATTACTGTCTAGCAATGGGTTAAGGCACCCAATAGAAAGAAGTTGACGCCGCATTGATGTGTCACCTCATACGAATGCTTACCATGTAATTTAATCCCTTTGTCTCAGTATATCATCAAGCAGTTTTCATGGCAGTGTCATAAACCTATATGCTTGATCTGTCATTCTTTGACTTCCAGAAATAAACTCGTCGTGACACCATGGCCATGAAATTTGTTCGACAGTTCTACTTCAATCAAAGGGCCTGAGATATTTACTTCCATAATCATGGAAGGGACAAATACTTCCTCGACTTATCCATTAACAACATGTCATTCGTGACGCACCCAACGTACCCTACTTCCCGCTAATTGTCTTCGTGACGGTTTTCGTCAACAAATCTAAGTGTGTGATTCATGACATGAGTTAATGATAATCTTCCAGTCTAAGGACCATTACACACGCTCGTAGATAGCAATGTCCGATGACACCAATACATGTGGAATTACTACTGGCAGGTCTGTTCTCATAATCTCCCATCTTGGAGATTACCAAGTGCGAACTCCATGAGAGAGAGTCTCGTCTTCTTACAAGTACTCGCACATGACGGTATGTATAATATGTGTCCTATCATAGTATGTCATCCAACTGCATAACTTTATTTAAGAATATTGTTATAGCATTTCAAGATTCTCATCATAGCGGGGATCTTCCATGACCTTATCAATGCTACAAATATTTCAGTACATTATTTTTTTATATTCATGCAGAACAATGAAAAATATATAATAAGTGAACATTCATGTAATCAAAGTAAAAAACAGTTGGTTCTCAGGACACCAACCCTAACAAATTTCCACTTGGACTAGAGCCAACTGCCTATGACTTTTAGTCCACTAGACCTCACATGATGATCATGTTTCTGCTGAGTCAAGACTTTAGTCAAGGGGTATGCCACGTTTTCTTCCATGGAAATACTGCTCACTGCAACTTCACCTCTCTGAGAAAAATCCCTCAAGAGATGATACTTATAAAGTATGTTCTTTGTCCGCTGATGTGACCTTGGCTCTTTTGCAAGTGTCACCGCAACAATATTATCACAATAGACTGTGATAGGATCTTTACTGCTGGGTACAACATCCAGCTCTTGGATGAAGCTTCGCATCCATACTACTTCTTTAATTTCCTCATAAGTTGCGATATACTCGGACTCTATTGTAGAATCTGCGACCACACCTTTCTTTGAGCTATTTCAGCTCCCTGCACCTCCATTCAAACTGAAGATGTATCTAGTCTGTGACTTCATGTCATCTTGATCAGTCTGGAAACTAGCATCTACATGTCCTATGATAACTAGTTCTTTATCTCCTCCATAAACCAGGAACATATCCTTAGTACGCCTCAGATACTTAAGGATAGTCTTGACTGTCATCCAATGACGGTCTCCTAGATCAGCTTGATATCTGCCTACCGCACTTAATGCGTAAGCAACATCTAGCCGTGTGCATAGCATAGCATACATGACTGACCCAATCACAGATGCGTAAGGGATCCTTGGCATTTTCTTTCTTTCCTCATGTGTCTGAGGACACATTTTCTTGGAAAGATGAATGCCATGTGACACTAGCAACAATCCCCTCTTGGACTGTTCCATACTGAATCTCTTCAGTATCTTGTCAATGTATGTACTTTGACTTAGGCCCAGCATTCTCTTAGATCTATCACGATGTATCTTGATCCCAAGAATATATGCCACCTCGCCCAAGTCTTTCATAGAGAAGCATTTATCTAACCATGCCTTAACTGACTGTAAGACAGTTACTTCATTTCCAATTAGTAATATGTCATCAACATATACTATTAGGAAAACAACTGCAGTTCCACTAAAACTTTTGTAGACACAAGGCTCACATTTGTTCTTAACAAATCCAAATTCTGTTACGGCTTTATCAAAACAAATGTTCCATGACCTTGATGCTTAATTTAATCCATAAATGGATTTCTAAAACTTTCATACCTTGTTGGCATCCTTTGGAGTCACAAACCCTTCAGGTTGTGTCATGTAGACATCTTCCTGGAGGTTCCTGTTAAGGAATGATGTTTTGACATCCATTTTCCAAATTTCATATTCATGGTAAGCGACAATGGACAATATGATTATGATGGATTTCAGCATCACAACCGGTGAAAAGGTTTCATCATAGTCAATTCCTTGACGTTGTCTAAAACCTTTTACAACCAGTCATGCCTTATAGGTGTTGACTTTCCCCTCCATGTCTAGTTTCTTCTTGAATACCCATTTTTTACCAACAGGATTTACATCAACTAGAGGATCTACCAAAATCTAGACTTGGTTTTGGTACATGGAATTCATTTCAGAATTCATGGCTTCTTGACACTTAGCAGCGTTTGTGCCTTCAACTTCTTCCTTGTAGGTAAGAGGATCATCATTGTCAACCAATAATGAGTCAGCATCCTCGGTGACAAGAAAATCATATCGTTCTGGTTCTCTCACCTCTCTCGTGCTCCTACGCAGTTCTTATGTCTCTGGAACAGATTTTTCTTCCACGGGGCTTTGTGGAATCTTTTCTTGTACCAACTCCTGTGTATATTAAGCCTTGACTTCATCAAAGTCTATCTCGCTCTCACTATCTCTTTTGGATATGTGCTCCCTCTCAAGGAATATGGTGTGTCTTGCCACTATTAACTTTTTATCTGAGGGGTTTTATAGGTAACATCTCCTTGTTTCCTTGGGATATCCTATAAAGATACACTTTGTGCCTCGGGGTGCAAGCTTGTTACCTGAAGAGGCCTTAAAAAATGTTTCGCAACCCCACACATGTAAATTTGATAACATGGATTTGCGTCCACTCCATAATTCGTATGGAATACCATTTATCGATTTAGTTGGTACTTGGTTTAGTATGTGTGTTGCTGTTTGTAATGCATATCCCCAAAAGGATAATAGAAGACTCGCATGACTCATCATTGATCTCACCATGTCCAACAGGGTGTGGTTACTCCTTTCACTTACACCATTCCACTGAGGCGTGTAAGGAGGAGTGAGTTGAGATAGAATCCCAAACTCCTGTAAGAAATCAATGATGTCCTGATTAAGATATTCTCCTCCTCTGTCTGAGTGGAGTTTCTTAATCTTCTTACCAAGCTGGTTCTCAACTTCATTCTTGTATTCTTTGAACCGATCAAAAGAATCTGAATTATACCTCATTAAGTAAATATATCCATATCTACTAAAATCATCAGTAAAAGTTATGAAGTACAAGAACCCACCCTTGCTTCAACTGGAAATGGTCCACATACATCTTTGTGAACTAATTCTAGAAGCTCTTTAGCCCTTCCACCTTTCCCACTAAATGGGGCTTTGGTCATTTTGCCTTGTAGACACACATGACATACACCAAGTGGTTTTAGTTCAAAAGAATCTAAATACCCATCTTGATGTAATTTTGTCAAACGTTTCTCATTGGCATGACCTAGCCGATGATGCCAAAGTTGGGTGTGGTATGAGTCATGTGAATTAACTTTGTCATCGATTTCCATTACTTGGTTTGTGTAGTCTAACACATAAAGGTCGTTATATAAATGTGCCCTACCAAAACAAATGCTATCTTTATAAAAGTAGCAACATTCATTTCCAAATTTGAAGATGAATCCATCAGTATCTAATCTGGATACTGATATAATGTTTTTGGTTACAGAGGGTACACAATAAAATCCTTTTAAAACTAAGACCATCCCAATAGGCAATGTGAGGTGGTAGTCTCCGACAGCTAAAACAGCGAGTCTGGATCCGTTGGCTGCTCGCAGATCCACCTCACCTCGGTCAATCTTTCTGAATCTACTTGGTTCCTGTATTTGGATACAGATGTGAGCACCAAAATAAGTATATAATACACAATTAGTAGAAATAGATAGATTGCATTTGATAAAAAATGCACCTGAAGCTTCCCCTTGCTTCCTTGGCTGGGTGCAATTTTTCTTCCAGTGGCCCTTCTTGCCACATGCGAAACAAACAGCCTCATGTTCTCTTGCCTCCCCTTTGATCTTCCTTTCCTTGGAAGGCCTTGAAGTATCTTTGGTCTTAAAGCTCTTCGCCTTCCCTTTCCTTTTATTCACCATAAGGACAGAAGGTTTATCACGCTTCATATCATTTTCCACTTAACGAATAAGGATAAAAAGATCAGATAGAGACTTCTCAATGTTGTTCATGTTGAAATTTACAACAAAGTTAGAGAAGCTTTGGGGGAGTGATGCGAGAATGAGATCGGTACCCAGTTCTTTGGGGAGTTTAAACCCTAGAACCTCCAAGTGCTCAATGTAGTCAATGAGCTTGACTACATGAGGCCCAACTGGGGCACCCTCTCCAAGCTTGCTCTGAAATAGAGCCTTGGAGATCTCAAACCATTCATGTCTTGCTCTCTCCTGGTATAGACCACGATGGTGCTCGATCATTCTATAGGCATCCATGTCTTCATGAGACTTCATGATCTCACTAGACATTGATGATAGCATCAAACATTGAACATTGAGTGCATCATTCAAATGTTGATCATAGACCAGGAAATCTTGATCACTCGCCCCTTGGGCAGGAGAATCAGGAAGTGAGGACTCCAGCACATAAAACTTTCGTTCATGGCATAGGATAACCCGAAGACGCCTAAACCATTCTTGAAAGTTACTGCCGGTGAGGATATTGTCTTTGTCCAGAATTGATCGCAGAGAAAATGTGGTTGACGAGCTTGTCATATTTGATTCTACAATTTAAAAGAGCAGATTTATCAGTACTTTCTTGATTACATTTTATGAGAAATAATAAATTTTATTAATTATCCCACTATTTTATTAAGTCCCAATGGCCCTTACCATTGAACTCGGAATGTCCAGTTGCTTTGACATTCTAGTGGCAAGGATCCATATTCCCCTTCGTATAAACCCAACAAGGGTTGGTCAAGCTATTTGAAGGTATTTAGGTAGGAAGGTCTTTGCCAACTGTGAGCTTACAGTTCCTTGATCTGTTGAGTGGACTCCCCAATCCTGAAATCCTAACTTGTATTTCCTCAACACTTACCTCCATTTTATAACAAGTCTAGCAAGGGCTACTCCTCTTGATGTAAAATGTTTAAGTCAACCTGAAACTTTCATAAGAGCTTCCTTTATAAAAGTAAGTGTCCCAACAAGGGTTGGTCAAACACATAGTTTTATTGAGTCTTTCCCTTAATCAAGTAACAGAAGGCTTGGTCTGACTTAATATAGTATTTGAGGGATTTTATTCTTTATGCGTAGTTTTGCATTATCACATGCTTGTTAATATTAAGTGATGCTTTCTTAAGAGATTAACCATGTTCTGATAATGTTTACACATAGTTCAGTTCCATCTTTGCATGCTTGTTCATTTCATTAATTATGTGATCGCAGAAACACATACATAATAAATAAACCATGCAATCATATAGAAATAAAATAAGATGGCATGATCATGAGCTTCTATTGGTTAGTTTATCTAGCGGTTTGATAATCTAACCCTGACCTAGGGAAAACACCTTGAACCCAATGGTTCGTGTTTTGCAGCTCCCATCTATCCACCTTTGCATCTTCTTAGGTTGGTTTCACCTCAGCTTTGGATTTTTGAACCGTCTCCACTGGCTTGGGAGATCCTCCATTACATGGGGTTTACATTAAAGAAACCATGGGCATGCATGCCCTACATTTTATTAGAAGAAGGCTCGCAGGCCAATGAATTTAAATTAAACAAATTTAAATGAAACCATACACACATACAAAGGGTCTTTGGTCTAGCTCATGATCATCCATAGCATGCAATTACATTTACGCATATTTAGAATTCAAATTCTTTTAATCGTTCTATTATTTAAGATAAGTCGCGCTTGAATTCAATTAATTATGATCTTATAATTAATCAATTCTTTATCTTAAATACCTTTCTGAATTTCCTTGAGATTCTTCTCATCCACATTCCTTGTACAGGTCTTTGTACTTTTGGAGGAAACCTGGTGAAATTCCATTTCTAGAAAGTACACGGCGTGTAGGCTATATTACACGGCGTGTATTTTTCACCCTTTATCCAAAGTACACGCCGGGGGCTTTGGCGTGTTTTCTGTACTTTGGAAATTTTGGAGTACACTGCGTGTAGATTAATCTAACACAGCGTGTACTTCCTTGTTACGCGGTTACCGGCCTGGAAATCCCGTGTACGCGGAACACGGCTTCTCCTTGTACACGGTTTCACCTGGATCGGATTGGACTACATGACGTGTTGATTAAACATACACGCCGTGTATTCCGGTTTCCACGCGCCATTCAATTCTGGTCAACACGGTGTAATAAAACTCAGGTATACTCAATTCACACAGCGTGGTTTGGCAGACTAGTACCGGTTTGTTGAACCTAAGTACACGGCGTGTATTTTTCACTACACGTCGTGTATTATTGTGTTGTATGGATAGAAAGAGCGGCTCCTCCGGATGAGATCCTTGTTTTTAATTTAATCAAAATTAAAATTAAAAGTTCATTTCTGTGATGTGAATCGAGAAACGAAGGAGGAAGAACAGATCTCATTCATTCAGTTTATAAAACGATTTATCTTGAATTGAATCAAATATAAATGCATAAATTATCAACGGAAATTAAATAACTATAATCAATGTTGTAACCTCCCTCTGATACCAATTGAAGGTCTTGGGCGCAGCGGAAGCTCGTGGGTGGATGTGCCAACTTGGATTTTTGTCATTAGAAATGATCAATCTGGGATAAATACGACGATAAACGCCAGACTCCATGGATCGAATCACAGAAATAGACAAAGAAGAGGAATAGTCCCGGAACCATAAATGTGGATCGTCATAGGTTGATTATAATTAATTTAATTAATTGACAAGAAGTACCTTTTATGGCGTTCTTTCTTTGTTGATATTTCTGATCACGTTCCGATGTGATTCGTCGTTGCGTCGCAGAAGCCAAGTGTAGACTTCCTCTAGCGGTGATCCACACGTGCACCACATATCTCTGGACATCGCCAAAGGAATCTCTGTGTGCTAGCGTGGAGAAGCCTTTTCTTGCGTTGTCCGCCTTAGATCGCCTTGATCCGGTGGAGGTGGATCTCTCTCAGTCTTGAGAGTGTTCTTGGAGGACAGAGTTCTTTTGGTCTTGAGAGAATTCTCCAGAATTGTTGTGCACAACGATTCTCTTAGGAAAAGAGTTGGGGTTGTGAGGATATTTATAATCGGGTTTGAGGTTGTAGAGTTATGAAAATAAATAAATGTGTTACGCGTTTTATTTATTTCATTAACTCTTTTGAAAACCTCATGCCGAGTCATTAATTCCTTGACATATACCCACACTGATTATAATAAATATCATTTAATAAAACGATATTTCCTCAAAATCCTGACTGGAAAAACTACACGTCGTGTAATCATAAATACACGGTGTGTACTTGTTTTTCATTGAAAACTACACGGCGTGTATATCTTGTTTTCATTTATTCATTTCCTTTCCAAAATGAAAACTACATGGTGTGTACATTCGATAATACACGGAGTGTACTTGTTTTCAAAATAAAAACTACACTGCGTGTAATAATTAATACACGGTGTGTACTTGTTTTTATTTTATTCTTCCTCCAACATTAAAATGATTTAGGTTTCCTTGAATAATTATTAAACCATGTACGAGAATAATCTTTATTCTACTTGAGATACTTGAATACACTTGGTGTGTGACCCTCTAGGCCTCTTTCTCGTTGGCATTAGGCGGTCTTGCCTAAAGTCCAAGATTACTGTCTAGCAACGGGTCAAGGCACCCAAGAGAAAGAAGTTGACACCGCATTGACGTATCACCTCATACGAATGCTTACCGTGTAATTTAATCCCTTTGTCTCAATATCTCATCAAACAGGTTTCATGGCAGTGTCATAAACCTATATGCTTGATCTGTCATTCTTTGACTTCTAGAAATAAACTCGTCGTGACACCATGGCCATGGAATTTGTTCGACAGTTCTACTTCAATCAAAGGGTCCGAGATATTTACTCCCATAATCATGAAAGGGACAAATCCTTCCTCGACTTATCCATTAACAACATGTCATTCGTGACGCACCCAACGTACCCTACTTCCCGCCAATTGTCTTCATGACGGTTTTCGTGAGCAAATCTAAGTGTGCGAGTCATGACATGAGTTAATGATAATTTTCCAGTCTAAGGACCATTACACACGCTCGTAGATAGCAATGTCTGATGACACCAAAACATGCGGAATTACTACTGGCGGGTTTGTTCTCATAATCTCCCATCTTGGAGATTACCAAGTGTGAACTCCATGAGAGAGAGTCTCGTCTTCTTACGAGTACTCACATATGACGGTCTGTATACTATGTGTCATATCATAGTATGTCATCCAACCGCAGAACTTTATTTAAGAATATTGTTATAGCATTTCAAGGTTCTCATCATAGTGGGTATCTTCCATGACCTTATCAATGCAACAAATATTCCAGGACATTATTATATTATAGTCATGCAGAACAATGAACAATATATAATAAGTGAACATTCATGTAATCAAAGTACAAAACAGTTGGTTCTCAGGACACCAACCCTAACATATGTTGGCCAAGATCCCATGTATGGTGACCATGTATACATCCATTCCCAAAGATCAAAAATAGAGTTGAATCTCATTCTTTCATAATTGGAAATTTTTTCCATCGAATATCAAAATTCTCTTGTGGTTAAACACCATTGTCATTACTTCAAATAGATAATAATCCACCAAAAACTTTCAACTCTAATAGCACTTATTGGTCCCAAGAAAGATAAATACCCTGATAAGGGGGTGAATCAGGGTTTATCAATTTCTTAAAATGGACCTCACCAACAATCTTGTTCCATCATTGGTAGGAACACCTCTCTCCCTCACAATAAATATCAAGAAAAAAAGAAAACAAAGAAGGAAACAAGTAGTCTTACTTAGTTCACCCAACTTGAGATAATCCAAGGAGCATGCAATGGTGATGTGCCAATGTACCTAAAACACTAATCACAATTCTTGTTTCTTACGATTTAAAGCGTCCACATTAACCCTCCAGGTTTACTAAATTCACAAATCAGAGAACTCACTCCTCTCAATCACTCAAAAAGCATAATGCTCCTCCAAGAAAAATTGTCTCAATCTCCACATGCTAATAATAAGATTACACCATCAATGGTGTATCAATCATCTCCCCCTTCATCCAAATTATAAAATCCATGAACCTCTAGTGAGATAGCCTCCTTGATCTCCCTTATTTTCTTCACTAACTTTTTATCACTAGTCTAGAATTCTTATCCTTATCTACTTCAATCCACAATCCTCTTTCTTCTTTTGAGGAGAAATATATCTCTCCAATCTTGGTAGAATCTCTAATTTTCCCCTTTAAATGATCTTCAATTCTCCCTAATTAATATGGTAAAACTTATCTAATAACCTCCTTCAAAATCGAACCAAATTCACACATTTAATTATCATATTTTCCTCCTAAAAGATAGGATATTTGAATATGGAAATTTATTGACTCGACTTCTCCATAACATGAATACTGACATCACGATGTGATCCTCATTCCCTTTTAAAAATGAAAACCCATACTCATACCTTCACAAGATCCTACACAATGTGATATTGTCCTTTGTAGCATGTGTCAGTAACTTCCAAATTTCACAGTTCACACTTTGTAAAACAAGTCATGGTGAAAATTCGAGATTCTCTATTGATTAGAACACCACAGTGCAACTCATCCCATCATGATGTAAGCTCCTAAACTTCAAAAATCTCAACTCTTACATACCATGTCTCTACGACGTGATCTTCTTCTAGGGCGTAGATATCTCCAAATAAGCAAAGCCACTAAAATTCGACTAAACCTTTTTACAATGCGGTCATCCTTCCCATGGTGTGACCACTGTGTTTTGGCGCAATGGAAAATAGATAATCCTCACATATCATGCAGGTATCCCATACATAACATCCAGGTAACCCTTAACTATAAGAATTTTCCATTTTCCCAGTAATCTGTAACTTCACTCACAACGTGACACTAGTTTCCACAGCATAAACAATTAATCAGCTTCAAACACCTCGAACTTTCAAGGGGTCCCCTTCATGATGTGAACCACTCCCCATGATACCAACCTCTAAAACAAGTTATTCTAACATAGATTTCCCATAGTGTGACCTAAGATGTCACAATGTGATTTGTGTCCTATAGATAGAACTACTACAACTACTTCTAACTTCTTCCAAAACTCCTTTAGCCTTCATGCTATAAGTTCTTTATGACTTTATAAGCTACTTTGGAAGTCCCTTCAACAACCTAGTTAATAAACACAACCCAAAAATACTCCAAGGGGATTTCTTTTAGTAGAATTATATATCCTATCCTTTATTTTTATGATTGTATAATGTCTCTTTTCAGCGATTGTGACTTACTTACAAAGGTGGGAAGGGAATCTTTCTCTCTCTCTTCCTTTATGTTTATCACTCAGTTTTTTCCCCCACCTCTTTATTCTATATTTTCTTTATGTGCCTTCCTTTGGAAGTTATTTTATTCGAATTTCTTAAAAATAAATTTCATTGACTTTCTCCTTCCTTTTGAAATCATTTATTCAAATTTTCTTTGTTTATATAAAAAACATCCAAATACGGACCAGGAAATGGTTTAGTGGTTATTGAAAAATGATCTACATCCATTTGGTTGGGAGTTTTACCCTTGATGGTATCTATTTTCTAGATTTTTCTATACCTTAGGTGTGACTGGTTATGTGGGATGTGGATTGGATAATTGTGGGTGGGAAAACATGATACACACTGTGTGGACATCATGGGCATGAGGTTTGGGGTTCTGGGTGGCTGGATAAGGTGGGATGCAGGGGTAGGCCATTTTGACTAAATCCAAGCTGGACAACACGCATGATGCGATGATGATGGGCATGAATGGCGAGAAGTAGTTGATGGCCATGAAGTCTTTAGCGGCATGCATATATATTGGGATTTTTTTTTGAAATTTGAATGAGATAGAGAGAGAGAGAGATAAGAGAGTTTAAAAAATAAGGGTTAGTGGGATGAGAGAGTTTGAAAAATGATAGAGAATTTTTTGAAAAAGAGAGATGTTTTTTTTAGAGACCCATGTGACGCACTTATAAAAAGGATACACCATATTGCTTCCCAGGAAGGAGGGTTTTCAAGATGTAGTTGCTTTGAGAGGGAAGGAAGGGGTGCCGCCTTTGCGGGTTGCCCAACTGCCAACAAAGGCATACAAACCAAGGTGAAGATGATGGTGTGCAGTGATGGTGAGAGAATTGTCAACGATGACACGTAAACAGATCCATGATGGAGAGCTATGTATCAAAAGTTCTCTTGGTTGTGGAGATCAAGCGGCATGTCCCGATTGTGATAATCGGCGGTACAACAAAATGATATGTCCATGTGTGTGTAAAAAATGACTTCAGGTGAAAGAAATTTTTCTCCGGGTGTTGAGAGAAAAATCATTTGGGTGCGTTGTAAAATTCCTTTGGAACAATGGGTATCAGAGGGAGGTTGACGGTTCCAACTAGAGAAGATCCAGATATAGCGATGAAGTCGCATTGAGGAGTTTGTTAGAGATTTGGAAAGATGACACTTGTAATGGGCGTGATGAATCATGTCAGTGTCCACATGGATGATCTGATGTAGATGGAAATCCAACTAAAGTGGAGTTGATGTGACAGATCTAATCATGGCCGAGTCGATGATGGTAAAGTCGACAATCACACTGATGGTGATGGTGAATATGGTGGAGTATTCAAATTTTAAATCAAGATGGAGATTGTTGGGATTTTTTATTTTGAAATTTGAACGAGATAGAGAAAAAAAGTGATAATAGAGTTTGAAAAATAAGGGTGATATGTGGGATGAGAGAGTTTGAAAAAAAAGAGATTTTTTTTGGAAAAAAAATATGAGATATTTTTTTTAGAGTCCCACATGTCACGCTTATAAAACGGATACATCGGATTGCTTCACAGGAAGGAGGGCTGGTAAGATGTAGCAGCTTTGAGAGGGAAAGAATGGGGTGCGGCCTTTGTGGTTGCCCAACTATCAACAAAGGCATACAAAGTGAGGTGAAGACGATGGCGTGTGATGATGACGAGAGAATTATCGACAACGGTGAGAGAATTGTTGATGACAACGTGCAAAGAGATCCATGATGGAGAGTCATGTAACGAAAGTCCTCTTGGTTGCGGAGATCAATCAGCGTGTCTCAGTTGCGGTGATTAGCAGTACAACAAAATGGTATGTCCATGTGTGTGAAAAATGACTTTGGGTGAGAGAAAAATTCTTTGGGTGCGTTGTAAAATTCCTTCCAGAGATGTGTAAAATTCTTTCGGGTAAATTTTCTAGTGTTTTGCAATTACTTCTGTTGTGAAGTCGGGCTATACCCCAATAATATATGCATACATGGGTCATGCAAGACATGTGCAAGATTGAAAAAAAAGGTGTGGGTCAAAGAAATAATTGGGCCCTTTGACAGTCATTTAAAAATTGTATAGGGCATGTTAGGGGAAGACCAACCCTTGAGAAGGGTGGGGTCTAATCCAACTAGTCCATTTGGGTGTGTGTGTGTGTGTGTGTGTTTGGTTTCTTGTAACCTCAACACTTCAAAAAAAACATCCAAATGCAAAGGATATTTCTTCTTAATTTCTATATAATTTTGCAACTTCCTTTAAAGGATTTTTCATGTGTAAAACCCCTTTATGTTATACTGCTTTAATATTTTATATATTTCATTAGATGTATAATTTCATAGCATCATCCATTTTCTTCTTCTGGATGATTTATTTTTATAACTCGTGAAAATTGAATTGTAACGTGTTTTATTTTCACGTGTTAATTCTGTTATGTGTTTATGAGGGATTGATGATTGTTTTTTCGTTCATGTGGCACATATATATAAGAATATATTTATATGATAAGTGCACCCAAAATTAAATATTTCTCTAATGCATTGGGTAAAGCTTTATATCTCATGAGATAATTATGTTATGAGACATGAATGGTGAACCTAGTCCACTATGTTATGGGGCCTAAGATGTTATCTTAGTCCACTATGTTGGTCTTGACAGTTATTTTTGACTTGATTATGATATCCTATGATTATGTATGTGTAATATTCCTATGTTATGTCGCATCTTTATGTTATGATTCATGCTTATGTTCCGTGGTTTCTATTCAGTTGGGTATAAATACCTTATATAATTATCATGAACCCTAATTATGTTTTCATACGAAGTGTTTGTTTTATGCTCGATCTTTTATTATCTTCATTATGACCATCTATGTTGTTGTGATTGATATCTTATATATTCTTTCTCCTTAATGAGCGTTTAAGCTCACCATTTTTTTAAGTTTCCAATTTTCTTAGATAATAAAGAAGAATTTTATGTATAATATGCCTAAAAGAGAATAAGTGTAAAGAATATTATGGAATAAATGTATGTTTCATGATGTAATAAGATGGATATGAAGCTAATCTACAAAGATATTAGACCTTTGGGTTGTGTGAGTGTTTTAATTGTGAGTTGTGATATGTAAGCATATAAAATGATATAAAACATGTGTAAATTATGTATGGGTTGTCTCATGTATTATGAATGTTTTTCTATCAAGAAGTCACGCATGGATGAGAGCATTGAATATTCAATTGGTGAATTTGAGATAAGAAGTGTGGTAGAATATTTGACGAGCAAGTGAATTATGGAAATTTTCCAAGGCATCCATCAAATGGAAGAATTTTTCTTTGGAAATGATAAGTTTGAAGAGCTGAGGAGTTTTAATATACAAATTATTGGAGGTATTTCAAATGGTAGTAAATAACGAAGTATTGATAAAGAACATGAAGAAGGTGTGATCAAAAATATAAGATAGCGAGTTCTTTTTTTTTTTTTTTTTTTTTTGAAAATTATGGAGTATCGGTTGGAGTTTAGGAAAACGGAGATAAAAAACAGGCTCTTGAGAACTGCCTAACTTATCATCCTCAGCGTTAAAGCAGATTGCTGAAGTTCATAATTTCAGTGGTAACTGTGAAGCGCCGAGTCAAGGAGATTTATGAAGACAGGAGGTCATACTTCCCTATTTTGTTAAATTGAATCGAGAGTTGATGAATTTGCCCTCAAAGTCGAGGAGATGGATCAGATTAAGAAACGTGTTTTGAATATTACATTCCTTCAAAGAATTCAGTTGTGGATGAAGTGATTATTAGTCTAAAATCAGAAGCAAAAAAAAAATTGAAAAATGAAGTTGAAGGTGACAGTTGAATCTATTTTACATAAAGAATAAGATATGCAATGTCCATATCCTTCCCACAGCCATCCAAACAACAAAGCATACATGATGTATATGCAGTTTCACGATACACTGCCATTAAAAACCCATGGAATGAAAAACCTTTGTACCCATAAACAAGAAGAATGAAGAATAAGGAGGGACATTTTCAATATTTGTACCCATAAATAAGAAGAATTGAGGAGAAATAAACACAATTAACCACCAATTGCTAAGCCAAATTCAAACCAATAGGCAAGCTCACCCAATAAGAATAAGGAAATCTTTGATTGCCGGCTAATCATATCCCTCTGCCCAAACTGGCACCGAATAAAGCAGCGTCCCGAGTGCAAAGGAAGGGATTATGGTCATTACTGCATACGCATAAGCCCTCCAAGGGTGCGAGCTTTGCCTCATTGCATCAAACTCCACGATGAAGGTCGAGACAGTGCTCAGGCAGCCCAGAAACCCTAGCTGGATGCCCGTCGCCACCGTCTCACACCTTTGGTTCCTCACCTGCGCCAAACAAATGAGTTCACACCCACTCCGGGATAGCATACCAGGTTCTTCATAGCAGCACAAGCATTCATTCATTTTGAACACATCTTTTCAAATAAACATATTTTGTGACTATATCTTGCTCATGTGTCGGGCTTCCTTTGACAACACTTAATATGGCACTTATCATTGAGTGCCGCCTGAACAGACATTTGTTCCACCACCTCCACACCAGGCCCCCTCCAATGTAACCAACAAATAGCAAGACCCCAGGTATGTACAGCAGTACCGAAGGACTTATCTCCCCACTATGCTAGGAAAGGAAAGGAAATTTCTCTTAACACCAAAAGTACAGTGTGAGGCGATTTTCTCCACACCTTGCCTTTTCTGTGCAGCTGGCGACATGCTAGAATATGCAACTTCCCCAGCCTAAAGTTTCAAGGATGGACCTCGAACAAACTGCTCCTCCAACACGTGACTAATGATCCCTTCCAACGCAATGAAATCTTGTTCAGAGCCGGAACCCCGGCCGGTGGAAGAAACAACTAGGCCGCATGGTTAGTAGAAACCATGCGGGGCCTTTCAGGGCACAACAGAGGGCCGCACGGTTTGATTAAACCGTGCAACCAGGCCGACCATGCAGGGCTGTGACAGAGGGTGCGCACGGGCTGCGCACAGTTTGTCTAACCGTGCGTTGTAGGCCGTGGGAAGTGTGCTCCCTGGGCAGTGGGGTGCACATGGTTTGGTGAGTCGTGCAGCCAAACCATGCGACTTTTAAAGTTTGTGTGATTTTACCATTTTGTCCTCTGCATTTAAGAACTCACCCCCACCCTTTTTCTTTCTTCTCCAGCGGACAGCCCCTTCTCTTCTCCCATGGAGCTCTCCTCAAGCCTAAGCTAGGCTTTGGTGTTATTCCTCTGGCATTTTGTCTGTCACGTTGGTTCACCACCAGTAACCTCTCTAATCCATTGGCTCCTTTCATCATTCTTCTTCTTACCGACGGAGTTATTTTGATGCGAACTCATATGCCCTATTCTCAGGATGTTTGTCTGTTTTGTCGTTTTCTTTCGATCTGGACCAAACCGGAGGCCGATACTGAACGAGTTCCTCCACAGGCATAAGGTAGTGGTCCAGTAATTATCCCTCAAAGTCTTGATGTTTATATTTGTTGTCGCACGCCGGTTTCATCGTGCATTGCCCCTAAAATGAATCTGCCTTTAATTGGTTGCCTATTCTAGAACCTAATGACTCCTTTAGATCCCAAATGAGGTAGGAGGTCGTCAACCTCAACGTGAGCCACCCCTTTAGGTGCGCCTTTTATATGCCTATTTGACTTACATGGTTATATAACCAAAACACCCATCAGTGTGTTTGGTTTGACTTCTAAAAGGTGATATCATAAATGATAATGGTTAATCATAGTGGTGTAGCATGGCTAGCACACTTATCAAGACTATACTGAATTAAATGGAAAGTGAGTGGTACGACCATGTCACGTGTTTTAATAGAATGATGGTTACGCCTTTGTTAAATAGAGTTGCAAATGAACTAAGAAATATTCTTTTGGCTCTTCCTAAAGTCGTAGACCACTTACTACTTTTATGAGATATGGGCACGACATCCCTTGCACTGTGAAATATGGTCATGGCAACCCTATTTTTATGAGATACGGGCATGGTGACCCCACTATTGTGACATACAGACATGGCATCCCTCACACTTGTGATATATGAGCATGGCGTCCCTACTTTTAATAGATACGGGCATGGCAACCCTCATGAATTATGATGAATGGGCATGACGACCCAACTGTTACGATACATAGGCATGACGACCCTACTGTTACGATACATAGGCATGACGTCCCTACTATTATGAGATTGGGCATGGCGTCCCTTAACATTTGAAAGTCTCATGCTACTACCCATGGATGCCTGAGTTACGCCTCGGGTCCATGCTAGCAGCAGTGTCCATATATGTGGCTTTAGATGACACCACGTATACATACCATGTATATGTATACATTTGGTTACTTGTTCAAAGATTATCCGGCGTGGGCCGAAGTAGTGTCAACCTGGTGTCCTTTAGAACCAGAGTCGACCCTTACTGTTTTTTACTGCTTACCATTATATCAACACACTACTCATATTATATGCACTGACTGGATATTTATAGACACCGTTGGTGGTGACCTACTGAGTTTATCTCACACTCTATCCGGACCGCAGATGGTACCCAGACAGATTATGTGGGTGCTGGCAAGGACAGGGGCGAGCGCCCAGTTGATGATGCTTGAGTAATTGTAGCATGAGCATGGCACAAGACCAAACTATGGCTCATGATGCTATTAGAGATAGTCATTGATAGAACCCATCCCTTAAATCAGCCTCCTTAGAATTATAAGCATAACTACAAATCAGAACAGAGCTACAGATGCAGAAGGGAAGAAGAAATCGAGAGGCGACAGGCCGCACTCCCGCCCAAGCCCGTAGGCCGCATCCCAAACCAAAAGGGCGAACTACCACCTTCTCCGTTCCCCCACATTTCACTCCCAACTGTTTATATAACCCAATTCCAACCCCACAAGTGGGGCCTAGAACCTTCCCCCTAACAACCTAACCAACTCACCCTAAAAGACTGTTTTACCCCATAACATAATATTCCCTCACTAATAATCTCCTTTATTCCCATTATGCCCAGGTCTGTATCAGTCATTTTGGTCTTTTTGCTCTTTTAATACATGTATTGCATTGCATGTATGCTACCATGCCAGTTTGTTTTCTTTTGATAGATACATGACATTACATTAGTTTGTATAAGATACTGGATGTTGTCGTTGATTATTTATTACATTTGGATGTTTTACCTTCTATTGTCGGTTGATATTATGCTTCCTCTATCTATTTATTTCACCGTTGTGTTACTCTGATCATGAGGATATAGTCTCTCCAATATACCATATTGGACCATCGCTGCTAGTTGACAGCCTCTGTCATACGGGGAGACGCGCTTAAGACCATGTGACTCATTGGCTCGGGGCATCGTTTAGTGGTATCCGGGTTGGGATGTTACAAAGTGGTATCAGAGCTTCTTTTCTTTATCATGCTAATTTGGGATGGTATAAAGAAGACTAGGACGAGTCAGAATTTGGTCATGAGCCTGTGTCTGGGAGTAGCTAACCCACATAAGGAGAAAATGCCAAATTGTCTGGGATGGGATATAATGTTCTGGTTTATGTCTATTACAGTTGATTTGATTCCATCGTTGGGTGACGCACTTGATATGTAAAGTTATTGTTATTATGATGTTGGATTATATTTTATCCTTTGCCCGATACGGTAAGGAAGCATTGATCATGCATCATTTTAGGCGCCTTATAGGATTAATATGTCATGTCATGTAGGTTGCATTGCTTGACTGCATGATAATTGTTGTATGTGTTGGAGTTGGTGCCCAAAAATCAACTTTTGTGTACTTTTGTGTACTTTATGATATTCATAGTTTTGAATATTAACAAACTTCTTATCACATCATGATTGTTCTTCTACGTAACATAGTATGTGATAATGTCTCAAGAGTAGCTGTCGCACTAAAAGGTCATATCAGTTCCTTGCTCTGATGAGAACCCGAAAGTGCTACGACACTATTCTTAAATATATGTTGTATAGTCGGATATCATTTAACGGACACAAATGATACAAGCTATCAAAGGTGAAGACTCGTAGGACTTTGAAACACCTTCTTATGGTGTACTTCCTTGGTAATATTCAGTAGGATATTATGAGAACGAGACCCGTCAGTAGGTAATCAGCATTTATATGTCATTGGAAGTTCCTATCAGCAGAAGTGTGTATTGATCCTTAGACTTTAAGATTATTATTAATGAATATTATGAGTCGCATACTTTGATGTATTGACGAAAACTGTGACGACGAATGTTCGCGGCGTGGTATGATACGTTGGGTGCATCACGAGTAATATTGCATTAATGAATAATACGAGAAAATATTTGTCACTTCGGTTCTTTAACAAAAATTAATATCTCAGACCCTTTGATGAAAATGATATAACCTAAATAAATTTATGGTCATGATGTACAATAAGCAAGTTCAATTTCCGAGAAGTCAAAGAAATAGACATCAAGCACATAGGTTGATGGCACCAGCATGCGGCTTACTTGATTTGAGATATCGTGATAAAGGAATTATATTACACAGTAAGCGTTCGTATGAGATATCATGTCGTTGCAGCGTTAACTTCTTTCTCTATGGGCGTCTTGGTGCGTTGTTAGACGCTAACCTTGGACTTTAAGTTGTTTCACCTAATGCCACTGAGAAAAATGCCTAAAGAGTCGCACACTAAGTGTATCCAGAATCTCAGTTAAATAATTATTATTATTTATTATTTAACAAGTTGAATAAATATTATTCCCGGATGTGGTTTAATAATTATTCATGTAATCTTGATCACATATAAATATTTATTTGCTATTTAGTTAATATAATATTTATGTATTTATTGGTGAATAATGCGGTGATATTTATTTAATAAACAAATAGTCATTATTCAAGGCCCGATAAATATTGAGGAATGACAGACCGAGTTTAATGGTATGGTAATAAATAATAAATATTGAATATTATTTGATTGAATAATATTTAATTTAATTCGCAAGTTAAGCGCATGTCGAGAAATAATAATATTATTATTATTAGACATCGGGTTCCACAGAGATTAAATAAATAATAAAGGATACTTATGCAATTATTTTATTTTAACCCTAACGATATATAAACTCAATTATATTATTTTCTCAATAAGCTAATTCATTTTTTTTGGTTGTGCACAACGAATTTAGAGAATCCTCTCAAGACCTAGAGACCTCTCTTCTCCAAGAACGCTCCCAATAACAGAGAACGATCTTCCTCCACCTCTCACTCTCAAGTTAAGAGAGATCCAAGAAAACGCTTTGAAAGCGGTTCTTGAGGTGATCAAAGACGGACGACGCAAGCGCTAAAATCTATAGTGCTTGCATTCGGAGATTCCTACGGCGACGTTCAGATATTTGTGGAACACGTGTGGATCACCGCTAGAGAGAATCTACTTTGATTCCTACAACGCAACGACGGAACAATATAGATCTGTTGTCAGATCCGTCAACGAAGAAAGAATTTCATCAAGGTAATTCTTTAAAAGGTTGGGTTACAACCGCCAAATGGCAGCTCACGCACGCTACAACGAAAACCTGTAAAGAAACGACTCGAAGACTCTGCCCCGCAACCGACGCCCCATACCCCTCCTCCCCTGCCACCCAGCCACGTGCGGGGGGCATCAACAAGGTAATTCTTTATTTAATAAAATTAATTATAAATAATATGTGATGATCATCTCTCTTGGTTCCGGCGTTTTATCTCTTGTCTATATTCTTTGATTCAATTCCGCAGATCACGACGTTTATCGTTGTGTAAATCTCCGATTGGTTATCGATCATGGCAAAAAGCAAAATTGGGCACGACTCATCGCACGCTTCCGCTGCATCCGGAACCTACGGAACCAAAGCGGTCAACACAGGAACTCATTCAAAAGTGCCGAGGTTTCTGACCGGACAACACAGGAGTACGCGCGGTGTAACTGGAGTTACACGTCGTATACTTGTGTTCAATACACCGGAAGTTAATTCGGCAATTACTTAAAATGTGTGTATTGATTACACACGATGTAGTTAATTCTTACACCGCATGTTGACCGGGCCAGCCTGACGCACGGTCATCCGAGTTACACCCCGTGTAGCCCACGTACACGGTGTGTAGTCTCTTTGAGTCACAAATGGGCTGTGTGTTTTATACACGGCCTACCTGACCAGTAACCGTGTAACTCGGAGTCCACACGTTATGTACTCCATTTTTCCGAGGTACGATCTACACGCCGAGTCCTTAGGCGTGTACCTTAGTAGACGGTGAGAAATGTACACACCGTGTAGCTCGCCTGTACACGCCGTGTACTTCTACCAAATTACGCAGATTTAAAATTTATTTATTATACATGTTCTTGCGTGTGGTCATTAAGTTGATAGGACACGTCAGGTGATGAGTTTTTTTAATGTATATATATAAATGTTTAATTAATATCTACGTAGTGTTCAGATCTGCATATCATGTATGAGTTGTATTACAATTGTTACCTAGCGTGCATTGAAGCATAACACATGACCGAAAAATCATGT
The DNA here is from genome assembly GCA_963277665.1 of Viscum album. Lineage (NCBI taxonomy): Eukaryota > Viridiplantae > Streptophyta > Magnoliopsida > Santalales > Viscaceae > Viscum > Viscum album. Next base: position 193,170,751 of record OY728155.1, on the reverse strand, counting down.
AATTCATTAATCATTAAGTTGATAGTACGCGTCATGAAAGTACGTGATAAGTCGTGTATGCTATATGTCACAAAAGTAAAACTGTATACGAGTATAATACATGTTGGTTGGGTGGATTCAGACGGGTATTCACCATGTTATCTCCAAAGTACATTTAATGTACACAGTTAATTTTCAATAAATTTATTAAATTTGTTTAAAATTATGATAGATGAGAATCTCTGAGAAATTTGGATGAGAATTAAGATAAAAAAATTAATTAATTAAAGATAATAATTAATTGATTCGAGCGCGATTTATCTTAAATAAGAACGATTAAGAATTAAATGTTAATTTTATTAAATGCGTAATTCGTTGCATGCATGTTGATGATCATGAGCATAGACCAAACCTTTATATGTGATTGATTTCATTTAATTTATTATTAAATTAAATTGTTGGTTTGCGCGTCTTCTCTCCTTATTATGTAGAGTCTGCGTGCCCATGGTTTCTTCTATGTAAACCTTTTTCCCTCACCTGTGTGTGAATAAAAACATATGTAATGGATGAAGCTCTAAAGCTAGTGGAGGCGGTTCAAGTTTAGAGCCGAGGCGAAACCAATCCAAGAGAGATATATTGGTGGACAGGTGGAAAACTGCAACACGAACCTTAATTGGTTCAAGGTGTTTTCCCCCTAGGTCGACGGTTAGTTTATCAACCGCTAGATAAACTAACCATTAGTAAACGCTCATGATCATACCGCTTTATTATTTTATTTTTGTCAAGTTGCATGGTTATTCCATTATAGATGTTTTGTCGCGATCACATAATTTAATGAAAATTAACAAGCATGCAAGATAGAACTAAAATAAATTGACTTATGCGTAAATATTATCTAAGACACGGTTAACTACTTAAATAAATCCATTTAATATTAACAAGCATGAAATAAAGATAATAATTGGCCATTTACGCATAAAATGATAAAATCCCTCAATTATATATATATTAAGTCGGTATACCACTACTTCAGTTAAAATCAAACCATAATTCAAAGTGTTTGACCAGTCAAAGTTGAAATGATTTCAATTATCGGGGAATTCCAACTTGAAGTTTTGGGTTGACTTCAAAAGGTTGACCGCTAGAGCAGAACTTGGTGCAAATGAGAGGCAAAGGTTGAGGAAATCCAATTTAAGGATTTCAAGATTAGGGAGTCCACTCAACGGATCAAGGAACTGTGGGTTAATGCAGTTGACATTTGGAATATTTATCTAAAACCATTCAAGTTGTTTGACCAACCAAAGTTGGGGTAACGAGAAGGGGAATATGAATCCTTGCCACTAGGATGTCCAAGCAACAGGATATTCTGAAACCAATGGTGAGCGCTATTGGGTTTCGATAAAATAGTAAGCGATTAATAAATATAATATTTATTTATTTGTCTAAATTTATCAGATAAAGTACAAAAATTCTGATTATCTTATTTTGTAGAAACAACATTAAAATGACATCAAACATATCATTGCGATCCATACTTGAGAAAGACAACCTTCTCACCGGCACAAATTTCCAAGAATGAAAAAGGCGATTACGTGTCATCCTTTGTCGTGAAAGGAAATTATATGTGCCAGAAAAACCTTTTCCTAAAGCGCCTGAAAATGAGGCTAGTGATGGAGAGTTAAAACTCTATGAAAAATATTTGAATGATTCCACAGATGTTCGGTGTTTCATTCTATCATCCATATCTAATGAGTTTTTGAAGCAGCATGAGTACATGGATGCATACAACATGATGTCTCACCTTCGAGATCTCTATCAAGAGAAGGCGAGACAATAGAGGTACGAGATCTCAAATGCTTTGTTTATAACTAAGCTTGGAGAGTCTGCGCCAGCTGGGCCTCATGTAATCAAGCTTATTGACTACATTGATCGCTTAAACATCTTAGGGATTAAATTCTCGAATGAGTTGCGTACATATCTCATACTTTCATCGCTGCCCAAGACCTCCAGTTTTATTGTTAATTACAACATGAGCAATAATGAGAAGAGTCTTTCGGAACTTCTTCCTTTGATTCGCCAAATGGATAAAGACATGGGGCGTGATAAATACGCAGTCCTTATGGTAGATAAGAAAAGGAAGAACAAGGCAAAAAGGCTCAAGACCTATAAACAGTCTAAAGCTCCCGAGCACCGTCCTTCCAAAAAGAGGAAGACCCAGAGGCAAGGCAAGGAAAAGGAGGTAGTATGTTTTTGCGTATGGCAAGTCAAGCCAGTGAAAAAAGAACTGCACCCAGAAGCTAGGAGAAACTAAAGATGCGTTCGTTGTCGAGTGTAATCTTTCCATATCTACACATTAGGTATTAAATACAGCTTGTGGTACTCACATCTGTATCCAAATGCAAGAACCAAATAGTTTCTGAAAGATTGTCAGAGGAGAAGTGAATCTGAGAGCTATTAATGGTGAGGCTTGATGCTCTGGTCATTGGTGACTACCACCTTTCATTTCCAACAGGAATGATTTTGATTTTAAAAGATTGTTATTATGCACCTATGGTTACCAATAACATAATTTATGTATCATGGCTAGAAGCAGATGGGATTATTTTCAAATTTGAAAGTAAAAGTTGTTTCTTTTATAACGACAACATATGTTATGATATGGCACATTTGAATAACGGTCTTTATGTATTAAATTACGAAAACCAAATGTTGGCAGTTGATAACGAATCATGTTCACACGACTCATATAACACTAAGCTTTGGCATCACCATCTTGGTCATGTAAACAAGAACCGTTTGACAAAGCTCTGTCAAAATGGTTATTTACACTCATCTGAGCTAAAACCACTTAAAAGATGTCATGCTTGTTTACAAGAAAAAATGACCAAACCACCATTTGATGGACAGGGTAAAAGGGTCACATAGCTTCTAGGACTGGTACACACTGATATGTGTGGACCATTTCCAGTAGAAGCTAGAGGTGGGTATTCTTACTTCATAACTTTTATTGGTGACTTGAGTAAATATGGCTATATCTACTTGACGAGGTATATAAGTCCGAGTCCTTTGAGAAATTCAAGTAATTCAAGAATGAAGTAGAGTATCAGCTTGGAAAGAAGATAAAAAAACTTCAATTTAATCGAGGTGGTGAATATCTTAACAACGAATTCATCGAATTTCTACGGGAGTTTGAGATTTTATCTCAACTCACTCCACCTTACACACCACAATGGAATGGTGTTAGTGAAAGGAGGAACCATACCTTGTTAGATATGATAAGGTCGATAATGAGTCTTGCAAATCTTCCATTATTCTTTTATGGATATGCATTACAAACTGCGGGATACACATGAAACCAAGTACCAACTAAAACGGCAAATGGAATAGTAGAAAGAAACTCATTTTATCGCACACACGTGTATGGGGTTACAGGGCGTTTGTTAAGGTCTTCTCAAGAAACAAACTAGCACCTCGGGGCACAAAGTGTATCTTTATAGGATATCCCAAGAAAGCAAAGGGATATTACCTATACAACTCCTCGAACAAGAAAGTGATTGTCGCCAGACAAGCCGTCTTTCTTGAGAGGGAGCACATCCTCAAAAAGGATAGTGGGAGCAAGATTGAATTCGATGAAGTTGATGCTCAAGATACACAAGAGTTGGTACAGGAATAGATTTCACACCGTGGAAGTAGTTTCTGAAAAACAAGTATTGCAAAGGAGTGTAAGAGATGTAAGAAAACCAGAGAGAGATGATTTTCCAATCACCGAAGATAACGACTCATTATTGGTTGACAATGATGAGCATCTCTCTTACAAGAAGGCTCGTTGGATGCAAATGGGTATTCAAGAGGAAACTGGACATGGAAGGTAAAGTAAATACCTATAAAGCAAAGCTAGTGGCTAAAGTGTTTAAACAGCATCAAGAAATTGACTACGATGAAACCTTTTCACCAGTTGTCATGTTTAAATCCACCAGAATTCTACTTGGTATAGCAGCTTATCATGACTATGAGATTTGACAAATGGGTGTCAAAACTGAATTCCTTAATGGGAACCTTCAGGAAGATGTCTATATGACACAACCAGAAGGGTTTGTGACTCCAGGCGATGCCAAGAAGATTTTCAAGTTTCAGAGATCCATTTATGAATTAAAACATCCAGGTCATGGAACATTCGATTTGATGAAGCCATAAAAGAACTTGGTTTCATTAAGAACGAATGCGAGTCGTGTGTTTACAAAAGGTTTATAGTGGGAATGCGATCGTTATACAAATAGTATATATTGATGACAAATTACTTATTGGAAACGACATATCAGTCTTAAGGACTGGTTAAACAAGCGTTTCTCCGTGAAGGACTTGGGTGAAGCGGCCTATATTCTAGGGATCAAGATCATTTGTGATAGATCCAAGAGGTTGTTTGAAATAAGTCAAAGTACATATGTTGACCAGATACTAAAGAGATTTAGTATGGAACAATCCAAGAGGAGATTGATTCCATCATCGAATGGTTTACATCTTTCTAAGAAAATGTGTCCTCAGACACAACATGAGAAAGAGAGAATAAGCAAGATCTCATACGTTTCAGCAATAGGATCAATCATGTATGTCATGTTATGTAATAGACTTGATGTTGCTTATGCATTGAGCATGGTAGGTAGATATTAAGCAGATCCAAGAGAACAACATTGGTCTTCTGTTAAGGCTATCCTTAAATATCTTATAAGAACTAAGGATATGTTCATGGTGTATGGAGGAGACAAGGAACTGGTAATCAGGGGTTATATTGACGCTAGTTTTCAGACAGATCAAAATGATCTGAAGTCGCAGTCAGAATATGTTTTATGTCTCAACGGAGAAGTTGTGAGCTGGAAGAGTTCAAAGCAGCCAGTTGTTGCTGATTCTACAGCGAAGTCTGAATATATAGTGACTTTTGACGCAAACAAGAAAACCATTTGAATTCGAAACTTTGTTCAGGAGCATGATGTGGTACCTAACAGTAAAGACCATATCATATTGTATTGTGATAATACTGCAGTGGTGCCTCTTGCAAAAGAGTCAAGGTCACACCAACGGACAAAGCACATACTTCGAAAGTATCACCTCTTGAGGGATTTTCATCAAAGGGGTGAAGTTGCAGTAAGCAGAGCTTCCACAGAAGAGAACGTGGTGGACCCCTTGATTAAAAGTCTATGTCAGCAAAAGCATTAGTGTCATGTGAGAGCTAGCGGACTGAAGGTTGTTAGCAGTTGGCTCTAATGCAAGTGGGAGTCTGATGGAGTTGGTGCCCAAGAACCAACCTCTATTTACTTTATGATAACTTGTATTCATAGTATTGAATATTAACAAACTTCTTATCACATCATGATTGTTCTTCTGTGTAACATAATATGTGATAATGTCTCAAGAATAGTTGTCGTACTAAAAGGCCATAGCAATTCCCCGCTAGGATGGGAACCCGAAAGTGTTACAACACTATTCTTAAATATATGATCTATAGGCGGATGATATCATTTGACGAACACAAATGATACCGATGAAGGAACCCAGGGCGCTGCGGAACGTTAAAGAACGTGCAATTTAAAAATTTTGGGTTTGGATTCATGTTAAAAACATAGAATCCACTTAACCCCTTGCCCGAATTTCTAAAAGGATCGCGTGTAATTCAAATTAGGCACAAAAAATACAATCAAACGAAAGCTTAAACCGTACCTCGTTCGTTTGAATTCGTCGGTTTGATTTGCTCGTTGTCGATGTGTCATGGCTGTAAGACACCAAACTAGACGTCCTCTAGATCGTCCACATGTGGTCCACAATTCCAGGATTGTCGATCTACATTTCCCAGGTGCTAGCGCGGGAAATCGAAGAGTTTTACAACGTCCTTTTGATCACCTGAAGAACGCGGACTTGGTCGAGAAAGCGGGATCGATCCAACCTTGTTCTTCTTCCAGAATCTCTCTCTAAGAACTTGAGAAGAGAGGAGAAGAGAGTTTATCTCTCTAAATTCGTGTAAATGGTGGAGCTTGAAATTCAAGAGGTTAAAATGAGCTTTTATACTGAGCTTTTACTTTACAAAATTGCACTTTGGTCTCTGTAAAGTAATAACCTTCATTTTAGACCTTTACGCACATAAATGAATTAATAAACTTGTTATAAATGTCACAAATATTTTATCACTCACTTGCAACCCTATAAAATGTTACATGATAAAATACGAACCATTTACTCGGTTCGTAAGCGCTCCAAATAATTTAACGAACCTTGAACACCCAATTGTTCATTTGAAAAAATATATTTTTCTCGTATTCACTGTTATGATCAAGCAACTTGTGAATACCATGAGAAATAAATTCAATCATCATTATTCTAAACTTGAATAATATAATTGAATTAGTTTTATTTGTGATCAGTTATACTCAGACATTCACCAACCCCTACATGTGGGGCCCACTTCATCCTAAAATCCTATTCATTAGAATAAGTGGAACTTGTGGATACACTAAGTGTGTAACCCTCTAGGTCCTTATATCAATAGCGGGGAGTCCAAGCCACAGATCAAGAGCGGAGTCTAGCAACCCATTATGGCCCCTAAGGAGATAACGAATGTCATAGTTACGACTTCCTCCTGCGAACACTTACTGTGTAATATAATCTATTTGTCTGACGATATCTCATAAAAAAGGACGTGACCTTACTGGACGAATTTACCTTCTTGTACCATGGCCATGGATTTACGAGGGTACTACCATCCTGGTCAACCTGGGCCCACGAGATATCTCTTCCTCAACCTGAAAGCGACAAAATCTCTCTTGATCATTCAACCAATGTCATATCACCAATGACGTGAAGGTCCCTGGCGCAGCGGAAGCTCGTGGGTGGATGTGCCCACTTGGCTTTTTGTCATCAGCAATGATCAATCCGGGATCAATACGACGATTAAATGTCAGACTCCACAGATCAGATCACTGAAATAGACAAAGAAGAGTAATAGTCCTGGAACCATAAATGTGGATCGTCACAGGTTGATTATAATTAATTTAACTAATCGACAAGAAGTACCTTTTATGGCGTTCTTTCTTCGTTGATATTTCTGATCACGTTCCAATGTGATTCGTCGTTGCGTCGCAGAAGCCAAGTGTAGACTTCCTCTAGCGGTGATCCACACGTGCACCACGTATCTCTGGACGTCGCCAAAGGAATCTCCAGGTGTTAGCGTGGAGAAGCCTTTGCTTGCGTTGTCCGCCTTAGATCGCCTTGATCCGGTGGAGGTGGATCACTATCGGTCTTGAGAGTGTTTTTGGCGGACGAAGTTCTTTCGGTCTTGAGAGAATTCTCCAGAATTGTTGTGCACAACGATTCTCTTAGGAAAAGAGTTGGGGTTGTGAAGATATTTATAATCGGGTTTGAGGTTGTAGAGTTATGACAATAAATAAACGCGTTACATGTTTTATTTATTTCATTAACTCTTTTGAAAACCCCATGTTGAGTCACTAATTCCTTGACATGCGCCCACACTTATTATAATAAATATCATTTAATAAAACGATAATTCCTCAAAATCCCGACCGGAAAAACTACACGGCGTGTAATCATAAATACACGGCGTGTACTAGTTTTTCATTGAAAACTACACGGCGTGTATATCTTGTTTTCATTTATTCATTTCCTTTCCAAAATGAAAATTACACGGCGTGTACACGGCGTGTACTTGTTTTCATTTTATTCTTCCTCCAACATTAAAACGATTTAGGCTTCCTTGAATAATTATTAAACCACGTACGGGAATAATCTTTATTCTACTTGAGATACTTGAATACACTTAGTGTGTGACCCTTTAAGCCTCTTTCTCGTTGGCATTAGACGGGCTTGCCTAAAGTCCAAGATTACTGTCTAGCAACGGGTCAAGGCACCGAAGAGAAAGAAGTTGACGTCGCATTGACGTGTCACCTCATACGAACGCTTACCGTGTAATTTAATCCCTTTGTCTCAATATCTCATCAAGCAGGTTTCATGGCAGTGTCATAAACCTATATGTATGATCTGTCATTCTTTGACTTCCAGAAATAAACTCGTCGTGTCACCATGGTCATGGAATTTGTTCGACAGTTCTATTTCAATCAAAGGGCCCGAGATATCTACTTCCATAAATATAGAAGGGACAAATCTTTCCTCGACTTATCCATTAACAACATGTCATTCGTGACGCACCCAACGTACCCTACTTCCCGCCAACTGTTTTCGTGACGGTTTTCATCAGCAAATCTAAATGCGCGAGTCATGACATGAGTTAATGATAATCTTTTAGTCTAAGGACCATTACACACGCTCGCAGATAGCAATGTCCGATGACACCAAAACAGGCGGAATTACTACTGGCGGGTATGTTCTCATAATCTCCCATCTTGGAGATTACCAAGTGCGAACTCCATGAGAGAGAGTCTCGTCTTCTTACGAGTACTCGCACATGACGGTATGCATACTATGTGTCCTATCATAGTATGTCATCCAACCACAGAACTTTATTTAAAAATATTGTTATAGCATTTCAAGGTTCTCATCATAGCGGGGATCTGCCACAACCTTATCAATGCAACAAATATTCCAGGACATTATTATATTATAGTCATGCAGAAGAATGAACAATATATAAAGTGTACATTCATGTAATCAAAGTACAAAACAGTTGGTTCTCAGGACACCAACCCTTACATGACGCACCCAACACAAACTACCTCACCACGATATCATTATCATGGTTTTCGCCTTGCATCAAAATACGCGATTAAATGGCACACACTGATACTGATCTCAAATCCGGAGACCAATACACATGTTCGTAGATAGGAACAACCAATGACACCTTAAACATGTGGTGTTTCTATTGGCGGATCTGTACTCATGATTTCACTACTAGAGATCACCAAGTGCGAAATTCATGAGAAAAAGTCTCAATGCTTATAAGCCCCCAGCACCTGATAGTCAGACATCATATGTGTCATGTCAGTATGATGTATCTAGACCATAGGACATATATATTTAAGATTACTGTCATAGTATCTCGAGGTTCTCGTTATAGCTGAGAACTGTTATAACCTTTTGATACGACACATAATCTAAGGACATTACGATGTAAATAGTGGATGCAAAACTATCAACACTATTATGGTAAGAATTAATTAAACAAACACACGTATATATCAATCTTTATACATGTAATGGTAATCAAAAGTACGGTTCAAGTTGGGTCTAGAGCACCCACTATTACAACACTCTCACTTGCACTAGAGATAACTTGTTAACTATCATTGTTAGCTCTCACATAATTAAGATCGTGTTTCTGCTGAGATACGGCTTTAGTCGGGGGCCTTCCACGTTTTCACTGTCTGGCTATTCTGTTATGTCCAACCTCACCTCCTTGAGTAGAATTCCTCATGAGATGTAATCCCCAAGCATATTCCTTTTGTCCGCTGTCTAAACTTGACATCTTGGCTAGTAAGAGTATCATAATTTACATAATGATAATACTCTACTTACTAGGTGTGATTCCAAGAACTAGAACAAAAACATTGCATATTTTACATTGCTCCTTAGGTGCTTCAGAAGCCGCAACAAACTCGGTATTTATAGATATGGCTACCATCGACTTGAATGAGCTTTTCTTAATCATTACCTTAGCCTGACTGCGATATTAGATCACACTGATCCAGGGAAGACTAGTCTATGTCCCCTAAAAACTAGTATCCTTTCCTCTCCACTTACCAGGTACATATCCTTTATATTTGCTCAAGTACAGTCAGATAGTTCTGACTGCTTCCCTTGCAGTTTTCCTGGTTACAACTGATATTTTCCTACTATAAAATATATCTTGGCAATATCAATTTTTATACCTGTCATGGCATATGTGATTAATCCATCATTAAAGCATATGGAATTCAAATCACCATGTTAATCTCCTCCTATGTCCTTGACATTTATACCTGGAGAGAGATATGGCACGTGACAATGGTAAAAATTCTCTCTCAAATTGTTCCAACTTGTATTTTTAATACTCAGTGTATGTACGATTGACTAGGTCTAAGCAACTGTTAGATCTACCTTAGTAAATCTCATTCCCTAGAATTATGGTTGCTACTTTAAGTCAATCTCTAAAGAGTTATTTTTATCTTGGTCTTAACGAACTGTAGGAACAATAGTTGTTTTCCATATGTTAACAAACATATTTTACTTGGAAAACTATGGTGCTCCCACTAACCTCTGGTAGACACATGACAAAGATTCATTCCAAATGAATATTCTATGATCTAGTTGCATACTTTAATCCTGAACTGGATTTTAGTAACTTGCACCCTTATTGGCATTCTAAGATGTCACCATCCTTCTCTAGTTGCGTCATATAGACATCTACCACGATTGGTGGTCTTGACATCCAATGCACAATAAAATAATCATATAAATTAGCTATGACAAATAAAATTCTAATGGATTTAGGCATAACGACTTGGTATTACCAATCGAGCCTTATTGGTACCACACTTGTACCATTCATGTACAGTATCATTTGAATACCCACCGAAGTATTCAAATTAGTAAGCCTCTTGTACTGTGATACATGAAATCCATTATTGAATTTTAATCGATCTTATCAATCTTAGCTAATTGTCATATACATTGTTTGCTAGTAGGGATCATTATTCTCAATAAATATTGTATCACCGCTGCGGTGAATATAAAATCATCACCATGGTTATATCCTTCCTACACATTATATGTCTCTCAAACATTCCTCTTCCACACACTCGTGTGGAACCAGTTCCTATGTCAACCATTTGTGCATCTCTAGCATTGACTAAAACCAAGTCAATCTTTCTCCCACTATCTCAAATAGAGATATGAACCCTTTTATAGAAATATAGTATATAACTTGACTATCTTTTCTATCATAGGGATTTCTGTAATATCCTTAGAAAACTTTAGGCCGGTTACAATAGATGCACATTGTGTTTTTGTTTAATACAAATTTGTTTATATCTTAACAAACTCTTTGCATCTAAAAATATGTTCTTATGACATAATGGATTTCCATCATATTAAAACTCATATGATATCCATTTGTCATGATAGTTGACATATGGTTATGGGACAACGTTGTTATTTGCGAAGCATGTCTTTAAAATTGGAAGTTTCTAGAAGGAATGAGTTTCAACATTAATACCCCTTTTACTTACATCATGACTCTAATGTGTATAAAGAAATGTGCATTTAGGAATTGATCCATGCTACATTTTATTGATCAATGTTAATATGTAAGACTCATCATTAATCCTTATTATCAGCATTACTTTGATGTGTATAAGGTAATGTGCGTTTAGGAAATGCTCAACTATACATTTGTTCAACGATACATTATATTGATTGAGGAATGTTTGGTCAAGATATTCTTCGACAAACTAGTTAAAACCTTTCATATCTTATGACCAGGCATATGGTACACTTCACTTTTACATTCCTTAAATGCTAGGAATCTAATGAAGTATACTTACCACTAGCTTAACCTTGGAATAGTTCACGCCCTCTAGCTGCACTAGTTCTGAAAGCTTTGTGGTTTACCTTTATTTCTAAAGATTTCTATGTCCAAAACTAAGTTCATTAGTATGTCAACAGTACCTAAGGTCTTTAACTCCGAAGAGTCTAAAACCATACTAGGTATATCCTTGACAACTATTTAGCTTTGCTTGACAAAGTATTTTTCTTGCCGCAATTGGGTATATTAGTCTTACATTTTATATTCGTCATGTATTGTCAATGATTCATGTATCACTGAACTATGACTTGAGTATTCGAGACCACAAACAACATTCATTCCAAAACTGAAACAATGTCACCTTGTATCCAATGGACACATGAGATTAATGTTTTTAGTGATACTCCAAATGATCAACTAGAATCAATAAACTTGGCAATATAGAAGTTGTGTACTTCTCACCGCTAATTTAGGAATATTCTTCCCACGGTATCCAGAAAGACCAATTTTTTGGCTCGTCCCTGAAAAACAGCGAATATAAGTTTCAAGGTAACGATTGACCACCTCCGTTTGGCCGTCCGTTTGCGGGTGGTAAGCGGGACTAAAACGTAACAAAGTTCCTTGTAATTTGAAGAGGGCTGTCCAGAAATGGCTGAGAAAGAGGGGGTCGCAGTCACTGACAATGGACTGAGGGATGCCATGAAGTCGAACCACCTCACAGAAAAGAAGATCAGCGACTTTTGCGGCAGTGTAGGGGTGTTTCAACAGCAGAAAGTGTGCATATTTAGATAGACGATCGACTACAACGAAGATGGTATCATAGCCGCGTGACTTGGGCAGCCTCGTAATGAAGTCCATAGGCAAATATGTCCGCACAGCGTGAGGAATGTCCAGGGGCTACAAAAGTCCAGCCGAAGACAGAGTGGAATACTTGTTTTGTTGACAGGTGGCGCATTGGCGTAAAATTTTGGACCTTTTTTTCATACCTGGCCAATATAAAGTGGCAGTCAATCTCCGATAGGTTATGTAGAAGCCAGAATGACCACCTTGTGCGGTTGCATGATTCTCCTCAATGAGGAGAGGTAGCCATGGTGAAGTGGTGGGTAAAACGAGCCGGCCCTTATACAACAAAGTCCATTGATGCAAAGAAAAATGAGGAGAAGTTGGCTGACCAGATTGGAGGGTCTAGATGATGTGTTGAAGATGAGGATCCTCCGAGATGTGCTGAAGCAAGGTGCGGCCATCCTCCCACTATGGGGTGGACTGGAGTAGGTGTATGGTAGTCTGCTCAGTGCATCGAGAAAAAGCATAAGCTGCCGAGTTTTCACGGTCGGGTTTATATTTGATTTCAAAATGATAACCCAATAATTTGGCTATCCAATTTTGTTGATCCGTCGTAGCAATACGCTGGTGCAGGAGAAATTTCAGGCTACACTGGTCGGAATAAACAATAAAAGGACAGCCTAACAAGTAAGGACATCAATGTTGGATAGTTAAAACCAAAGCCATAATTTCCTTTTCATAGGTTGATTTTGCCAAATTGTTAACTGATAATGCATTGTTGAAATAGGCGATTGGCCGAAGATGTTGCATAAGAACCGCCCCAATACCCGAACCTGAGGCATCACATTCCAATTCAATGGGTTGGGGGAAATCTAGTAAAGGACAAGGGCTTGTGTTATGAGTTCCTTGAGATGAAAAAACGTTGTTGTAGCAACGGGTGTTCATGAGAATTCTTTTGTCTTCGTAAGAGCCGTGAGGGGTTGGACAATGGCACCATAACCTTGGATAAACCGACGGTAATGCCCAATGAGACCTAGAAATCTGCAAACCCCTTCAATTGTTTGAGGAAGAGGCCAATCCAAAACCGCATGTATTTTGGTGGGATCCATAGATGTTCCTTCCGAGGAAATAACATGACCCAAATATTCCACTTGTTGTCGACCAAAACAACACTTGATCGCAAATAAATTGTTGTCCAAGAGAACTTGTAACGCAGCATTGAGGTGGGAAAGGTGTTGCACCCAATCAGAGCCGCAAACAAGAATATCATAAAAAAAAATCAAGATAAATTTGCGAAGGGACAAAACAAATCATTCATGGTAGCCTCAAATGTAGAGGGAGCATTAGTTAGCCCAAAGGGCATAACTAAATACTCATAGTGACCATTGTGGGCCCAAAATACAGTTTTCTCCACATCCTCATCACACATACGAATTTGATGATAACCAGATTTGAGATCGAGTTTGGAGAAATAAACCGCGTCATGTAGTTCATCTAATAATTCTTCCACCATCGGAATTGGAAACTTGTCGGGAATAGTTTCCTTGTTGAGAGAACGATAGTCAACACAAAGGCACCACGAACTGTCCTTTTTGACTAGTAAGACAAGACTTGAGTAAGCACTGCAACATGGATGAATGATGCAGGTGCACGACATTTCTTGCACCTGGGCTTCAATTTCAGTCTTTTGGGAATGGGGATATCTGTAAGGATGAACCATAATTGGTTTATGTGCACCAACAAGGCGAATAGCATGATCTCGTGGTCTATTGCAGAAGCGTCGGGAGTCGCAACGACAGAAACGAGATACGAAAAGAAAATGCAGAAGAAAAGAAAACACACGGAACACACAAATTTATGTGGTTCGGAAATAATCCCTACACCTACGGAGAGGCAGAACTTCACTATGATTCGGGAGCACATATTACAGAAATTTCTCACACAAATCCTAGACTGAAAATGGGCTACAAAAGGAGGAAGACGATCCACTGTTCCGCACAGGAAGTCTGCGTCGCTACAGTGAAAGGCGGTCACCCAAGTCAAAATTGCTACAGTGGTTGCCGGCTGGAAGTCCAAAAAACTACAGTGAAGTTGACTCTGAAGTCCGCACTGCTGCAGTGCTCTGTCGATGTTGGTCGGTCAGCTCTGCTACAGTGGTCAAAGATGCTACAGTTCCGAAAAATTGGGTCGGGAACCTTCGGCTCCCGGACCCCCAACGCAGGGGTGCGTTGCCCCCTGCAACCTCCAACGAGCTCACCGCGGAGCTCGACCCGCAACAATTGCGGGCCACAAGCATTCGGCCCAACCGGATCGAGTTACACCAATCCAACATGGTCAGCGAAGGGGAGGGTCTATAGGAGCCTAAAAAACTAGAGCAAACTGAATTAAAAGTTGGGACAAACTATGATGTTGTTGGGCTGTCAACATTGGAACAAAGGCAGGGGTTTTGCCTCCCAACAAGAGCCGATTATAACCACTTGGAATTGGGCGAAGGAGCCGGTGTTTCAAGGAATTTGTCGGCTATAATGGGAGATCTGTCCCCGAAATTCAGTAAGGACGGTTATCAGTCGAAAACTTCATGACCATAGAGTGTCAGTTTGTGTGGACATCTCCCAATGTACGCAACCACGCAACGCCAAAAATCAAATCCAGATTTCCAATATCCAAAACACGGATGTCAACCGAACAAGTATGGTCACAGATTGAAAGGGTTAACTGAGAATAAATCCCCTGAGACTAGGCTATGTGCCCATCCCCCAACTGAATGTGCATCCACTGGGGGTTGTGTTCTGGAAAACCGAGGAAACGAACCAGCTGTGGCGAGATAAAATTATGTGTAACGCCGCTATCAACAAGGATGAGGATCAGAATTCCAGTAAGAGATCCTGCAACTTTCATGGGGAGGGACCCGAAGGCAGGCTGCTTCTGACTAGAGGGGCAAATATCAAGAAGCTGGCAGGTCATGATGTTGCAGGTGGCCTCAGGTGGGGGAAAAGATTGAGGGGAGTCGGATGGTAGTAGGGTCTGCTCATCAACCTCAGAATCATCTTCACCGAGAATAAGGATCCACAGCTTGGGGTTGGCGCATTTATGAGTGGGGGTATAGGGCAGTGTGTAGCGAAAACAGATACCCTTGCGCCGGCGCTCTTCCCACTCCTGCATAGAAAGTTTCCGCACACCCCGCGCCGAAATTGGGGACTATTTAGACGAGTCGGAGGAGCCGCTAGATCGCGGAGGGCCGCGGAAACGGGAGCGGAAAGCGGAGCTGCCGGGCGGAAGGGATGAAAACCGAGGATGAAACGGAGCCGATTCTCGATCACGGCTAGAACCAGCAAACTATAGAGAAATGCCACAAATGGAAGAACCAGTGTCGCCGTGCTCTAACACAAGCAATTCAATTTTCTGCTCAGCAATTTGTGCCATTGCTGCCCAAAGTATTAGATTGTCACCAAGTTTCCTATTTTTTCAAAGTTACAAATATTATATTAGAGCACCTTTTGTCATTATTGGAGAATTTAGTCACATGGAGTACAGTTCTCTATATATGAGAACTTCTGAAAGGTTTACTAATGTTCCATCAGTACTGGCTCTCACTTCTTATGTTTGTGACCAAGAGTCTGTTTTGGTGGAAGCCTACACCAGTTTTGCATCTACATCAGCCCGCGGAAGGTCTGCCAATGGGTTGGACCGGGCCTGCTTGCGGATATGTTAATGTGCTCAACAGCTCCATGGTTTATGATGTTGCTCCTTCAGGTGCGAAGGTTCGTGATCCTCCATTCTTTTTGCAGTTCCCCAAACTATCAACACAGTCCACTGTCATCAAATTAACCACACTGACAGAATAATTTGACATTGTGTCCCACTGCAGAAGGACTGTCAATCCCTTCGAAGTAGGCCGAGGGAACCTCATGCGCTGCTTCCTGAATGAAAAGCCCGGTGTGCGGCCAAGTGTGATGCGGAAACATTGGGAGTCGCAACGACAGAAATAAACGATTCACAGAAGAGTAAAAGGGAAAAAATAAAAAAACGAGAACATGGAGATTTACGTGGTTCGGGAATAATCCCTACGCCCACGGAGAGGCTGAATTTCACTATGATTCGGGAGCACAAATTACAGGGAGTTTCAGGGTTCTCAATCACTCTCTAAACCCTAGCCCGAAATGGGCTAAAAAATGAGGAAGACGATCCATTATTCCACCAACCACACAAAAAGTCTACATCACTACAGTGAAAGGTGGTCACCCAAATCAAAAGTGCTACAGTGGCCGGTGGCTGGAAGTCCAAGGAGCTCGACCCGCGAAAGTTGCGGCATGATGCGCAGTACAGCCCGCAAGCATTCAACCCAAATATCATCCAAACCGGGTCGAGCTACACCAATCCAACACATTCTACATGCCCAATTGAGTACGAAGAATAATACTCAAAATTCTCCAAAGAAAGTGAAAGGAAAAGAGAAGGTTTTGATTTTTGAAGTTGCACACAAAACATCAAAGGAAACATCCATAGATAATGGACCATCGATGTTCATCTCATATAACAGGAGATTTGAAGCTCTTGAAGGATGTTAAAAAGTGCAAGAAACCATTGATGATCTTTGATAATGGTGGGTCACTCAAAATCGGAGGAACCGGGGTTTAGAAATCATTGGAGAAGACAAGGTGGAATTGAAGAACACGTTAGTTGTTGATGGGTTGAAGCAAAATTTAATGTGTGTAGAAACTTTGTGATGAAGACCATGAAGTGGTATTTCAAAAGAATGAATGTGTTGTGCAGAATTTGAAAGATGGATGTGCTGTGATGAGAGGACAGCATACTCGAGGCAATTTATTTCAAGTTGGTGAAACTGTGAAGAATAAGATGCCCAGTAAGAACAAAGAAGATATTTAGAAGCCTTTGGAGATTGGTGACCACAAAATGGGTGGGCAAACCTGTCTACTCAAAAAAAAGCTGAAAGTGTGGTCTCAAGAAGAAGATATCAGAAAAGGGGTGAAGAAGGTGTTGCCATTTTAGGACAACAATGTCAAAGTTCTAAAATTAAAGAAGTCAAGCCTAGCAAGAAGAAAGAGCTTTAGAATGTCACTTTGCATAAGTTAAAAAGATGAGTACTCTTAATCCGAAATGGGAGTTGAAGAAGAACTTGACTGATCAAAGTGGTTGTCGGTCAAAGAGGGAGTTCAGTACCATGTCACGGAGGTTGAAGAAGAATTCTCGGCCTTCATTCATCAAAGGCTAAGGTATTAAAAATCAGTCCTCTCTCTCACTTGTTCTTTGGATTATTGTTGTCAAAGGGGGAGAAAAGACAACATAAATCTCTGTATATTTATTCATTTATGTAATTACAAAATGTATTTATAAAGAGGGAGAAAACCATTTTAGAGAGAATCCATTGATATGTGTTTTATCTATTGGGGAGAGATCTCTTATTTTGGGGGAGCATGCATTTAGAGAGAGTTATTAAAAGAGGAAAGCTGTGAGGTTGGCATTTGGGCGTGTGAGCTTTTTAAACTGTTTTAACGGTTTGGTGAATATGTAGGCAGGAAACTGCTATATACAAGTTTCAAGGACAGATTTGTTGAATTGAAGAAGTATTGATTCTCAATTGATCTCAAGTGATATCGATCAAGTGGTATCAAAGGGCTAAGAAAAGTTGATGATTTTTCAAATTGGTATCAAGAGAGTCAAGGGTTGTGAAGAAGTGAATGTAAGTCAACATGAAATTATTGTTTCGCTAATGTAGGATTAGAATTATTGAATGATGGTTCATTGCTAAGTATATTGAGTTTGAAATTGATTTATGTTACTTGGATACCAACAAAATCCAAAGGGGGAGAGTGTTGAGCCCGAGAGATGTTTTGGGAAATGTAGAGTCCTTGGGGGGATTGTTGAGACCCAAGTTAAAGATGTTGTGATTTGTACTTGAAGAGGTTTCCTCTAGCATTTGGTATTTTGTCTAGAGAAGAAGGTTCAAAGAAGATGGAGTTGATATGCTTAATGTGTTCGCTTTGGTTGTCAATACATAAATCATATTCAAACTCACATAAAATAAAGTTTATTATATGACGTGAAGGCTGTTGAGGAGTTTCAAGGTGTTTGGAAGTGATTTGGATTTGTTTGGAATTATTCTGGAGGTTTTTGGAGTTAAACAGATTCAGGTCTGAAATCTGGCAAGTCCCCAGAGTTTCCTTGTATACATAAGATCCGCTATGGATCATACGTAAGATAATTGTTCTGAGTTTGAGGCTTGAAAATGGCAAAGGCATGCATTACGCAACATATTTTTTTTTAAGTAAGATATTCTCCAGAAAAGCACTGGAAAATTGACAAAGTGATGCGTATGATATTTGAGTTCATACATAATTTTTTTTGTCAAAGCCCTCTGAGAATTTGGTTGAGCCAGATGATTCATAACATATTTTTGTCAGGGGAAGCTAATACGTAACATATTTTTGTCAGGGGAAGATGATATGTGAAGTGCCCTTGGAATTGTTGAAAGAAGTTGTCTTTGGTGTCCACCCTATATGAGAATATGTTGAGACCCTTTGGAAGTGTTTTTGAGATGCTTAGAAGTGGCCTGAAAGGTTTTTGGATGTTTCTGAGTTTATTTTAGAGTAATCTAGATTTACTGTGCTGGAGTCGGAAAAATGGCAAAGGGATTTATCCTACACGTAGGAGATTTGGGCCGCTCATAAGACATTTCATCTATGCGGAAGAGTCTTGAGTCACACGTAGGAGATTTGGGATACTCTTAGGACGTTTCATATACACGGAAGAGACTTAAGCCGTGTGTAGGAGATTTGGGCTCCCCGTAAGACATTTCATCTATGGAGGAGAGACTTGAGACGCGCGTAGGAGATTTGAGCCTGGCATAAAAGTTTTGAAAAATGACAAAGGCATTTTTCCTCTGCGTAAGAGATTTGAAGTCCCATAAGAGAATTTACCTTCGCATGAGAGATTTAAGTTGTGCCGAAATTTGGCAAAGGAAAATGTCATACAGGGTATGACATTTCGACAGGCCATAAGACATTTGATTATCCGTACGATATTTCTTTGCTCGTATGATATTCACTTAGGAAAAATTTTGAGAAAACTACAGACGTAAATCTAACGATGCTTTGTTGTTCGTACATTTCCAAAATATCATGAGCTCGGTCAACAACCATGATTCAAGTTGGGTTTCAAGAAAGATTGAATGGGGATTAAATGAAAAGGATAGTGACCGAATCTCATGGAGATTTCAAATTCAAATATTCGAAATCATTCTTCACAATAGTTGCTGCTATTTTTCAGGACTACTTTGACTGAGAATTTTGATGCAGCCGAGAATGGAGTTTCCAAAAATCAGTTTGGAAAATATTATTTGCATTCATTGTGCAGATATAAGTAGAAGAAATGAAGAAGAGAAAGTTGTTCCTGGATTTTGAGAGGCTGATACGCTGTTGCGTTGAATAAAGAGAATTTGAGGAACATCGACCTGTGCTACATTCTTGTTTTCTAAAGAGGTCGAACCTTGTAAAGAATTTGAGTAGGCCCTCACACCGAGGTCGAACCTTGTAAAAATTCTTGTGTGCTGCTTCTACTTTATATTTCTTGCATACGGGTGAAGAAGAGGATCGAGAGTGAATCACGACATTAACTAGTCACAGGAGCTAAATTCTAAAAAAAGAATTTGTAAAAAGAAATAGGTACCACCGATTCACACCCCCTCCCTCTTAGTGGTCTCCTAACAATATATGGGATTAGAATATGTAATATATTTTCTGAGCTAAGGCAAAATATGGCAAAGGCATGATTGATACATATGATATTTGTTTATACACGAGATATTTGTTGAAGAGAACTCAAAATTGGAAAAGGCATGGCCAGTTCGTAAGGATGGTTTCCAGACTTAGTAAGGATGGGTCTGAAGTTCGTAAGGATGATTCATAACTTCGTAAGGATCATTTAACCTAACGAAATGATTACTGCCTGAAATTTGACAAAGTGTCTCTCACTGAGAATACAAGGGACTTTGTAAGGTTCATTTACTATGTGAAATATCATTGAGGTAGGAGATTTCCGGAAAATACAAATTCAGAAGATTCAATCAAGCGATGGCAGTGCTGTTCTCCATTGATCTAAATATCACAAAGGGGGTTTGTGATTCAAGCAAAGCAAGAAGATGGTTCGCGCCATGAAAAAGATTATTGTGCCGCGAAGGAAGAAGGAAGTTACAGTTGAGGATAATTGTGTGACCACGTTGCGATGCATATTGTTGCGCTAGGAGTCACCTGGACAGGTCCAACAACTGAAATAAAAGGAAAAGAAAAAAACGGGAAGAAGAAGAGACGTTGAATAAGCAATTAAAGGCAGTTGGTTGTTTGAATTTGAATTTGAATTTGAAATTCAAATTCAAATTCAAACTCGAACGAGAAGATTGCTGCTGTTGTGCAAGATATATTCAAACAGGGTTGTCCATGGAAAGATGTACATCTTGCGTGTTGGAACGAAGAAATGTAGTGTAGAAGAGGAGAGGAATAATCGAGCAGATTATTCTGGAGAGAGAGAAAATGTGTTGTGCAGAACAGTTTGCACAAAAAGAGAGAGAGAGATGGAAGAAGACCTAAGGTCAATGCAAGTAGAAGAAGAGAATACTTGCAGCAGTGCAAGTAGAGGAAGAAGAGAAAGAGCACGCATTGGTTTGTGTGTTAATCATCACAGTTGTTTTGTGTGGTGAAGCAAAATGCAGTCACACTTGTTCTAAATAGTGAAGAGGTGCGGGGGCGCTATAATATTGTCTGTAGTGGGTGAATTCCCCTTACCTCAATGTGAGGTGAGGACATCCTTTTATAGATTAGGAAACAAACATACAAGACGGGTAAGTCCGATGTGGGACTCACCCATTTACACTTCAATGGGTTCCAACACTCCCCCTCAAGCTGGACATGCCCAGATTGGATAGAGTCCCACACAAAAAGAATAACAGGACAATCTCAAACTCCCCCTCAAGCTGGGCCCGGGAGGCTCTGAATACCCAGCCTGGAAGTGAGAGACTCAAGACGAGCTCCGGGAAGACCTTTGGTGAAGAGATCGGCAAGCTGATCGGCCGTCGGGATATGGCCGAAACCGATATGACGCTGCTCCAGATGGTGGCGGAGAAAGTGACAATCCACCTCGATATGCTTCGTCCGTTCATGAAAGACGGGATTCGAGGCAATCTTCGTAGCGGCCTGATTGTCACACCAGATATGAGCAGGAGTCGATGCCGGGAAACCGAGCTCCTGGAGAAGATGACGAAGCCAGAGGATCTCAGTAGTGACAGTGGCCATGGCGCGATACTCTGCCTCGGTACTAGAACGGGAGACCACAGTCTGCTTCTTGCTGCGCCAAGAGATGAGATTACCGGCGAAGAATACGGCGAATCCCGAAGTAGACTTGCGGGTAGCGAGGCAACTGGCATAGTCCGCATCACAAAAAGCCTCAACATCCATGTGAGCATGATGTGAGTACCGAAGGCCGCGGGCAAGATCTTTCTTGATGTACTTGGCAATGCGGAGGACAGCATCCCACTGAGAGCAGGTGGGATGCTCCATGAACTGGCTGACTTTGCCAACGGCACATGCAATGTCGGGACGCGTCATGGTGAGGTAGTTGAGTTTACCGACCAAGCGCCGATAGCTCTCAGGATGAGAAAAGAGTTCCGAGTCGGAATGAAGGGAGCGTTCCCCAGGCTCAAGGGGGGTGTCAACTGTGGTGGCGGTGCTCAACCCCGCATCCTGCAATAGATCAAGAGCATACTTGCGCTGGCAGAGAGAGATAGTGTCCGCAGTTCGGGAGACCTCGATGCCAAGAAAGTACGTGAGGGGTCCAAGATCCTTGGTGTGAAAGTGATGGTGCAGATGCGTCTTGAGGCTGGCGATGCCTCTGGAGTCGCTCCCTGTGATGATGATGTCATCAACATAAACGACAAGCAAGATACAGCCGTGTGCCGTCGTACGGAAGAAGACGGTGTGATCTTTCATACTCCGAGAGAGGCCAAAGGCGGTGACGACAGTGCTGAAGCGGCCAAACCAGGCGCGAGGAGACTGTTTGAGGCCGTAGAGGGAGCGACGGAGACGACAGACATGGGAGGCGGCACCAGAGGCAGAGAAACCAGGGGGCTGCTGTAGGTAGACCTCCTCGTCAAGAAAACCATGGAGAAAAGCATTCTTAACGTCGAGTTGATGAAGGGGCCAGTGATGATGAGCAGCCAGAGAGATGAAGAGGCGGACCGAGGCCATCTTGGCGACGGGAGAGAAGGTCTCAAAGTAGTCGACGCCATACGTCTGAGCAAATCCCTTGGCGACAAGCCGGGCTTTGAGGCGGCAGAGAGAGCCATCGGGATTGAGACGGATCGTGAAGATCCATTTGCAGCCGACCGCCTGTTTGTTTGCCGGAAGGGGAACAAGATCCCAAGTATGGTTGGCATCCAGAGCCTGCAATTCATCTCTCATTGCGGCTAGCCACCCGGGGTGAGATTTGGCCTCACCGACCGTTCGAGGAAGTGACACGGTTTCCAGAGCTGACAAGCCCCTGTAAGAAGATACAAAGAGAGGAGTATTCTGACACGAGCGAGTACCTTTCCGGAGGGCAATCGGCACATCCTCGGGAGTTGTGTCAGGAACATCAGGCGAAGCGGGAACAATGGTTTCCTCGGCCGAGACGGGAGGTACAGTGGAAGGACGACAAGAGTAGGTCTGTCCAAAGAGATGACCGGTCAGAGGAGACACCAGAGGCGGGTGAACCATGAGCGGAAGGCAGTCATCGATGGTAGTGTCAGGAGAAGGAGAGGGGAGAGTGAAAGGAGAGCTCTCGACAAATGAAACGTCGGCAGAGGTGATATACCGGCGGAGGTCTGGAGAGAAGCATCGGTACCCGCGCTGAGTGCGGGAATACCCGAGAAAAATACAGCGAAGGGATTTGGGGGATAGTTTGGAGAGATTTGGGCGAGTGTCCCGGACATAACAGAGACAGCCGAAGATACGGAGTGGAAGGGAGTGAGGAGGAAGAGAGGGAAACAGGGTATGAAAAGGAGTCTCCCCCTGAAGGATGGAGGAGGGAAGACGATTGAGAAGGTAAGTAGCAGTGAGGATGGCATCCCCCCAGAAAAGAAGAGGGACCTGGCGGTGGAAGAGGAGGGCACGAGCGGTCTTCAAGATATGTCGGTGTTTCCGCTCGGCCACCCCATTTTGCTGAGGGGTATCAGGACAGGAGGTCTGATGGATGATGCCGTGGGCCCTCATAAACTGCTGAAAATGAGTGGATAAGTATTCTCGCCCATTGTCAGAGCGGAGACATTTCACAGGGAGAGAAAACTGTGTCTGGATTTCCTGAAAAAATGTCTGAAAGGTTGAGAGAACCTCCGTTCGATCGCGAAGAAGATAAAGTCAGGTCATGCGGGAGTAATCATCAATAAAGGTGATATAATAACGGTACCCTGACTGGCTAGGAACCCGGCAAGGACCCCATACATCGGAATGAACAAGAGCGAAAGGAGTCGCGGCCCGTGGTTCCGGGCGAGGAGCATACGTCGTCCGATGATGTTTGGCAAACTTGCAGGATTCACAATGGAAGGAGAGGTGAGAACCGAATTGGGGGCAAAGTTTATGGAGGGTGGAAGGCGGTGGATGACCAAGGCGGTAATGGAGGTCAAGGGCTCGGGCTGAGGTGGATGAGCAAGCAAGGGATGATGGGGTATCAAACAGGTAAACCCCATCCCGAAGATAACCTCGACCAATTTCCCGATTCGTCTTCCGCTCCTGAAAAACAACACCAGAGGAGCTAAAAATAGCAACACAATTTAATTCGGTGGTGAGTTTGCTGATAGAGATAAGATTAAAGGGGCTTTGAGGAACATGAGCGACCGACGTCAAGGGAAGAGACGGGGTCAAGGAACATGTGCCAAAGCCGGTAATAGGGATTGTTGAGCCATTAGCAACAGTAATGGTAGAGGCACCGGTGTACGGATGATAGGTAGTGAACATACCAGAGTCCCCGGTGAGATGTTCTGACGCACCAGAGTCAAACATCCAAGCTGTCTGGCGATGCGAAACACAGGTGGTGGAGTTGCCAGTCTGAGCAAGTGGAGCTAGAGAAGAAGAAGGGGGCGCAGTCGCACGATAAGTTTTTACCAAAGCAAGCTCCGCCGGCGAGAGTGTGGTCCTGTAACGGGTACTGGATGAAGGAGGACCGCTGCGCGGTAGAGCCGATGATGGAGGATGGGAGAGCCGCTCGGCTGAGTGCATAGGTGCTCGGGAAGGCCGCCAATGGAAGGGAGGGTGCGGCCGGGCCGGAATGCTGGCGTCCGGAGGTGATGCCGGAGGGCCGCGGGCGGACACGCCCGCCATGAACGCAGGGAGCTTGGCCGACGCCGCAGGAAGGCCGCAGGGCAGCTGCTGGTAGATGGGCTGGGGAGCGCCGGACCGGGCGGGAGCCGCTCCTGGGAAGGGAGCTGCTGCGGAGGGCGGGTGCAGGAGGAGGGCCGCCGGAGGAGGCGCGGGAAGAAGCGGGAGGCGCCGGGAGGCGCTGGAGCAGCGGGAGGCGCCGGGAGCAGCGGGAGTCGGGAGCCGCGCCGTCGGGGCGAGCCGGGGACGCCGGGATGAGGGCCGCCGGGATGAGGGCCGCCGGGATGAGAGGGCCTCCGTGAGGGGAGCGCCGGAGAAGGGGCGCCTGGGCGGAGCGCCGGGGCGATGGCGGCTGAAGCCGCGGGGAGCTGCGGGGAGGGAGCGCCGTCGGGGAGGAAGTCCGCAGGGAGGAACCGGCGCGGGCCGCGTCGGGGAGAGAGGGGGCCGTCGGGCGAGGGCGAGGGAGCCGGGAGGAGGTGCGCCGGGACGGCGGGGCGAGCCGGGAGCCGGGGAGCCGGGAGCCGGGAGCCGGGAGAGGCCGCGGGAGCAGAGGGAGGCGCGGGAGGCGCGGGGAGCAGCGCGAGGCCGTCGGGAGGGAGCGCGCAGGGAGCAGCGGGAGGCCGCCGGCGGTGCGCGGGTGATGGTGTCGGGAGCCGCGGGGAGCCGAAAGCAGCGCAGGGCAGCGGGAGCGCCGTCGGGGAGGGAGGGCCTGCCGGGAGCGCCGACGGGGAGGGAGGGCCTGCCGGGAGCGCCGACGGGGAGGGAGGGCCTGCCGGGAGAGGGAGGCCTGTCGGGGAGGGAGGGCCTGCCGGGAGAGGGAGGGCCTGCCGGGAGAGGCTTAGGGCAGGAGTGAGAGAGGCGGGGCCGGGAGAACGCCGGGAATCCGCAAGGGAGGGAGGGTTCGGGATAAAAATCCCTCTGATACCATGTAGTGGGTGAATTCTCCTTACCTCAATGTGAGGTGAGGACATCCTTTTATAGATTAGGAAACAAACATACAAGACGGGTAAGTCCGATGTGGGACTCACCCATTTACACTTCAATGGGTTCCAACATTGTCGAAAGACAATCATCAGAGGAGAAGGATAATCTCAGCCTCAACAATACAAGACAATGGTGCACTTTGTCTAGAGACAGCACTGTTATTATCTTGTATCACGAATAAAGGATATTCTCTGCTTGTTTGTATCCACAATGGTGATTCTAGTGGATCGTATGGTCTCAGGTGAGTTCGGATCATGTCAAGGATTAGCAAGTCATTTTGAGTAGTGAACCTTATATATCGAGTGTTCCTTTGTTTATCTCTGTTTATCACTTTCCTCGGTGTGTGTATGTGTAAATTCATGAGATCCCTCACTCTAAAAGTGACAGAGGTTGATTTCGAAAGAAATCGTAAAAAAGAAAAACATACCACTATAAATGTAGGCAGTGTAAAGGAGGGGGAAGGGGGATGTTAAGCAACTGCCAGGGGCAGTGATGTATTTTACATTAGATTGTTTGATTGGGTTGTTAGGTAGTAGGTTGGGGTTGTTAGGTAGTAGGTTGGGGGATTGTTAAAATACAGTTTCAGCTGGTGGGGGAGGGGATTCAGATATTTGAGGTCTAGCTCTGATGTTAGGAAGTTTCGTCCTTGACCTCGAAGAGCATTTCCTAGGGAAGTTTCTTCTTCTTATTCTTCCACTATTTTTTGAATGTTCTTTACTACTGCTACATTACAAAGTTTACAATTGATTCGATTATTCGACAATTCTCTTTTGGATTCTTCTATAAATTATAATAAATTTTTAAAAAGAATTTTACAATCGAAATTAAAAAAAAAATGGTTTTTTTATCACAACAGAAACACTATAAATTCTGATTTTTCTCAAATAACTTATCCCAAAATTACTTATTTTGTAAGCTGAAACAAATAAAATCGAAGTGCTTCTCTACCAATGTCATCAAAAACAGCCTTAGACAAGGAAGTAGAAATGCAGAATAAGAGAGACATTTGGGAGCCTTACCACTTTCTTCAGGGTGGCCAGCGCAGCCATGATGCAGGCCGCCGACACATTGGCTAAAAGGGTGCCAAAAGGAACCCATTTCAAGTAGCCTGTAGCTCCGAGCCCGCGTCCATTCAATCGGGCCAAGAACCATCGGACCCAAACACCAACAGGCCCGACCAGGCAGGCCAGCCACAGTTTGGCCCCATTGCCACCATGGCTGAACTCGTGCTTCTCCAGCACCCCGCTCAGGCCCCACAGTAAGCCCAGAATCAGTGCCATTGCCAGCAAGGCAACCAGCCGCCGCTCACGGGAATCAACTCTCCAGGTGCTTCCAGAGATGGGGGCGGTGCCCCCTGAACTTGGCCTCTCCAACAGCCACTGGAAACCCCTTGCTGTCTCGACCCCAAAAATCAGGGAATAGGCGGCCAGGAACAGGCCTGCAGGGTGGAGAAGAAAGCACGGAAACATTGCCCCATGATTCAGTATAATTGCATCCCATCAACCCTAAGTTTGACAACACTTACTGCTTAGTACACTAATAACTTATGACAAGTGATTCAGTATAATAAGTGTTTTCAGATTGATGGTTGAAGAAATCCTTCTCTCATTTATTTAAGTGGGTTTCTTCGGAAATAATGTAAGCATAAATGTGTTTTCTGAAACAGAACAAACTCTACTTATATTTTTGAACTGCTTGTCATATGTGATGTGATATAAGCAATTTTCAGTAAGTGATGCAGACCCCACTTATCACTTATAATAAGCAGTTTGAAAAAATTGGCAACACTTACTAAAAACTGGTGTAGCGCTTATCACTTATGATAAGTGGTTCAGCACAAGTGTTTCCAGATTACTCATTGAAAACGTACTTTTCAGCCCCTTAGCCCCTTATTTAAGTGGTTTTATTCAGAAATTTAAGTAAAGGTGTTTTTTCAGAAGCATTACAAACACTACTTATTTTTTCAGATTGCTTATCATTAAGTGGTAAGTGCCATAAACAGTTTTCAGTAAGTGTTGTCAAACGGACCCTGGGTGGTATTGATTTAGTTTCTGAAAAAGCCACTTCCACTTACATTCCAGAAGAAAATCACTTAAACAAGTAGCAGAAAAACACTTTTTCAATAACCAATATAGAAACAATAGTACAAAACCACTCACTGTCCCTTCAACCGCACTTGATGAAAACTGTTTATATCACTTATCATTCATGCTTCTGTATAAATGTTTTCAAATTGCTTATTGAAAAGAAAAATCATGTGCTTTGCTCCTGGAATTTAAGTGACTGTTTTTTCATAAAAATAACAAACAATGCTTATTTTCTCAAATTACTTGTAATAAGTGATAAGTGTTATAAACAATTTTCAATAAGTGTTGTCAAACGGATCCTTATAGCATTTGTCACTTACGATAAGCAGTTTGAAAAAATAAGCAACGTTTGTTTTTGTTTCTGAAAAAACATTGTGATTCTTTACAAGTGTTTTTATACTGTATAATGAAAAGGTTTTTTTTTTTTTTGCTTTCTTTTTTTTTCACCACTTATTTAAGTGGTTTTCTTCTGGAATTTAAGTGCAAGTGTTTTTCAGAAACAAAACAAACACCCGAGAGAGTCATCAAACAGACCTTTCAACTTGTATTCCAAGAAAAAAACACTTAAATAAGCGGAAGAAAAGTTTTTTTTAAAAATAAGCAATTTGGAAACATTTATACAAAAGCCCCTATCATAAGTGATAAGTGCTGTAAGCAGTTTTCAGTAACAATAAATTTGACAGCACTAATTGAAAACTGCTCATATCACTTGATGCTTATGATAAGCAACTTGAAAAAAAATAAGTGGTGTTTGTTTGGTTTCTGAAAAGAACAGTTGCACTTAATTCCAGAAGAAAACCACATGAACAAGTGACATAAAAGCACTTTTCCAGTAAATAATTTAGAAACACTAAAACACAGAAGCACTTTTCATAAGTGATAAGGCAGCTTACAGTAAGGCCCCATTTGGTACGAGAGAAACAGGAGCTGAGAAATGAAAACGGAAAGGGAAACCCCAAAAAAGGTGGAATGGAAAATTGGATTCCATCAAACGAGGGAAATCTGTTTTCCTTCCTAAACCCAATGGAAAAGCTTCAATGGAAACGGAAACGGTATTTGTGGACAAAAATATCCCTATGAAAACCTGGAAATCCAAACCTGTCATCTTTCCCCGCCACTGCTGCCAAGCTGAACACCATGCCCGAAGACCCCATCATCATTGCTCCAGCCGACAACAATACCCCCTGGTCCGATCAACCACCACGCCTGCGATGAACTGCGCCAGCAATTAAGGTGGCTTCAACAAGATGCGAGGGAGAGGTACGACTATGTTGAGCGGGGTGCGATTCTACTCCATCCGACCGCCATGTTTGGCCACCCTCACCCTTGCTCAATTACAAGGGCTGCAATGATAGGAGCTTCGACGACAGCGCTGCGATGACATGGGGCTATAGCGATGACATGGAGCTATAGCAATGTGAAGGGGATGCAGCGACTGGAAAACGATGATGGGCTAGAGCGATGGGTCTGGAACAACATGTGGTTGTAGCGATGGAGGGTTGCATCGGTGACGATGCGGTGGTTGCGGTGGTTGCGGCGGTGGCGGGGCAGTCCAGACATTTTCTTTGTTTTTTATTTTTATTCATGCCACTTCCCTCGGCTTTTCCCACCATACCAAACACAATTTGGAAATCAAATTCCGTTTCCGTTTCCATTTCTGTTTCCTTTTCCATTTCCATCAAAAAGGTTTCCCTCGTACCAAACAGAGCCTGGGTGTTGTCAAACGGAGCATGACAACATTGAGTCAGTTTTCACATCTTCAATTGGTCATGATGAGATGGACGCTTGAAAGGAAAACATTGACATAATTCCAGCAAAAGCTCCATTAATTACCTAAAAGGAAGCCAAGTGAAGAGGATACCCAGTGACCATGAACGCTGAGGTCTAGCATCTTTTGGTTCCACCCACTAAAAGTAGTGAGGCTTCCCAAGTAGCCAGTCGTCAATCCGATGGCTAGGAGATCTGAAAATCTGGATATAGCTCCTTTAAATATGACACCAAACCACCCCATCAAGAAGGAACCAACCTCATGTAATGAAAGATAAGCAAGCAAGGGTGAGATTTTATCCAGTAAAAGTGAAAAGAATCTGAACTCAGCTTTGTTTTTCAAAGCTGACACCATTTCTCATTTGTATCTTTCTTTTCATACAAACTAAGGCTACCTTGAACGCAGAACATCCTAATTTAGTTGGTTAGGGTGGGCACGCTTTTGATAAGAAATGTTTCCAAAACCCACAGTTGTAAAGTTATAGTTTACTGTTTCTTGCCGAGAAAAAAAACAACCTAAAACCACATATATCTGGGACAAGAATCTCTCAATAATGGACGTTTTGCACAGAAACTGACAATTTTTTTCTTGATGATAAACTATGTATTGCAAAAAACAAACATTCGTTTAATAGGTCTCGAATGCCCGAGTGGCAATAGATCTTGTATGCCTACAAGTTCGTAGTGAGATGAAAAAATGTTAACCACTGTTATCCACAACTTTAACGCAAAGAGAAAATACCATATTAGAAGGAAGATCAAGGTAAACAATGCTGTGGTCACTCGTGACACCGGCCACTCCAGGACCAAACAGTTTTTGCAGCAAGTACCTTGTCAATACCTACATGAAGGTGGGGTGAGGGAGATAGGTTGCATTTAGCAATTCTGTAAAAAGTAGCCCAAAAACAAGGAATCGTAGAAATTACATATCCAAGCATTTTCATTTAAAATTGAAAACATAAAAATAAGCATTTTTAGTTTTCCAAAAATTTCTAATTTTCATTTTTATTTTCTAAAAAATGCTTTTCATTTACATAATCTAATACATTTTCAGATAATGAAAACAGAAAATATCCTCCATAGTAAAAAGCAATACAATATTCTAAGAAACAGAAAGCCCAAGGATGACTTGCCCCGAGAATCCCAAAAACAGCTAGATGCAGAAGGCATGAAACATACTGCAATGAGCATGGCAGCTCCTTTTTATCATCCTGCATTCAAAAGACACATGATACCCACATGAGACCTCAATATAATAAATAAGTATGATGAATTCAGTGCTTCCAAATTTAAAACAAAACAGAGAGTAAAATAAACAACGAACAAAATAAGCCAAGTACTCACAGAGGGTTGGTCTTCAACACACTGAAGGTGATTTGGGGAATGTGAATGAACATTATCTGATGGCAAGATAGTATCAGATAAATCGGCATTGCAGGAACGGGAACTGAGAGACTTCAAAAGAGAATCCTCTTGAATTGAAACGCCCACACCAGCCTCTATCACATCATCAATCAAGAAGCAGGAGTGACCACTACCAGAGTATCTAGTATTCTGAATTGCCCGACCACTCTTGGAGTATCTAATACTCTGAATTGCTCGGTCTCCGATATCTCCTGCTTGTGAAACCGATTCGCTCTCGGTGTCGTCATCTATTTGAGAAGCCGCAATGGCTGATGCGCCTGAAGAACGCCGCCTCAAAGAAGAATCCACACTGCTTGTCCTGCTAAATGCTCCGCTTCTTCTAGGTTCGGAACTTCTAATCTCATTATCCATTTCTACCAGAATCACCAGGGTTCATGCTCCATTCACAACTTCTACAGTGACCGCAGCATGGTTAATTATAAAAACGAAGTTTATCCAAGAGGATGACAAAGACGACTAGTTGTTGCTACAATCCGTTTTTACAACATTCATAGAAAATGGAATTTGAAAGACGCGCAAATTCGCAAAACAAAAAAGGATGACATTAATGAAAGGTGAGTGCTTATCATAACAAGATGCGCAACAGTGATAACAATTTTCCTATGATCTTTTAACACCCCGGATGATGGCGTTTTGGGCGATATAAAATTGAAACAGAGTATCGTGGATTATGAATCCTCTAACGAACCCGGTCAAAGGACGATTAATAGGTGTAGAAATGGAGAAGCACGGAGGGAGTGCGACCAGGTTGATCGGCCACGCAATACAAACGGCGACGACAATGGCGATGACCGATCCCTCCTCCCTCCCGACGTCGTCCAGAGGAGGAAAAGGAGAGAACCGGAAAAACAACACAGCTCGAGGAAGACAGCGACCATGGAAAGTTCGTGGGGGGCCTCCGCCCTGGCTTGTTAGTACCTTTATTTCGCGGGTTATTTTCGTGACAAACTACTCGTCCGAAATAATGGGATGAACCAACCATTTAATTTGCTATTTTAATTTGTTGACTCGGGGAGAAGGGCCAGGTGGCGAAGGATCTACGATGAGTAAATTGCCGGGCTCGAAAAAAAATTATTTGGGCGGGCCCTAGTTCGAGTTAAGAACCTGTTGATTTTTAAATCAAAATGGAATTTAATTTCATTTGAAGATTCATATCCCAAGTGGCAGAGGATCGGCGATGAGTAAACTGCTGGGCTTGGATGATTTTTATTTGGGGCAATCACATTCAAGGACTAAAACAGGTTCTAATACCAATTAAGGACCTGTTGATTTTTAAATCAAAATGAAATTTCATTTCATTTGAAAATTCATAATTTGTTGATGTTGTTTTACATTATAGTTGGGAGTACAACTCACAAAGAAAATACATAAAGAAAATACATACATGCACACGCACCCACTGACTCGAGGGTGGACCAGGCCAACATCTCCCGCCCAAATGATCACTACCACAGGTTGCGGCATAAGCAACGTCTACTTTTATCATCAATGATAAAATGACTATCTTTATTAGCGCCGGACAAAAGAGTTAATAAATGTCACTTTTATCACCACTAAAAAAACGCTAATAAAGTTGTACCATTTATCAATGATTGTTTTAGCACTAATAAAGGTGGATCTTTATCAATGTTATTCTTAGCACTGATAAAAACTTTTAATAAAAAATATTATTAGTATATATACAATTATCATATTTATATTTAAAAATTAATATTTACTTGTATACATTGATTAAAAAAGGTGTGTTTATAATCAATATAAATACGATATATTAATATATATTTTTTAATAATTCAAATATATGTATAATATTTTTAAAAGGGTATTTATAAAATTATAAATATATTTATAATAAATATATTCAAACAATAAATTTTTTTATTATATTTACAATGATATATAATTATATAAATATATATGATTATATATATATTGCAAGATCTGCAATTTCTATTAAGATATGTTTTGTTCATGTTTCAATTTAAGTATTTTCTTTTGGTCAAATAAGTGTTTCTCCAAGATCATGAGAAGGCTCAGGGGTGTTCTGGGGGTTCGGGGAATAAAAGAGGAAAAGGGGTTTTTTTGGGCATGTTGCACAGTTTGCACACGATTAGTGCAAGCGGAGCATCCCAGGTAACCGTGCAACCTTGGACGGAGGCTTGTGCACGGTTACCGCACGGTTAAGCTAATCGTGCGAAATTCCCAAAAAACTGTGCGAAGGGGTGATTTTGGGACAGTGACTCACGCACGGTTTGCGCACGGTTTGGCAAACCGTGCGGGTAAACCCTGCAACCCAGTAAAGTTGAGAAATTTAAAAAAATGTCATTACAGGATTTTTAACCCCAATTCGAGATTTCCTTCTTTCTTCCTCCTTGCGACCCTAGTGATGAGGAAGAGCTCCCAGAAGCTTCCAAGGGTGATTCTCCCTCATCTCTAGGTCGTTTGGAGTGTCGCCAGTTGCAGATAGAAGCTCCAGATAAGACTAATCTCCTTCTTACTTCCTCTTCTCGATTAGGGTTTGAATCTTTCTCTCATCTCCTTCCGAAACTCTAAAACCCTCTTTTCGGTGAGATCTAGGTTGAGGCTTCAAAAGTTGGTTGAATCGGGATCTAAAGTTTCGATTGGGGGAGTGTTCGTCAATGGATTCAAGGTAGGTGGTCTACAAGTTATATCTCATAGTTTCGTTTGAGATTCGTGCATGTTTGGGTTTTTTTCTTGGTTACCCGTTGTTGTGCTTTTGATCCCTTGATGAGATTTGGTATAATGAATGTCTAAATGATGAATGGAAACTCTCATGGTCCCCATGGGACACGTAGAGGATGACTTGACCTTAGTAGGGCCACCCATGGGGTGCGTCGATACTTTCCAAACTTAGAAGTTAGCTAAATATGAGCAAGGTTGTCATGTAATAATGTAAAGCCCTTGATAAGCATGTTGACGTGTTTAATGGGAGTGAGAATGAATTATTGGCATGTGCCTATGTTTAGTAATGGCTTAAGGGATTGTTTGACATGGTAATAAAAACGGGTTAAATTAGTTAAATGGGGATTGTGCCTTGTGGCTAATGAATTATGTTGAAAACCTTAAGAGGGTTGGTGTATATGAAATGTTGAACATGTGGGATTGGTAATGGCTTGTGAAGTGATGAATATGGTTAATGGGATGAGACATGGGAAAGAGATTCGGGTTAATGGGCTATGTATTGTAAAATGGCATTGTGAACGGGCTATGACATAACATTGAATCTCATGTTGATTGTTGTGAATCATGATTATTACATGTATGGGTTGTATTGGTTGGGACATAGATAAATGTGGTGAAATGATAAATAAGCATGTGCACATGGCTTGGTGGTGGGCTAAAGGATCAATGCTCCTCCCACTAGTATGGTTGGACTGATGCTCCAACCTACCCAGGAATGCACAGGTTGGGGAGTCGAACTGATGCTCTATGCCCCCAATGGTTGTATTCAATGAAAATACTTGGACTAAGGTTCCAAGGTAAGTGTGGTGATCACTTGATATGCTCATCCCTAGTGAGATAGGGACTTAACTTGTTCTCTTATGCGGAATGATAAATGCCACGAATGTTGTGTGAATAAGGTAAATGTCTAACCAAGGGATTACATGTTGATGATGAACTAAACGATGAAATGATGTACATAATGAACTTAGCAATAATCCTAACAGTAATAAAAAAGTAGAGATTATTAACTAGTGGCCCCTGTATTGTCACTCACTTACTCTCCATTCATTTTTACTTGCATGCACTATCAGTTTATACTGGATATTTTTTAGACACTGTTGGTGGTGGCCTACTGAGTTGCACTCACACCCTGCTCAGGCCTCCATTGGGAACTCGAACAGATTTCATGCTTGCAGGTCAGGACAAGGGCAATAGCCCTATGCTAGGGAGTTGAGTTGAACATGGGACATGCATGGATGAGGTTCTCGACTAGAAGTTAGGACCGTTTTGGGGATTCTGTTGTTTATCTTTGTGAAATGTGGTTTTCAAATATTAAAATAGCAATTTTATTGCCATGCAAAAAAATCTGTTTGTTTCTTTTATTATTTTGCATTCCTGTGCTGGACTTTTGAATTATGGCCCATTTGTTGTGTGGGGCTTCTTATTTGGATGGGTTGCTTTGACTTCTGTTCCGTGGGCGTTTCGGGTGGTCTGGATTGCTGTCCCGCTTTACCCGTACGTTGCCACCGTGGAAATCCTGCTTCTCGGTTTCATCCTAGCCATTGTTGTTTTGCGATCTGGCGGTGTTGATTCGCTGCTTTGTGTTTCTTCGGCGATCTGATCAGCACCGCCCGTGCGTCTCTGGTCGTCCGCGTGTCCCGGGCTTTGCAGGATTTGTTTGGACCGTCGCTACTTCGTGATTCTTCTGTTCGTTGGGTTGCTGCCGCGTGGACCTCGTCTGTTACGCCTGTCAGTGCCATCGCTTTGTTTCTTCCGCCACCATTATTATGCGGGGCGTTTTGGTTTTCTTAGTGAAGTGGTTAGTCGTCTTCAGCTTCCTATCTCGAGAGCACCGTGAGAAGTAGTATTGTTCGTTGGTTTGGTGACCTGCTGCCTGTATGCCGCCATCTTGACGACAATTTCGGCATTTCTTTTTCGGTGGAGACTCCTTCAGAGAACTAGGAAGGCAACCATGGAAGAGATTTGTGCATTTCGGCGCTTATGTATTTGTGAGCCCGTTCTTTATTTTCTTGTTTGATCTTTGCGTTGTATGTTACTGTTTTCTCTTTGAGTCTGTTTCAAGTCGGGGATGCGTGCGTGAGTCCATCCAGTTCGGAAGAGAACTTCGCTAACTCTGAGTCAGGGTTCATCACTAGCTCTTGGGGCGGAGAGGTCTTCGTTCTCGGATAGTTTTCATGGTCCGCGTGCGTGGTATGTCTTTGCTGCTTCTCTATTTGTATTTGCTCTGTTTTCGTTTTGCATAATAATATAGAAACTGTGGTGGTGTTCTTGCCGTGGAGTAGGACCATAAGGTCTGAACCACGTAAATCTTATTGTCCATTTTACTTTCCTGCAAGTTTCGTTTTCTGTTTTTCGACTTTGTTGATAATACGTTTTATACTCGACTATGTTTATTTTGAGTTTATCTCTGTATACTGTAAAAAATTTCACAACAATCTTTATTTTGGGTTTTGTTCACTTGACATTGTAGCATGACATAACATATTTACTGTTGGTTGTGGTTTGTACCTAGTTGGGAAATGGTTATTTATGCATGTCCATTGATTATCTCATGTTATCTCTGCTGCTTATATGTTTTCTGTTGTGTCTTACTCTGGTAAGAGGGTATAGTCTCCCCATGTGACTAATCTAAACCATTGTTGTTAGTCGACAACCTATGGCGTACGGGGAGGCGTGCTTGAGGTTATGTGACGACCCGGATCAGGGCACTGATTTAGTGGTACCCGGGTTGGGGATGTTACAAAGCGGTATCAGAGGAGTTCTTTTCCCTTTCTTACTATTTGGGGATGGTAGACAGGAGATTAGGACAGTGTCGGGCCTTGGTAATGAGCTCGTGTTTGGGAGTAGCTAACCCAAGTACGAGGGAAAACCCAAGTCACCCAGGGCGAGAACTGCTATTCTTATTGTGTGTTGTTACATTTGATGATATTTCACCATTGGGTGATGTACATGTGGTGTGATGTGACAGTTTTAGGATATTTTTCTCGTGGTCAGAATGGCACGAGGTTGTGTATTCATGCATCATTCTAGGCACCTATGTATATAAGTGACATGCATCATAGTAGGCACACACACATGGGATGGGTGTGTGGGACATAGGGGGTAGAATACATTTGAATTTTTTAAAAGCGGTGAAAATTGTGTCTAACGAAACAATACAAATGGGTTAAAAAGGGGAGAAAAAATGTTAAACAATAATTAAGAAATTATACTTGATAAAGGGTGGTATGTGAAATGAAATGTTATTGGAGTAAGTTGTGATGTGAGAATAGTTTTGAAATGGTGTGGAAGGTAAGGCTTGTAGTCATGTGTGTTAGTTACCCCGTGTTATCCATGGATTTAGGAAGGATGGTTGAGGGGAGTGTTCCAGGTATAATGTAACGACCCAAACTTTTTGAATAGTATATTAACTTACTCTTAACAATTTAATAGATATGTTAATGGTTAATGCAGAAAGAGGAGTCGATGGCTTCATCCGGTAGACTCGAACCTTATGAAGCCCACTTATCAGAGCCTGGGAAGGAGGTGACATCGTTGGGCTTCGCTTTGGACCAAGCCCAAGCCGAACTCCAGCGTGTCAAGCTTGAACGGAAACGCCTACGGGAGAAGTTCAAGTTAGTAGAGATTACTACTAGGGCAATGTTATCTGAGCCTCCCTCATATTCTCTCACCATAGCACACCTTACACTTAGGTCATATGCTGGTGTTATAAGGGGCTATGTGACGAGACCATAGCTTCTTTGTGTAATCCTTTGGGATGAATAAATTTAGATTTCTTCCTTTAGTGAAGTTTGTGAAATTTCAAATGTTCAGATAATTTTAGGATGTATTTTATTGATGAATTTTGAAAAAAATGATATTTTAAAATATTTATGTAAACCTTAAATAATTAATGATGTGTAACGATTTTCAAAAAATGGTCTTCTGCAAAAGTGTTCAGTAAGGAATTTGGAGTCTAATAAGATCAACTTAATTTTTTGATGAATAGTAAATTATGAATAATGATTTTACGCTTAAGATTAGTAATGTGACCAAATGGATTAGTAATCTCACTTAAAGAAAGTTTTAATATAATTTAGATACCTTGATTAAGTAATGTGATTCAATAAAATGAGTAAATAACGGTTTCATAAATTATTAATCAAGTATTAGTTTTCTCGGGTGAATAGTGTTTTTTAAATAAAAATTAAATTAAAAATATTTAGAAAATTATTTTTATAAAATGGACTTTATTTTTGAACTCAGAGCATCGATATTATGTTATGGTAATTTTTGGGGATTTTTCTGAAAAAATGAATTTTCGGTGAATAGTGTATTTATTTAAAAATTAAATTAAAAATATTTAGAAAATTATTTTTACAAAATGGAGTTCACATTTGTAATAAGAGCATCAATATTTGGTTAAGGTGAAATTTTGGGATTTTTCTGAGAAAGATGAATTTTCAGTGAATAGTAAAAATGCAGTTTTAGGGTTTCGGTATGTTTAATGACATCCTAACTGTGTCATGATGATGTCATGAGATATTTTAAGGGTTGTCCGACCAAAGGTGATGAATTGTTGTATTGGGGGCCCCATGTGTCCTAACTCCATGGGAAATACCATGGGAGAGCCCATGATTTTGAGAAAACCACTTATGAGGTGTCCCTTGAAATTATTAAAGTATCACCTCACTTTCCCTATAAATACCAAGCCATTATCTCATCCTTTAGACTCCAAAATCATTCCCAACAAAGATCTGGTCTCATTACCTCCCAAAGAGTCATCCCAAGGTGCCCCCAAGCCCTCAAGGTCTAAACCTTTGAGTTTTAAGAGTTACGTTTTAAGGTAAGGGATCCCACCTCTCTCTTTCTTTTCAAGTAATCTTTTTTATGTCATTTATTTTATGATCCATGCTCTTATGTTGGAGGATGTTCTTTTATATTCCTCTTACTACCCTTTTCACGTTCATATGATGAGATACTCCCTCTTACTCTCATCAATTCGTTTTAAGAATGTTTAAGTGGCGCCGTTAGACTGCCGAATTTTTAAGGGATTCTTTCACCTTTCTCTTTTTTCAAAGTTCTACTTTCATGTCAAGTCTTTCAAGTTCCTTTATATTATGTTGGGGTATAATCTCTATATCTATCATACTTAACTTTTATGTTCATATGATGAGAGACCCTATTTGATCTCGTCAATTCATTTTTGTTGAAGTTTAAGTGACGCCGTTAGGCTGCCGAATTTTCATAAGAGAAATCTAATTGTTGTCTTCCTTCCATGTTTTTCATTTCAAATGGTATGTCTTTCAAATTTCATTACCATGTTCATATATCCTTCATATTCTGTCCTTCTACTTTTTATGGGTCATTTATGAATGTTTGACCCATGTCCCCTCTCTTTTCAATGTTTTCTAAAACCTCGAAACATAGTCGTTATGCTGCAGAATTTCCGTCTCAAAATGTCTCTTTTTTTTCTAAAGTTATTTTATTTTATTAAGTGAATACTCAAAGATATATCTTCTATAGGGGTATTCACATATATACCAAAATTTTCTATTTTAAATTCTGGGATTTACATACATGAGACCCACCTTCCTTTTCTGTGGGTTTTAAAGTGACACAAAGATTATGTCTTTAAAGAAGTTTTTAAAATGTTATGAAATGAAACCCATTTATTTTATGCTATATGGGTTGTTTATGAAATGATTGATGATGATATATGTGGATCATATGATAATAAAGGCGAATTTAAGGGTGCGCCCTGATAGCGCTCCAATGCATTGGGTAAAGACTTAATCTCTAGAGATGACCATTTCGACTGATACCTTGGTGAATAACCTTGGTAATTTTTATTGACACCTAGAGGATGGACCTTGGTGAAACGGAAATGATTGTCTTTGTTAAATGTTGTATCCACATCTTCAAGTTATGAAAAATGTTATTTTTATTATGATATGCCTCATGATTTCTTTCTCATGCCTTAAAGTTATTTTCATGACCTTATTGAAGTATCTCAAGTTCACATGTAAAATGTTTCTCATGTTTCCCTTACTGGGCCTTCTACTCACCCTTTCTCTTGATGTATGTCCCCAGGTTATGAGATGCAGTAATGAACCTAGGATAAACTTAAGGAGAAGCCTTTCAAGTGTTTAAGAAGAATGTTTTATTTTGTTTTCATGTATTATGTTCCTGGTTTCCAAGACACTAAACCTTAAAGATCCTTAGTTTTGTGTAATGTAATGAAAGTTTATGTTATAAAAAGGTGGGATGACACAGTTGGTATCAAAGGATGGTTTAGTTATTTGTGGAAATTAGGATATAAAAACTTTAGGAAGAACCCTATAGAAAAGTTTAAATATAGAAAAACTTCCTGTGGTTTATCAAACAAATACATCCCTGTCTGGATACGAGAAGGTAGAGGCAGCTCTGGCACAGATGTACATAGGGGTAAAACCTGAAAACACCTCTTTTAGCTAGACTCAAACGGGAACTGGTGCACGATAACGGGCCTTGCTGCACTCTTGGTTACGACACTCCCGGGGGATATGTTTGGTTAATCACAAGATTTTTATGAATCATTATGAAGGAATTATAGAGAAATGTAATTGTCTAAGCATGAAGTCTTAGTTAAAAGATTCATAAATGAAATAAGTTTCTCACTAAGGTTTTATTCTTTTATAAAATGGTGGGCAATAGGAAGAACTGTGCAGATGGTGACCGCAATGCACCATGTGCTGATGGCCCTCCGATGAAAGTCGGAATGGAAACATTCATGCGAATGATGAACCAACTGACTCAAGTTATGAGTAATAACTTGAATCAAGCTGAGAGGATGATCTCACCACGAAGGGAACAACATTTTGTTGAGTCCTTCATGCATCAAAGACCACCAACATTCAGTGGATCTACTGACCCATTGGTTGTGGAACAATGGATAAGCTCCTTTGAAAAGATCTTTTCTGTACTTCATTGTTCAGAACAAGAAAAAGTCACCCTTGCTTTTACCGCCTAGAGGGAGAAGCTGATCAGTGGTGATCACTGATCAAAAACACGAAGCCACAAGGAGAGATGGAAGCTATGGAGTGGGAAGAGTTCAGGGGAATATTCTTCAATAAATATTTCCCTCATTCGATGAGAACGAGAATGGATAAAGAATTTCTTGAGTTAAAGCAGAAGGAGAATGAATCTGTTGGAATCTACTAGATGAACTTCACAAGGATTTCCCGTTATACCTCAAGCTTTGTCATGGACCCTAATGGGATGGTTGATAGATTCTTTGGTGGACTACGACCTCATCTGTGGAAGAATCTAGCCAACAGGGACTATGATAGCTATGAAGAAATAGTTCGAAGTGCTATGAAAGTTGAACTGGAGTTTGGTGAGACACATTGGTCTCACAAATCTAATGAGAAGAAGAGAGCTCTTGAACCAAGCCTGGGAAGAAGCTTTGATCAAGAAAGAGGTGTAAAGCAAATGCAACTTTCCACATGCAATAAATGTGGGAAGAAGCAATCGGGGCACTGCTTGATCGGAAGTGGAAAGTGCTACAAGTGTGGAAGAGAAGGTCATATTGCTCGGAATTGTCATAGTGAGGTGAAGCCTCAACTTCCCAACACTAACGATAGAGGAAAGATGATTCCGGACCTACCTGAAGTCAAATGCTTCAAGTGTGGACAACTTGGGCACTTTGCTAATCACTGTCCAAATCCGAGGGCGGTGGAGGGGAATCACCATCAACCTCAGCAAAGGCCAAGGGAGCAAGGTTGTGATTTTTCTATCACAACAACTGAAGTTGAAGTTCCGAACGATGTGGTAGAAGGTACTCTTGTTGTCCTCTCAAAACTATCAAGTACTTTGTTTGATTCTGGTTCTACGCATTCCTTTATTTCCTCCAAGTTTGCAAAGAATATAGAATCAATCCCCGAACTGCTTGAGGTAGAATTGTCAGTCAAGACTCCAAGTGGGATTATCCATGCATCAACATTGTTTATAGACTCTAGTGTTTACTTTAGTGAGCACAATCTTATCGCAAATATAGTAGTCATTCCCATGTTGGAATTCGACGTTATACTAGGGATGAACTGACTCTCAAAGTATAATGCTAAGATCAAATGCAGAAGTAAGGAAATCTCAATAGTCTTGAATGAACGACCTACAATTATCTTCCAAGGAGATATATCCCAAACTGATCCCTATCTAGAAGCACCTCCTATAGATTTCTTTATGGAGTTAATTGGTGACGATGAAGAAGGAAAAGGGAGTATACAAATAGAAGATGTTCCGATTGTTCAGGAATACATGGATGTATTTCCTGAGGAGTTACCTGGACCTCCCCTAGAAAGAGAGGTAGATTTATCCATTGAACTCGTACCTGTATCTCAACCGATATCAAAGACCCTATATAGAATGGAAAATGTGGGGCTAGAAGAGTTAAAGAAACAAATCCAAGACTTGTTGGAGAAGGGGTTTATCCGACCGAGTGTGTCTCCTTGGGGAGCACCAGTTCTCTTTGTGAAGAAGAAGGATGGATTAATGCGGCTATGCATTGATTATAGAGAACTGAATGGGATCACAGTGAAGAACAGATACCCTCTTCCAAGAATTAATGATTTATTTGACCAACTTCGTGGGGCTCAATTCTTCTCCAAGATTGACCTTCGATCTGGTTATCATCAACTGAGGGTGAAGAAGAAAGATATTCCAAAGACTGTCTTCCGATCAAGATATATGCATTATGAGTTTACTGTTATGCCCTTCTTCTTGACTAATGCTCCTGCCATTTTCATGGATTTGATGAATAGAGTCTTTAAGGACTACCTTGATAACTTTTTGGTAGTTTTTATTGATGATATTTTGATATATTCAAAAAGTCGTGAGGAGCATGAAGATCATCTAAGGGTTATTTTGAAAACTCTGCGGAAGGAGAGGCTCTTTGGAAAGTTCATCAAGTGTGAGTTTTGGTTACAACAAGTGGATTTCTTAGGGCACATCGTAACCAATGAAGGAATCTCGGTTGACCCTGCAAAGACAATGGTTGTGGAGGAGTGGCCTCAACCCAAAACAGTAACTGAGATTCGTAGTTTCCTTGGTTTAGCAGGATATTATCAGAGGTTTGTGAAAAACTTTTCACGGCTTTCTAATCCACTAACCAAGTTGACTCGAAAAGGGGTTAAGTTCATCTGGACAAAGGAATGCGAGGAAAGTTTCCAAGATATGAAGAAGAGATTGGTTACTGCACCTGTGTTAACACTACCCTCTATCGGAGAAGGATTCGTTATTTTTAGCGATGCATCTCTGAAAGGGCTTGGGTTCATCCTCATGTAAAATGACAAGGTAATTTATTATGCATCTCGACAGTTGAAGATTCATGAGCAGAATTATCCTACGCATGATCTAGAGTTAGCGACAATTTTTTTTGCTCTAAAGATATGGAGGCACTATCTTTATGGGGAGAAATGTGATATATACACCGACCACCAAAGTTTAAAGTATATTTTCACGCAGAAATAATTGAACACCAGACAAAGGAGATGGTTGGAGCTTATTAAAGACTATGATTGTTCAATTCATTATCACCCTGGAAGAGCAAACAAAGTCGCTGATGCATTAAGCAGGAAAGATCCTGTTGTTCTGGCAACAATGAGGATCCTAGGAGATTTCTTGATTAAAGATCTAGTAAAAATTGAC
Source organism: Viscum album (assembly GCA_963277665.1). Taxonomy (NCBI): domain Eukaryota; kingdom Viridiplantae; phylum Streptophyta; class Magnoliopsida; order Santalales; family Viscaceae; genus Viscum; species Viscum album. The sequence goes on along the minus strand of OY728155.1, from coordinate 193,127,474 downwards.
ATGGGAATTGTAAGTGAAGGGATATCATCAACCCTATCCCAAATGATTTATCAACCTTCATTACTAGAGAAGATCAAGAAGGCTCAAAAAGAATATCTTTTGTTGCAGGAGAAGTTTGAGGTTGTGAAAAATGGGAAGTTTCCTGATTTCAATATTGATCAAGAAGGTGTACTGAAATTTTTCACAAGACTATATGTTCCATCTATTACGGAGATAAAGAAATAACTGATGGATGGAGCTCATATCTCTACTTTCTCTATACATCCGGGAAACACTAAAATGTATAGAGACCTTCGTGATCATTATTGGTGGGATAACATGAAGAGGGAGATTGTTGATTACACTACAAGGTGCCTAGTGTGTCAACAGTAAAGGAAGAACGACAACTTCCTAAGGGGGTATTACAACCGCTACCCACACCAGTATGGAAGTGGGATAATATCACTATGGACTTTGTAACTGGTCTCCCGAAAACATCCAAAGGAAACAATGCGATATGGGTTATTGTGGACCATCTCACCAAGACCACCCATTTTATCTCTATTTAGGAAGATTTCTCTCTGGATCAACTTTCCAAGATATACGTAAAGGAAGTGGTAAGACTATATGGGGTACCACTATCCATCGTGTCTGATCGTGATCCAAAATTCACATCAAAATTCTGGAGAAGTCTTCAACATGCTCTGAATACTGAATTGAATTTTAGTACGGCCTATCATCCTCAAACTGATGGCCAATCTGAAAGGACTATTCATACACTCGAAGACATGCTGAGATTATGCTCAATAGAATTTAAAGGTGGATGGGATCAACACCTCCCATTAGTTGAGTTATCCTATAACAACAACATCCATTCGAGTATTCAGATGGCACCCTATGAAGATCTGTATGGAAAGCGATGTAGAAATCCTACTTGTTGGGATGAAACTGGTGAGAGAAAGCTTCTTGGGCCTGATCTTTCTCAAGAGATAACAGAACAGGTTCATGCCATCCAACAACACATGAAGGCTTCTTAGAGTCGGCAGAAGAGCTATGCTGACAACCGTCGAAGGGACTTGGATTTTGGTGTTGGCGAAAAAGTATTCCTTCGAATTTCTCCATGGAAGAGAGTCTTGCGGTTTGGGAAGAAAGGGAAGCTCAGCCCTAGGTACATTGGCCCCTATGAAATCCTTGATCGCATAGGAGTAGTGGCCTATCGTTTAGCACTTCCATCGAACCTAGCTCAAGTTCACGATGTATTCCATGTATCTCTCTTGAGGAAGTATATACCTGACCCTTCACATGTACTGAACCCAGAGGTGGTACAACTGGAACATGACCTCTCTTTTGAGGAGCATCCAGTAGAGATCTTAGACCGTAGAGACAAAGTTCTACGAAACAATACTACCCACCTTGTGAAAGTGTTGTGGAGGAATCATAAGTATGAAGAAGTGACTTGGGAGCCTAAGGAAACAATGAAGCAAAAGTACCCCCACCTTTTTTACTAGGCCTCAAGTATAAAATTTCGGGGATGAAATTTCTTAAGGGGGTAAGAATGTAACGACCCAAACTTTTTGAATAGTATATTAACTTACTCTTAACGATTTAATAGAGATGTTAATGGTTAATACAGAAAGAGGAGTCGATGGCTTCATTCGGTAGACTCGAACCTTATGAAGCCCACTTATCAGAGCTTGGGAAGGAGGTGACATCGTTGGGCTTCGCTTTGGACCAAGCCCAATCCGAACTCCAGCGTGTCAAGCTTGAACGGAAACGCCTACGGGAGAAGTTCAAGTTAGTAGAGATTACTACTAGGGCAATGTTATCTGAGCCTCCCTCATATTCTCTCACTATAGCACACCTTACACTTAGGTCATATGCTGGTGTTATAAGGGGCTATGTGACGAGACCGTAGCTTCTTTGTGTAATCCTTTGGGATGAATAAATTGATATTTCTTCCTTTAGTGAAGTTTGTGAAATTTCAAATTTCTGGATAATTTTAGGATGTATTTTATTGATGAATTTTGAAAAAAATGATATTTTAAAATATTTATGTAAACCTTAAATAATTAATGATGTGTAATGATTTTCAAAAAATGGTCTTCTGCAAAAGTGTTCAGTAAGGAATTTGGAGTCTAATAAGATGAACTTCATTTTTGATGAATAGTAAATTATGAATAGTGATTTTACGCTTAGGATTAGTAATGTGACAAAATGGATTAGTAATCTCACTTAAAGAAAGTTTTAATATAATTTAGACACCTTGATTAAGTAATGTGATTCAATAAAATGGGTAAATAACGGTTTCATAAATTATTAATCAAGTATTAGTTTTCTTGGGTGAATAGTGTTTTTTAATTAAAAATTAAATTAAAAATATTTAGAAAATTATTTTTATAAAATGGACTTTATTTTTGAACTCAGAGCATCGATATTATGTTATGGTAATTTTTGGGGATTTTTCTGAAAAAATGAATTTTCGGGGAATAGTGTATTTATTTAAAAATTAAATTAAAAATATTTAAAAAATTATTTTTATAAAATGGAGTTCACATTTTTAATTAGAGCATCGATATTTGGTTAAGGTGAAATTTTGGGATTTTTCTGAGAAAGATGAATTTTCAGTAAATAGTAAAAATGCAGTTTTAGGGTTTCAGTATTTTTAATGACATCCTAACTGTGTCATGATGATGTCATGAGATATTTTAAAGGTTGTCCGACCAAAGGTGATGAATTATTGTATTGGGGGCCCCATGTGGCCTAACTCCATGGGAAATACCATGGGAGAGCCCATGGTTTTGAGAAAACCACTTGTGAGGTGTCCCTTGAAATTATTAAAGTATCACCTCACTTTCCCTATAAATACCAAGCCATTCTCTCATCCTTTCGACTCCAAAATCATTCCCAACAAAGATCTGGTCACATTACCTCCCAAGGAGTCATCCCAAGGTGCCCCCAAGCCCTCAAGGTCCAAACCTTTGAGTTTTAAGAGTTACGTTTTAAGGTAAGGGATCATACCTCTCTCTTTCTTTTCAAGTAATCTCTTTTATGACATTTCTTTTATGATCCATGCTCTTATGTTGGAGGATGTTTTTTTATATTACTCTTACTTCCCTTTTCATGTTCATATTATGAGAGACCCCCTCTTGCTCTCATCAATCCGTTTTAATAATGTTTAAGTGGCGCCGTTAGGCTGCCGAATTTTTAAGGGATTCTTTCACCTTTCTCTTTTTTCAAAGTTCTACTTTCATGTCAAGTCTTTCAAGTTCCTTTTTATTATGTTGGGGTATGATCTCTATATCTATCATACTGAACTTTTATGTTCATATGATGAGATACCCTATTTGATCTCGTCAATTCATTTTTTTTGAAGTTTAAGTGACGCCGTTAGGTTGCCGAATTTTCATAAGAGAAATCTAATTTTTGTCTTCCTTCCATGTTTTTCATTTCAAATGTTATGTCCTTCAAATTTCATTACCATGTTCATATATCCTTCATATTCTGTCCCTCTACTTTTTATGGGTCATTTATGAATGTTTGACCCATGTCCCCTCTCTTTTCAATGTTTTCTAAAACCCCGAAACATAGTCGTTATGCTGCAGAATTTCCGTCTCAAAATGTCTCTCTCTTTTTCTAAGGTTCTTTTATTTTATTAAGTGAAGAATCAAAGCTATATATTCTATAGGGGTATTCACATATATACCAAAATGTTCTATTTTAAATTCTGGTATTTACATACATGAGACCCACCTTCCTTTTCTGTGGGTTTTAAAGTGACACAAAGATCATGTCTTTAAAGCAGTTTTTAAAACGTTATGAAATGAAACCCATTTCTTTTATGCTATATGGGTTGTTTATGAAATGATTGATGATTATATATGTGGCTCACATGATAATAAATACAAATTTAAGGGTGCACCCTGATAGCACTCCAATGCATTGGGTAAAGACTTAATCTCTAGAGATGACCATTTTGACTAATACCTTGGTGAATAACCTTGATAATTTTTATTGACACCTTGGGGATGAAACTTGGTGAAACGGAAATGATTGTCTTTGTTAAATGTTGTATCCACATCTTCAAGTTATGAAAAACGTTATTTTTATTATGATATGCCTCATGATTTCTTTCTCATGCCTTAAAGTTCTTTTCATGAACTTATTGAAGTATCTCAAGTTCACATGTAAAATATTTCTCTTGTTTCCCTTACTGGGCCTTCTGCTCACCCTTTCTCTTGATGTATGTCCCCAGGTTATGAGATGCAGTAATGAACCTAGGATTAACTTAAGGAGAAGCCTTTCAAGTGTTTAATAAGAATGTTTTATTTTGTTTTCATGTATTATGTTCCTGGTTTCCAAGACACTAAACCTTAAAGATCCCCAGTTTTGTGTAATGTAATGAAAGTTTATGTTATAAAAAGGCAGGATGCCACATATAATAAATCCCAATGGGTAGTGTATGCAAAATGGTTTGTTTAAGGCTAGTGATGAGCCTTCCCTTGTGCTTTGTGAAAGTTTCATGGTTGCATTATAAAAAGTTTCTGTTTGGAATTGTAGAGAAATGCCACCACGAAGGAGTGTACCGGTTGGGAGACAAGAGGATGTTGCTGAGAATGCTCCCCTGATGGTGGAGCAAGAAGATCCAATGGTTCAGGATGATAGGGAAGGGCAGTTCCGTGAGAACTTTTCTCGTTTTACGCAGATGATGGAATGGGACCCAGGGTGGGTCGCACCGAGTATGTTCGAGTTGACCAGGGAGTTTTAGATGTAGTACCCTCAAACCTTTATCAGAGAGAGTGGACTAGAGGAAAATGAGTTATGGATAGAGTCTATCCAGACAATTCTTCATCATCTAGAGACTCCTTTCGAGAAGTGAGTTAAGTTAGCGGCCTATATGTTGTGGGTCCAGGCAAAACGTTGGTGGGATATCTTAGTTCAAACTAGACAAGTAGTGGGAATGGTGTGGAAGAGTTTTCAGGAAAAATTTCCAGAGCATTACTACCCATAAATATTAAGGTAGGAAAAGACTATGGAGTTTATGAGTTTGACTCAGGGGATAATGTTAGTAATGGAGTATAGAGGTCAGTTCACAGACTTGCAATGTTTTTTTCCTGCTTTAGTGGGGGATGAGGCAATGATGACAAGATTCTTTTAGGATGGACTTCGGCATGAGGTTAGATCCCAGGTAAATATCTTTTGGATGAAGAGTTTTGCTGAAGTGATGGATCATTCCCTCATCTCATAAGGAAACCTCAAAGAGGCCCCCGGAAGCAGACATGCGATTTTGATGGGGCGAACTGGTGGTACGACTTTTGATAGTAGGAAGTGCCTCTTTGTGAGCTTCCACCAGGGAAACAATGGACAACACAACCAAAAAAAGGAACCAGACTCTCAGTCTAGTGATCAAGTTTGCTGCAATCAGTGTGGCAGGTCGGGGCATGTGCGAATTCAGTGTTCCCAAGCACCAATTGAGTGCAGAGAATGTGAAAAAATGGGCCATGTGAAGAGGTTCTGCAGGAACCCACGATAGTCAGAAAATGTCGGAGGACATAGACCAGTGAAAAGTGCAGGCATGGGGTCGATTACCTCATACCAGGTAGGTAGTTGGAGCTCCACTGGCCATACCGATAGGGGTGGTGGATGTGAAACTCTGGGATGAGACCATCCGCACCAGTAGGGAAGTGCAGTGCAGGGTACTCATGCTGGATCCCAGGGTAGAGAGACATACCATCTTCACGCAGTTCAGTCTACACCTAGAGGTGGCGAGGCTGGACCATCTACCATTCGAGGTACGATTCTTATAGCTTCCACACTTACTATTGCTTTATTTGACATAGGTTCCACACACTATTTTATCTCTGCATAGTTTATGGTTGTGTTGGGCCTATCTGTGGAACAAGTTTGTGGGGTTATGTTAATTGATACTTTGTTGGGGGTGCGAGTTGAGGATATCAAACAGTGTAGAGGTTGTTCCTTAGAGGTTGGTGGTTTTTGTTTTATGTGAAACCTGTTTGCTCTCGAGATGTCAGGTTTTGAACTGATTTTGGGCATGGACTGTCTAGTGCTGTATTAGGTCCACATCGATTGTTATCTTTATAGGGTAACATTCACATCTCCCGATGGAGACACTTATGCCTTTTGTGGTGAGTGGGATGTTTGAGCAGGCCGCACATGGACAATTTTTCAGCAGTTGGGGGAAGTCACAGCCCAAGTGGCATGCCTTGTTCTTGATGATGAAAAAGTGGAGCATCATGTCTTTAATCATGCAGTGGGTCAGTTTCAGGATGTGTTTCCTGAGGATTTCTCAAGACTGCCACCTAAAAGGGATGTGGAGTTCACAATCGAGTGTTTCTAGGGGAAGAACCAGTTTTTATTTCGCCATATCAAATGGCAGCAGAAGAACTCCAGGAACTGAAGGTTTAGTTGGAAGAGTTGGAGAAAAAGGGATTCATCTGACCTAGTACGTTGCCATGGGGATCAACCGTGCTATTTTCTAAGAAGTCTGATGGGTCCTTGAGGTTATGTGTCTATTACAGGAAGTTGAATTAGATGATGGTTAAGTACCGATACCTACTTCACAAAATTGATAACCTATTTGACCAACTGAGGGGTGCCTCAGTATTCTCCAAGATCGATTTGAGATTAGGATACCATCATTTGAGGGTGAGACCTTCTGACGTACCATGGACAACTTTCCAAAGTAGGCATGGGTTGTATGAATTTTTGGTGATTCTATTCGGGTTGACCAATGCACCGGTTTTGTTTGTGGTTCTAATTAATCAAATATTTTACCCCTATCTGGATTAGTTCGTGGTTTTCATTGTTAATTAAATCTTGGTGTACTCATGAACTCTTGAGGATCATGCTAAACATCTTAACAATGTCTTGAGTAAACTAAGAGAGCATAAGCTTTACACCAAGCTATCAAAATGTCAGTTCTGGATTGATAAAGTGAATTTTTTTGGGACATATCATTTCTGAGTTAGGTGTGTCAGTGGATCTAGAGAAGGTTTAGGTTGTGGTGTCTTGAGAGTATCCCAAGAATGTTTCTGATATCTATAGTTTTCTGGGTTTGGCCGGCTACTACCGAAGGTTCATTAGAGATTTCTCTCATTTGGCAGCGCCACTATCAAGCTTAACCAAGAAGGGTGTTAAGTTTGAGTGGTCGGAGGCATGTGAAACTGCTTTTCAATAATTGAAGAAGAGGTTGACTACTGCACCGATTCTAATCTTAGCTGAACCTGGTAAGAAGTACACTTTGTTCTGTGATGCGTCTGGTGTTGGACTTGGGGCAGTGTTAATGAAAGATGATCAAGTTGTGGTTTATGGGTCAAGGTAGTTAAGATCACATGAAAGAGATTACCTTACTCATGATCTTGATCTAGCTGTCATGGTTTATGCCTTAAAGTGTTGGAGGCACTACTTGTTGGGAGAGCGGTTCATGATGTTTAATGATCATAAAAGTCTTAAGTACATATTCTCTAAGTGTTATTTGAATCTTCAACAGTGAAGGTGGGTCGAGTACTTACAATCCTTTGATTTTGAGTTGGTTTACACACCGAGGAAAGGGAACAATGTTGCAGATGCTCTAAGATGGAAGACTCAGAATCAGGTGGTTTAGGAATCCAACTCTGAATGGAAAATGATGGCATTGTTTGCTAAGATGAACATGGAGGTGTAGAATGGGCATAGACAAATGACCCTTGCGTCTATAGCGATTGAGTCTACACTTTTAAGCCGGTTCAAGGAAGGTCAGTTGGATGATCCAAAGTTTTTATCTATGAAGGAAAGTCTTAAAGTTGGGGAGTCACCATCTAGTTGGATTGTTGGTGTTGATGGAGTTTTCTATCTTCAGGGTCGTGTTGTGGTACTGGTAGGCGCACGTGAAGAGTTTATGCATGAGTTCCATGCATCGAAGTGGGTAGTACATCTTGGCTTGACTAAAATGTATCGTGATCTTCGTTGGCAGTATTGGTGGTTGGGAATGAAGAAGGAGGTTGTGGGTTTTGTGGAGCGATGCCTTACCTGTTAACAAGTGAAGGTCGAGCATCAACATCCAGGTGGGTTGTTACAATCATTTCCCCTTATAGAGTGGAAGTGGAATGATGTCACGATGGAATTCATAGTGGGTTTTCTGAGGACGCCTTAGAAATCTGATGCAATATGGGTCATTTTGGATCAGTTGACTAAAGTGGGTCATTTCTTGTCGATCCAGGAAACTTATACAGTCGACCAGTTGGGTGAGTTGTATGTTCTAGAGATAGTGCGACTGCATGGTGTGATGAGAACCATATTTTTGGATCGTGATCCGTGTTTCACATTGTGCTTTTGGCAGGGGCTGTAGAAGGAGCTTGGTACCCAAGTGTTTTTGAGTATGACTTATCACCCACAGACTGACAGACAGTCAGAGCATACAATTCAGGTATTGGAGGATGTAACGTCCCCGACCCAGAAGCCACTAAGTCGGTGCTCCGATCTGGGTGGTTACATGACCTTAAGCGCGTCTCCCCATACGCCAAAGGCTGCCGACTAGCAGCGAGGGTCTATGGAGTCAAGTGGGGAGACTATACCCCCTTTTTATCAGAGTAAGCCACAAAAGAAATAAACCAAAAAGCGGAAACAATAACCAATAAACAAGGTGTTGGGCGGAGAAAGAAAGGAAGTGATGGCAAGAGGGGGGGTGAATTGCCTTTTAAAAAAGATTAACAATTTAAAAACAAAGTGAAAGTGCAGCGGAAATAAAAGAGGCAAAACACACAAAAATTGATAACGGAGTTCGGCTTAAAACCCGGCCTACGTCTCCGCTCCCAACTCAACCGTTGAGAGATTTACTACCGCTTTCTTTTTAATGGTTTTAGCAAGAAACCCACTAGACTTTAAGGTTAGTCTAGGACCTATTACAACTTGCTTTTATTGGTTATGCAAGAACCCACTTGCTTTCAATGGTTGAGCAAGAACCCACTAGCCTTCTTACAGGTGAAGGCTAGCTCACTTATGTCTCAAGCCTTTTAAAGGAAAGGCTTGACCAACCTCTTCACACCTTAAAGGTGATGTGAAAACCCAAAAGAAAGGATGGGAGAAAGAGATGGGGTTTGTAGGCACAAACCCAAAATGATGCTCAAAATAAATAAAACAATAAAACCCGTAATGAGGAAGACTTGGGCGCCAATGGATTGATGGAGCTGATGAAGGGCGCTCCCAAGCTTCTTTGGAGGTGCTCCTTGGATGTGGAAGTGTGCTGGAGCAAGTGGGGTTCCCTTGGAGGAATCCGCCGGAGGTTCGCCAAATGATGGAAAATGTGTCCGTTGGCTTCACAATAGTTCCGGCTATGTTCCTTAGGCTTCCGGGGGTTCCTAGTCCTTTATTTATAGAGGGGGAACCCTCAAATGGCCTTAGGGAGTCTTCGGAGCCGTTGGAGAGGTCTTCGGAGCCGTTGGAGGCCAAGTGGACAGGCTGGTCAAAAGCCCAACGGCTAGTTTGACTGGATCCACCGGCTGACCGGTACAGGGCCACCGGTTGGCCGGTGTGTGCAAAATGGAGAGGCCTTCGGGCTCAGGCTCCACCGGCTGGCCGGTGAGGAGGCCACCGGTTGGCCGGTGCTGAGGCAGTAGCAACCACTGTGCTGGCTGGGTTCCACCGGCTGGCCGCTGGTGAGGCACCGGTGGGCCGGTGGTCTGGAAAGAAGGATGCCTTCTGTCCAGGCTCCATCGGCTGGCCGGTGGTGAAGCCACCGGTTGGCCGGTGGACTGAATTTTAGTCCACTTTGGCTTTTTGCCTTCTTGGCCTTCTTGGCTCAATTCCTTGGCACCCTGAATTTATTCCTATCATCCAAAAACACTTAAAACAAAATTAGATAAATAAGAGAGTGATTGTGATCATGAAAATTAAACCTCGAGGGGTACGAGAGGTACAACAATCTCCCCCTATTTTGATGATCACAATCACCAAAACAAACAAAGTAAAATACTGAGATGAGAGGCATGCTTTAAAAGATTTTTCCCCCAATCAACCAAGAATTTCTCCCCCTTTGTGATTATCAAAATAGCACGGGGCATAAAACTTGATTGAGGGATTAAGAGATTTTAAACCAATTGAAATTTTTGAAATTTGAATTGAAAGTTTTGAATCAAGGTTTGAGTTGAAAGTTTTAAAATGAAAGTTTGAATTGAAAGTTTGAAATGAAAATTGAATAGAAAATTTTGAATTGAAAAATTTGATACCAAGTGTTGAAATTGAAAGTTTGAAAAGAAAGTTTTGAATAAAACAAAAATGCTTAAACAAACCTAACTCCCCCTAAATAAAACAACAAATCACCGGGGAGAGGTGTTTGAAACCGAGACAAATTTTGGCCCGGAGAGACTCGCTAAAAGGGATTTTTCAATCCATACTTGTCTAGTTGCGGGTCTTCTCCTATAAAATTCATCATTAAAGAAAAAAGTTTTGGGCCTACCATACCGAGCATTTTTGCAATTGCACTCATAGATTAAGTGCCCGGGTTTTTTGCAATAATTGCAAAATTTAAATTGGGAGCTCCCCCTTACAAAAATAGTGGGTGCATGGGAGGAGGAAGCTTGCTTGGAATAGCCAAGCCCTTCGGTGGTTCTAGATACGCGTTGGGAACCTAAGAGTTTGGTCAGATTTTGTTCCCCTTGGGTGAACTTGGCAAGAGATTCCCTTAAATCTTTGATAGTTGATTCCATGGAATCAATATCGGGAAGGTTTTGAATCTTGAGGGACAACTCCTCCTTCTCTTTGAGAAGTTGCTCCTTTTCGGAAGAGAGTTTTTTGAAATTCTTTTTTAAAGCAACGAATTTGGAAGAAAGTTCGTGAAAACCTTCCTCCAATTGATCTCTCGCATGTTGGAGATCCTCGTAGGATAAATGATTTAAAGAATTTGAAGAACAAGAGGAAGAGGAGTCGGAAGATGTTACCTCATGAAATGCCATTAGGCATTTGTTACCGTTGTCACTCGAGGAGGGGGAGGAGGATGAGGAGCTGTCACTCCATGTGGCCTTGAATGCCTTCTTCTTCTCCTTTTGCTTGGCCTTTTTCTTGTTGAGTGGGCAATCGGGCTTGTAATGGCCTTTCTTGCCACACCCGTAGCAAGTTACCTCGGGCTCGGATTTTTCGTCTTGTTTTTCCTTTCGAGCCTTGAGGGATTTCTTCTTCTTGTGCTTCTTCATGAATTTGTGCATCTTGCGGGCAAGATTCTCCATTTCGGAATCGCCGCTTGAAGAGGAAGAAGATGAGGAGGAGGATGAGCTTTCTTCTTTTTGTACCTTGAAGGCGATGTTCTTTGGAACTTTGATCGGTTTGCCTTCCTTCTCAGCTTGCCGCCTCATGGTGATCTCATAGGTCATGAGTGATCCGATGAGCTCTTCGACCGACATGTTCTTGATGTCCTTTGCTTCTTGGATTGTCGTGACCTTCGGTGCCCATGTGCTTGGTAAGATCCAAAGGATCTTCTTGACCATTGTTTCTGCAGAAACATCATCACCAAGGGACTTTCTCCCATTGCAAACATCAGTAAAACGTGTAAACATTTCAGAAATAGATTCGGATGGATGCATGGAAAAAGACTCAAAATCTTGACGGAACATATCCAATCGAGTGTCCTTGACTTTGTTGGTCCCCTCATGGGTAACCTCCAATAGTTTCCAGATTTCATGAGATGAGGTGCATGTGGAAACTCGATTGAACTCATTACGATCAAGGCCGCAATGTAGAGCGTTCATGGCTTTGCCATCAAGCTCGAAATTTTTAATATCGGCTTGGGTCCATTTGGATTCATCGGGGGAAGAGAGAGTGTAACCTTGCATGACAATTTTATAAATGGGATAACCTATACTTCTAAGAAAAGTAGTCATGCGGGTTTTCCAATAGTTATAGTCGGTTCCATCAAAAAATGGAGCACGACCCAAAGAATAGCCTTCGGGGGCGAAAGAGGTTGAAGCCATCACAATGGATCTTAAATTTGAAACCGGTTAGGGTATTACTCAAATTTCCCTCTGATACCAATTGTTGGGCGGAGAAAGAAAGGAAGTGATGGCAAGAGGGGGGTGAATTGCCTTTTAAAAAAGATTAACAATTTAAAAACAAAGTGAAAGTGCAGCGGAAATAAAAGAGGAAAAACACACAAAAATTGATAACGGAGTTCGGCCTAAAACCCGACCTACGTCTCCGCTCCCAACTCAACCGTTGAGATATTTACTACCGCTTTCTTTTTAATGGTTTTAGCAAGAAACCCACTAGACTTTAAGGTTAGTCTAGGACCTATTACAGCTTGCTTTTATTGGTTATGCAAGAACCCACTTGCTTTCAATGGTTGAGCAAGAACCCACTAGCCTTCTTACAGGTGAAGGCTAGCTCACCTATGTCTCAAGCCTTTTAAAGGAAAGGCTTGACCAACCTCTTCACACCTTAAAGGTGATGTGAAAACCCAAAAGAAAGGATGAGAGAAAGAGATGGGGTTTGTAGGCACAAACCCAAAATGATGCTCAAAATAAATAAAACAATAAAACCCGTAATGAGGAAGACTTGGGCGCCAATGGATTGATGGAGCTGATGAAGGGCGCTTCCAAGCTTCTTTGGAGGTACTCCTTGGATGTGGAAGTGTGCTGGAGCAAGTGGGGTTCCCTTGGAGGAATCCGCCGGAGGTTCGCCAAATGATGGAAAATGTGTCCGTTGGCTTCACAATAGTTCCGGCTATGTTCCTTAGGCTTCCGGGGGTTCCTAGTCCTTTATTTATAGAGGGGGAACCCTCAAATGGCCTTAGGGAGTCTTCGGAGCCGTTGGAGAGGTCTTCGGAGCCGTTGGAGGCCAAGTGGACAGGCTGGTCAAAAGCCCAACGGCTAGTTTGACTGGCTCCACCGGCTGACCGGTACAGGGCCACCGGTTGGCCGGTGTGTGCAAAATGGAGAGGCCTTCGGGCTCAGGCTCCACCGGCTGGTCGGTGAGGAGGCCACCGGTTGGCCGGTGCTGAGGCAGTAGCAACCACTGTGCTGGCTGGGTTCCACCGGCTGGCCGCTGGTGAGGCACCGGTGGGCCTGTGGTCTGGACAGAAGGATGCCTTCTGTCCAGGCTCCATCGGCTGGCCGGTGGTGAAGCCACCGGTTGGCCGGTGGACTGAATTTCAGTCCACTTTGGCTTTTTGCCTTCTTGGCCTTCTTGGCCCAATTCCTTGGCACCCTGAATTTATGCCTATCATCCAAAAACACTTAAAACAAAATTAGATAAATAAGAGAGTGATTATGATCATGAAAATTAAACCTCGAGGGGTACGAGAGGTACAACACAAGGAACATGTATAACAACCATTTCCAACAATAAATATACCATGTCATACTACAAGTGCAAGAGTGAACAAAAACCCAAAATAAAGACAACGGCCAAAATCCCCAAAATGGTCCTGACTTCAAGTTCGGATCCTCCACCAAGAGCTACCCATGTACAATAAACTATCTAGAAAGGACCCTTTCCCTTCTCCTGACCTGAAAACATGAAGTCTGCTCGAGTACCCAATGGCAGCCCGAGCAGGGTGTGAGTACAACTCAGTAGGCCACCACCAACGGTGTCTACAAAATATCCAGTATGAACAGGTAGTTCACGCAAAGGAATATGAATGATAATTTCCAAGTAATTATGTAAGGTTCCATTAACCAGTTCAGAGCCAAAGCCATTGCCACTTCCATTACCATTCATTTCACACCAATTATCATCACTTACCATTTAACCACATTTCCATGGTTTAATCACATACATTATGTTACAAGGATCTAAGGCCAACAATCACATGCAAGAGGGTATACACATGGTTATCCTATATCACTAGGACTAACCCCCTCAAAGAAACCATACCTCACCTCGACGCCTCATTCCAGGTGGATAACCATACCCTCACCTCAAAGCATCAGTCCGGGTGGATAACCATACCCTCACCTTGAAGCATCAGTTTGGGTGGATGCAACCGTTAGGAGAATAGATCATCAGTCCCCATTCCTAACCCGTGCATTTAGGGTGGAGTTCAAAGAATCAGTATTCACTCGACTCGTGGGCGTAGATACTCAAGTAATACCCCACTCTACCAAGCCATGTACACATGCTTATATATAAGTAACCATCAACCCATCATACCATTTACCTTTTACAAACACCATTCACAACAAACCACATGGGAATTCACATTATGCCTTAACCCATTAACACATTACCATTTCACATCATTTAACCATTCACCCGATCCCCATGTGTTATGCCTATCTCACTAATCATTCAACACTAGACCCATAATCCATCCCATTATGGTCTTTAATCAGTTTACACATTAACCCATTTAACCCATTCATCATTCCCATGAATCAACCATTCAACCCATTCCAATTAACCCTTAGGTTATTTACAAGTTTAGGTGCATCACCTAACTTCTATTCCAAGTTTAACCAATCATGCCAACATATTCGTCAAGGGATCTACCATTTATTACAACAAGGTCACTTGTTTAATAACAATCCCTAAACCCGAGAAAAGCCGACACATCCCATGGATGACCCCAATTAGGTCAAGTCATTCTCAACACATCCCATGGGGATCGTGAGAGTTCCCATTTACCATTTTCAAGCATCATTTATACCAAAACACATCAAGGTTGATCAAATCTCACCAATGAAACCATAAGCAAAGCCACACATGCATAAATCCACCATAAAACTATGGGATAACGTTTGTAGACCACCTACCTTGAAACCGCGGTTGAACGCACTCTCAATTGAGTCCTTAGACCTCGATCCGACCAACCTTTGGAGTTTCAACCTAAAACTCACCCAAAAGATAGGGTTTTAGGGCTTTAGAACAAGAGGGAGAGAAGATACAAACCCTAAACCAAAAAGAGAAGCAAGGATGGAATTAGCCTTACCCGAAGCTTCGGTACACATCCAACGGCACCAAAAATGCCTTATAAACAAGGGAGATCGATCTCTTGGAGCTCTTGGGCGATTTGGTTCGTTCCTAGGGTGAAGAGGGAGGAAATGAGAGGAAAACCCGAGTGGGTTCTTAAAATCCTGGGGTGGAAATTTTGTAATTTTTCCAAACTTTAAGAGGCCGCACGGTTTGACAAACCGTGCGCATGCTACTGTCCAGAGGAGGAGGGGTCACACGGTTTGCCTGGGCAGGCCGCATGGTTTTCCCTGGCCATGCGCAGGCTGTGCGCCCTAGCTTGACTTGCCCAGCTTTCCTTTCTTTCGTGCCCGAGCCCCCGAAACACCCCCAAGACCTCACATACTTTCAGAAGACTTACCTTGAATCCCGAAATAAGGGATTCAACCAAAACATAACGAAAACATATCTTTACAAAAACTAGGATCTTACAAAGGACATGTTGAGAGCCTATGTTCTGGATTTTAGTGGTTTGTGAGAAAAGTACTTGCCGCTTGTTGAGTTTTCTTACAACAACAATTTTTAGGATACAATTCAAATGAAGCCTTTTTAGGAATTCTATGGGAGACCATTTAGATCTCTACTGTGTTGGTTAGAGGCTGGGGAATCTGATCTGTTAGGACCAAGTCTTGTGCAGGAGACGTCGGAGAAAGTTTGTTTGATTCAGAAGCGTGTGATGGTAGTGCAGAGTAGGAAGAAGTCATATGTGGATCGATGTCGTAGACCTCTTGAGTTTTTGGTAGGCGATAGTGTGTTTCTTCAGGTGTCCCCAAGGTTGGGTCATCGTCGAATCCGAAATCAAGGAAAGTTGGCGCCTAGGTATGTGGGGTCGTTTGAGATTGTGGAGAGGATTGGACCGGTGGCTTACCGATTGGATCTTCCACAACGGTACAATGAGATGCACGATGTTTTTCATGTTTCATAACTCCATCAATATCGACCTGATCTGTCTCATGTGATAGACATTGATGATGATGAGATTGAGCTAGATGCGTCCTTTGAGGAGCACCCAGTTCATATTGTGGATCATAGTGAGAAGGTGTTGCGGGGAAAGGTTGTACCTTTGGTTCATGTTCTATGGTAGCATGGAAATGTTCAGGAATAAACTTGGGAGTGAGAATCAGATATGCAGGCATAGTGGCCTGATCTATTTTCTTCAAAGGCTATTTAATTATCAGGAAGAACATCTCAAGGACGAGTCATCCTAAGGCAGGGAGGTTGTAAGATCTGGGATTTCTCTTAAGGTGTGTTTTGTTTATGTTTCAGTTTAACTCCTTTCTTTTGGTCAAATAAGAATTTCCTCAAGATCATGAGAAGGCTCGAGGGTGTTTTGGGGGTTCGGGGCATGAAAAAGAAGGAAAAGGGGTTTTTTTGGGCATGTTGCATGATTTTTACATGGTTAGTGCAAACCACGTGGAGCATCCTAGGTAACCGTGCAACCTTGGATAAAGTCTTGCGCACGGTTAAACTAACCATGAATAATTCCTAGGAAATCGTGTGAAGGGGTGATTTTGGAACAGTGGATCATGCATGGTTTGTGCACGGTTTGGCAAGCCATGCGGGTAAACCGTGCAATCTAGTAAAGTTGAGAAATTTACAAAAAATCCATTACAGGATTTTTAACCCCAACTCAGGATTTCCCCCTTTCTCCCCCCTTGCAAGCCCAGTGATGAGGAAGATCTCCCAAGAGATTCCAAGGGTGATTCTCCCTCATCTATAGGTTGTTTGGAGTGCCTTTAGTTGCGGATCGAAACTCTGGATAAGTCTAATCTCCTCCTTGCTTCCTCTTCTCTATTAGGGTTTGAATCTTTCTCTCATCTCCTTCTGAAGCTCTAAAACCCTCTTTTTCCAGTGAGATATAGGTTGTGACTGCAAGAGTTGGTTGAATCAAGATCTAAGACTTCAATTGAGGGAGCTTTCATCAACAGATTCAAGGTAGGTGGTCTAAAAATTATATCCCATAGTTTCGTTTGATATTTGTGCATGTTTAGGTTTATTTCTTGGTTACCCCTTGTTGTGCTTTTGATCCCTTGATTAGATTTGGTATAATGAATGTCTAAATAATGAATGAAAACCCTCATGGTTCCCATGAGACACATAGAGGATGACTTGACCTTAGTAGGGCCGCCCATGGGGTGCGTCAATACTTTTCGGACTTAGAATTTAACTAAGTATAATCAAGGTTGGCATGTAACAATGTAGAGCCCTTGATAAGCATGTTGAAATGTTTAATGGGAGTGAAAATGAATTATTGGCATGTGCCTATGTTTAGTAATGGCTTAAGGGATTGTTTGGCATGGTAATAAAAATGGGTTAAATTAGTTAAACATGTGGGATTGGTATTAGCTTGTGAAGTGATGAATATGGTTAATGGGATGAGACATGGGAAAAGGATTTGGGCTAATGGGTTATGTATTGTAAAATGGAATTGTGAACGGGCTATGGCATAACATTGAATCTCATGTTTATTATTGTGAATCATGATTGTTATATGTATGGGTTTTATTGGTTGGGACATAGATAAATGTGGTGAAAGGATAAATAAGAATGTGCACATGGATTGGTGGTGGGATAAAGGGATGATGCTCCTCCCACAGGCAGGGTTGGACTGATACTCTAACCTACCCAAGAATGCACGGGTTGGGGAGTCAGACCGATGCTTTATGCCCACAATGGTTGTATTCAATGAAAATACCTAGACTGAGGCTCCAAGGTAAGTGTGGTAATCACTTGATATGTTCATCCCTAGTGAGAGAGGGACTTAACTTGTTCTCTTATGTGGAATGATAAATTCCACGAATGTTGTGTGAATAAGGTAAATGTCTAACCCAGGGATTACATGTTGATGATGAACTAAATGATGAGATGATGTACATAATGAACTTGTCAATAATCCTAATAGTAATAACAAAGTAGAGATTCTTAACTAGTGGCCCCTGTATTTTCATTCACTTACTTTCCATTCATTTTTACTTACATTCACTATCAGTTTATACGGAATATTTTGTAGACACCATTGGTGGTGACCTATTGAGTTGCACTCACACCCTACCTAGGCCTTCGTTGGAAACCCGAGTAGATTTCGTGTTTTCAGGTCAGGACAAGGGCAAGGGCCTTATTCTAGGGATTTGAATTGAACATGGGACATGCCTGGATGAGGTTCCCGACTAGAAGTAAAGACCATTTTGGGGATTCTGTTGTTTGTATTTATTTTGGGTTTTGTTCACTTGGCATTGTAGCATGAAATAACATATTTACTATTGGTTGTGGTTTGTACCTAGTTGGGAAATGGTTATTTATACTTTTTCATTGATTAGCTCATGTTATCTCTACTGCTTATATGTTTTCTGTTGTGCCTTACTCTTGTAAGAGGGTATAGTCTCCCCATGTGACTAATTTAGACCCTTGCTGCTAGTCGGCAACCTCTGACGTACGAGGAGGCGTGCTTGAGGTCATGTGACGACCCGGGTCGGGGCATCGATTTAGTGGAACCCGGGTCGGGGACATTATATATATAATTATATAATTACATACATATATATAATTTTATAATTATATATAATTACAAATTATATCCTACTATGAGATCTTCTCTCCTAGGTCATCCTAGGGTTTAAAGGTATTTTGGGTTTCCTCACTCCTACAATGACTCACCAATGTTCTTGCATCTTCAGTCGAAGCAGCCGGTCTCCCCTCTGTTTTCATTAACCTACTTCTTTGCCTCGAGTGTTTCATCGTCACTCTTGTGGCTTCTGCCTTGATCCAATTCACTCGATCGAGCTAACAGACGCAAATCTGGTTTTTTGTTGGTGATCCACCAACATTTTTGTGTCACTGTCTTTTTCCCGATCACCCTCACCTCCACCTGCTCACTGTCTTATTCCCAATCACCCTTACCTTCACCGGTGTTCTCTGTCTTTTTCCTGATCGCCCTCGCCTCCATCAATGTCTTTTTCCCCGATCGTGCTCGCATCCAGTCGTTGCATCATTGTCTTATTCCCGTACACCCTCCAGTCTCCCTCTCCTCCCTGCATCCTTGCATCGTGGCAGTCCTGCGACATTTTCCCCCCTTTCAGCGATAACTTCTTTTCTTACTCCCTAGAGATATGGATCACGATTTGATGAACCAGTGGAAAGGATTATCACTTTCAGAAAAGGAAAAGGAGTTTTTTGCGGCAGTAAAGAATGATGATGACTTCCTAATACGGTGTATGGGGATCTTAACAATATGCAAGTTCATCAACGAATTTTCTTTTAATATGATTGCATTAAAAAATATGCCCCAATCTGTATGGATCCTGGAGAATGGAGTTACCATTCGTGACGTTGGATCAAGCCTCTTGGTTTTTGAATTCTTTAACGATAAAGATAAACAAAAGGTCCTTATCAGGAGGCCCTGGTCATTTGATAACCACATAATTTTGATGGAAAATCTAGAAAACAATAGAGATTTATTGAATTTATCTTTCTCCAAATCTCCCTTCTGGATTCGCCTCATGGGCATCCCATTCTGGGGGAGATTGGAGTGTGTCCTAAAAGACATTGGGGATCGTATTGGATCCTTTATGCAATGGGATCGGTCAGACCCTATCCTTTGGGGTCCTTCTGTGAGAATTAGGGTGACGTTTGATGTGGACTCTCCCCTTCTTAGGGGTACGTTTCTCGCTTTAAAAAATGATTATATATGGATTTCATGTGAATACAAAAAATTACTTATCTTCTGTTTCTTTTGTAGACACATTGGCTACACTGATAAGGATTGTGATTCTAAATCAGAGGATGAAGATGGTAATATCATAATGCAATTTGGCCCTTGGTTACATGACAAACATCAAAGGATACCCTTTGTTCCAGAATCAAAAAGATCTAAAGATAGAGAAATGCTTGCCAAAGCCCGCATAGTGCACACATCTGTTGGAAATAATAACATCATAATGTTGGGGTTGCCCCACTCACATCCTAATCACAACAAATCTGTATATACGATGGATAATTTGAAGCTAGACCTCCTATCTATATCAAATGCTTCGAGAGATTTCATTTCAGGTAGGATCAGACCTCAAACAATGATGACACCAACTCTTGCAGGGATGAACGCAGGGTTAGGGGGTATGCCCTTACCCTCCTCCGCAATGAAACAAATTTATTCTGACCCCTCAAACCCTGTCAGCCCTCCATGCATGGATCCTCTTACATTTCTTACTGAGGAAGTTGATGTTATGTCTGGATTGATGGCATAAGGTCCCAAAAATCACCATACGTGGAAGAGGGGATATAGAGGGGACACCCGATCTAAAATCATTGCTTTGGTCCCATGTGGATCTAAACGAGGTGTTGAAACCTATCTTTCAGTGGAACATCTTTCTAAAAGATGGAAAGTGGTTGTATAAGGATCTCTTCTCGAATTATCAGAGGCAGAGGCTGGTTTGAACTAACCTTACCTAGGGTAATGAAAGCTTTATGTTGGAACCGCCGTGGGATTGACAACCCATGATCAGTTCATATGCTCCGCCAATGGAGTTGTAAGTACAGCCCTAACATGGTCTTCTTGTCCGAGACCATGTTGGAAAGCATGGAAATGAGAGGTATTGATTCAAAAGTTGAGTTTCAGAACTGTTTCTCAATTGGGCGATCTGGCCATGCTGATGGCCTGTGAATTATGTGGAGAGAGGATCTAATGGTTTAAGTGGCTTGCTATTCTTAGAACCACACCGCCTTCTCATTTGGGTATCTTAGGGAACCTGATTGGCACTTTGTGGGTCCTTATGGATGGCCAGGTGCTAGAAACAAATGGAAATCATGGGAGTTGATTAAATCAGTTAAAAATATGCTTCAAGGTCCAATTATTTTTGGAAGTGACTTTAATGAAATTCTCTACCACCATGAGAAGATTGGTGGCATTCGACGGAATGCTTCCTCCATGCACCAATTCTGGGATTGCTTGATCCATCATGGCCTCTCATATCTCGGCTGCTCTGGGATCCAGTTTATGTGGTTTTGTAGAAGGGAACATTCCTCCATATTTATTGAAAAACTTGATAGATTTGTGGCGTCTGGTGACTGTACGACGTCGTTTCCAAGATACAAGGTTTCCCACCTACCTTTGATTTTATCTGATTACTGCCTTATTTTTCTCCAGCCGCAGGTGGTTTCTTTGGGTGAAAGACCTGCACAGGGATTTCATTTTGAATGTATTTGGCTCCCTATGAAAAGTGCAGGGAGATGGTCGAAGCTTCTTGGTATTCCTCTCGTGACCAAGTTTGTGATAACACCAAATCAGTGAATTTAAGAGTCGACAACACTACAAGAATTTCAACCAAAAGATTCTTATTCTTGATAAAGCTATTGGGAGATGCTATGAGGATCCCAACCTGAGAAATTATTAGGAGGTAATTTCTTTGGAAAAACAACTGGATGAGGCTTTGAGAGATAAAGAGATCTACTGGTTTTCTAGATCTAGAGAAGTCTTTATCAAATAGGGCAACCGAAATACTAGGTTCTTCCATAAAAAATACTCATCTAGAAGAAGAAATAATTTCATTTCAAAATTGTAAGTCTGGGATGGCAGCTTGTCCTCTGATGGGGTTACGATTCGGGATCATATTGGGTCCTTATTCAAATATCTGTTTCGTTCTAAGGGTGGTGCTTACCCTAGGGATCTTCTGAATTGTGTGGAGATAAAAGTCTCCATGACAATGTCCTTGGAATCAGAGTCAGAAATTTTTGGGGAGGAAATTGTGGCAGCCCTGAAGAGAATTCATTCTTCAAAAGTGCCTGGCCCGAATGGTTTCCATGCTTTATTCTTCAAGAAGTTTTGGCATATTGTGGGTCTAAATATCACCACTTTAATACACGGATTATGGGGCGACTCTATTGGTATGGAAAAATTCAAGGAAACCCTCATTGTTCTAATTTCAATTTTTTTGGCCTAGTTAGAATCTATGATTTTAGGCCTAGGACTTGTCCCATCACTTGTGTAGGGTCCTTCCTTCTACCATTTTTAAAAATCAGACAACCTTTGTTCCTAAAAGACTTATTATTGACAATGAAATTGTGGTCCACACAATATTCCATTGTATGAAAACTCTCTCTTATTCTAAGAGGGGGACTTTGGACCTTAAACTGGATATGTCTAAGGCTTATGATAGGGTGGAATGGACTTTCCTGGAAGAGGTTATGGGAAAATTGAGTTTTGAACCAAAATGGCTGAGAGTAATTATGAGTTGTGTCAAGACTTTTTCCCTTAATATAAAGGTTAATTGTTTTCTCACAAAAAAATTCAAGCCATCCAGAGGCCTGCGATAAGGTGACCCCCTATACCCTTATTTATTTCTCATTTTTACTGACTTTTTTCTCATCTTTTATCAAAAGAAACTTTGGAAAGACATATCAATGGGGTGAAGGTTTTCTGGCATAGCATCTCCATCACTCACTTATTTTTTTTTTCTGATGGTTGCCTCCTCTTTTCAAGAGTAACCTTCCAGGAATGTTAGGATTTCCTTAGAATTATTGATGCTTTTACTATTGCATCAGTCCAATGCGTTAACTTTGACAAGTCAGAGATGTCCTTCAGTCGGGGTGTTCAAGATGAAAAGAGAGCTTCCATTTTCGGTATGTTTGGCATCAAAATGGTGGAGAAGCATAAAAAATATTTGGGACTTACTATGGTCTTTGGGTGATCTAAAAGAGATGTCTTCTCTTTCATCCTTGATAAAGTCCATAGTGAGATTTAGGGTTGGTCCGATAAGAATCTCTCAAGGGTTTTCAAGGAGGTTCTTATCAAAGAAGTGGACCAAGTGATCCCATCCTATGTGATTTCCTTGCTCAAACTCCCAGGCAATTTTATTCACCAACTCCATTCAGCCTTCGCGAATTTTTGGTGAGGTTATGCCAATGGAAAAAACAACCTTCACTGGACTGCGTGCAATAAGATTTTTTCCCCAAAGTCTTATGGTGGCATGGGTTTTAGGGATTTGAGCCTTTTTAATAATGCCCTTCTCACCAAACAAGGTTGGCACTTACTTTAGGACCCAAAAAGTTTGTGTGAAAAAGTCATTGAAGCTAAGTGTAACCCTCATGTTGAATTTCTCTCTTCCAGTTTAGGTCATAGACCAAGTTTTTTCTGGAGAAGCGTTTGGGGTTTAATTGATGTCCTGAACTATGGCATTTACTGGAGAGTTTCTAGTGGTACTTTGGTTAACTTATGGAATGATCCTTGGCTGCCCATTTTTGGCAGTATGAAACCTTGCTTCCATCCACTGCCTGGCCTCAAACATGCTTCTGTGAGGGATATTATGACTGATGATCTTTGCGGATCGGACCCTCATAAGCTTGATAGTTGGTTCTCTAAGTTGGAATAAAGAGCTATACGTGTAGTCCCGGTGGTTATCGATTTTGGTCCAGACATGTTGTGTTAGAATTATGAAATTTTGGGTTGTTCTTCAGTCTGTTCGGGTTATAGGATCTATCTCGAGTGCAGTAATGCTCCGAGATCCCACTGTGGAAACATATTTGGAAGTTAGATGCTCCACCGAAGGCCAAATACCTTTGTTAGAAAATGTGCAGTGGTATCCTTCCCACCCTTTTGTGTATCATAGATAGGCACTTATCAGAGATTTATGTCTTCCCTCTTTGTGGGTCCTCTGCAGAAACTGAGCTTCATGAAATTTTCTTCTAACCTTGGCTTACAGAGCTGTGGTTGGAATGTGATGGGCAGGATTTTTCCTTATGGGAAAATATCGAGGACGTAAAGCTCATTATGGGAGAATGGATTAAATCTCTTCTAGCTTAGAACATTGTGAGGATGTGTATATGCTCATGTTTTATTTGGTGTCACTGCAACAACTTTTTATTTGATAATTATTTTGAATTTGATAGGATTTGGATTTCCAGGATGGACAATTGGGGTTCTCTTTGGAACAACGCTGGGGGGGTTCATCCTCTCCCACCAGTCCAACCCTCCCCAGCTAGATGGTTGCCTCCACCTTCGAGTGTACTGAAGATTAATACCGACACAACACTTCCTGGGGATGGATATGTTCGCCACGGTGCTATTGTCCATGATCACACAGGTTCTCTTATAGTGGCTTGCCATTTCTCAATTGACGCGTACTGGGCTCCGTCGGTGGCCAAGGCAATGGCTATTTGGCATGGTGTGGAGTTTGACTCTTCCCATGGTTGGAGGAACATTGTTGTTGAATCTGATCTCCACGTTATTATCAACGCTTTGAAGGAGGTTGAAAAGCGGTCGCCAACCTTTCAGGTCTATTATCCATAATATCAGATCTTTGGAACCCTTGTTTGCTTCTTGTTTTTTCTCCTATGTTGGGAGAGAGGGCAATCGTGTGGCGCACTTCATGGACTCTTAAAGGGGTAATCAGAGATCTTTCTATTGGTTGTCTTATTTCCCCCTGAATTTGAGTTCTTTGGCCTCTGCCGATTTATAATAGTTGAAGACTGTCTTTGAAAAAATATAAATATATAAATATATATATAATTATATAAATATATTTATATTTATATACAAATATTTATAAATATATTTATTTATAATTATAATTATATATATATATATTTAAATAATTATAAAATTTCAATAAATATACTTAAATAATATATATTTATTATATTTATAATTGTATATTAATAAATATATATAATTATATAAATATATTTATAATTATATACAAATAGTTATAATTATATACAAGTATTTATAAATATATTTATTTATAATTATAAATATAAATATAAATATATATATATATATTTAAAGTAATATATAAATATGAATTATATAACTTCTAATAAAACATGAATCTTACTTTCATAATTTTATATATAAAAAATTATCAAATTTATATGAGTCAAAATGTTAATAGTTTATTTATGTATATTGATTACAAAATTTGTATATAATAAAAATAAAAATAATATATTAATATTATAGTGACTCAGATTTTCCATGTATTATTTATTGGGTCGGAATGACGTCGATGAAGACACAAGAGGGGGGGGGGGTGAATTGTGATCCTTTAAAATCTTTGGCAGATTCAAAACACTTCTCTTGTTATGAAAAGATTATTTTATTCTCTCTTAAATATGAGTGAATAGAGGAAATAAATAAGGAAAAAAACACGATGATGTATAGTGGTTCAGGACACAAAAATCCTCTAATCCACTTCACCAATACTCTCTGTAGACCCCGGAAAACGCGTTCCTGAAATTTTCCAAATGCTTCCATACACGATTCAAGATCGTAGAACTTTTCTTAAGCTTCGATTTGGTAGGTCGCAGGGCCTGAACGGAGCTACGGAATAGGAGTTATGGACATTTGAAGTTGGGCTGGAAATCTGGTTCGCGAAGCCCATTCGCGAAGCCCCCTCCGTGATCGCGGAGCGCCTCCGCGAAGCAATGAGGCGGGAAGCTCCGCGAACCTGTTTGACGTTCGCGATGTGCCGCGAAGACCCGCCGCGAAGCTCCGGAGGCGGTAACTCTCCGCGAACGCATTTGACGTTCGCGAGCCCGCCGCGAAGCTCCGGAGGCGGTACCTCTCCGCGAACGAATTTGACGTTCGCGAGCGCGCCGCGAAGCACCTGAGGCGGCGCGGGAGTTCTGCTTCGCGGCGCCCCATGCCTATAAATACCCAGCTCACCACCCTTCACAGGACAGACAGCCACGACCACTTCGCCCCCTTGGGCGGCCGAGCGGAGCTCCGCATTGCGGCTCCGCGAGGCCATGCTCCGCGATGCTGCTCCGCGAGACCATCCTCTGTGAGTCCATGCTCCGCGAGCCAATGCTCCGCGATCCTGCTCCGCGAGACCATCCTCCGTGAGTCCATGCTCCGCGAGCCAATGCTCCGCGAGCCAATGCTCCGCGAGACCAAGCTCCGCGAGACCAAGCTCCGCGAGACCCCTTTGCTCCACGAGAGACCATTGCTCCGCGAGGCCATGCTCCACGAAGCTACTTCGAGAAGACCTATCCTTTGCGAGGATCCTACTTTCGCGCCCACCAGTCCATACCGCAGGGGTTGTGCCCCCGCACCCCCGCTCGGGGTCAGTGCCGGGCTGCGGTCCCGGCCCTCCGGGCCGGTCCCTTCGCAACCGTCACAGACCCCCATGAAAAATGGGGAGTCACACCGCGAACTTCTCGGGCCGGGACGTCGGGATTTTCCATTGCGCACTTATGCGCCCCCACCTTCCACCTATGGAATACCATGATTAGAGCCTCTCCTCTACACACCATGAAACACCTTGAGTTGACATATTCCTCTGGGTTTCATTCCATGTCGTGGGTTGAGATTCTAATCATCAATTCCCCGAGTACCTTGAGTCGAACCATTCCTCAGGAAACTCCTCCAAACCCTATCACTTGGCTCCTATGCCAGGTTGAACCAGAAAGGGCCACCCTTGCGTAAGTCCCAACACCAACCATTTCTAGGCACCTTCTGCCTAATAGTCCTACCTACATGACTCTAAACTGTAGTAATCTCCCTATCTAACAATTGATAGGATGCCCCTTCCTCCAAGCAGGAGATGCCTTATGCTCCTAGCATGAGATGCCAACAGTCCTACCTACATGACTCTAAACTGTAGTATTCCCTCTATGTTCCACACATAGGATGCCTCTTGCCCTATACGAGAGATGCCTTATGCTCCAAGCATGAGATGCCAACAGTCCTATCTACATGACTCTAAACTGTAGTTCCCCCTGTCTAACAAATGATAGGATGCCTCTTGATCCAAATAAGAGATGCCCTGTGCTCCAAGCCTGAGATGCTAACAGTCCTATCTACATGACTTTAAACTGTAGTAATCCCTATGTTCCAAACATATGATGCCTCTTCCATTAAACAAGAGATGCCTTATGCTCCAAGCATAAGACGCCTAACGCCATGACTACAGTGGCATGATTCCAACGCCCCTTGGCGCTATCCCGCTTGTGCACTAGCGCATAGGTGAAGACCTCAACCCACCAGTGAGTTGGGATGCCCTCATGGCCTGACATGAGGAAGACATTACGGGCAACTTCTTGCATAAGCCCCATTCATCAGTGCCGCACCTTAGCGGCACCTGGGCAGCTTCCTAGCGGAAGCCCCATTCACCATTGCCCCTCCATAGCGGCACCCTGACAACTTCCTCGCGTAAGCCCCATCCACTGTTGTGATCCCAATCAGCGGTAAGCCGTTGTGATCCTATACAGCGGTAAGTCGTTGTGATCCTTATCCAGTGGTAAGCCGTTGTGATCCCTTTCCAGCGGTAAGCCGTTGCGACCCCATGCAGCGGTAAGCCGTTGACATCCTTATCCAGCGGTAAGCCGTTGTGATCCTATCCAGCGATAAGCCGTTGAAACCCCCAATCGGCGGTAAGCCGTCATCAGGAGAACTACGTGGTCTTTGATTCCCTACCACGGGGATACGTAGGAAGCCTCTTCAAGGATGAAGCCCAAAACTGTCATCATCCTTTTCCCTGGGCCTCCATCCTGGAGTAAGTCCCAGCACCATGGGCCGCCTACCGCGTAAGCCCCTCTTCGCTTCTCACGGACGCATCCTTCGCGATGTGATCGTCAGGTCCTTGCAACCTCTTGTTTCTCACACCGAGCATGACTCACGTGGGCTTAGAGTGAGCACCGACCCTGACCCCCACCCTCAACGAACTACGAGGACTTTGATCCATGTCAAGGCATGGTACGTAGGAAGCCTCCAGGAGGTTCAAGCCACATTACTCGGTCGTTCAATTCACGTCGAGTTTCGCCCTCATCTAGCATGACATTAAACTGCATACCCTCGTCCAGCATGACGTTAAACTGTATGCCCCTTGTCCCGCATGACATTAAACTGCACACCCATTTGAACCACGAGGTCTTTGATCCATGTCAAGGCGTGGTACGTAGGAATCCTCCCAGAGGTTCAAGCCCACCCATCATCCAATTCACGTCGAGTTCCACCTTCGTCCAGCATGACTTTAAACTGCATTCCATCCCAACGGCAAGCCGTTGCGACCAACCCGAACTACGAGGACTTTGATCCGTGTCAAGGCATGGTACGTATGAAGCCTCCCCGAGGTTCAGGCCCAACAATCATTGGCCCAGACCGTCTCCTTGTCGGTGTGCCAAGCCCCCCCCCATTTTCACTCGAACTACGAGGAATTTGATCCATGTCAAGGCATGGTACGTAGGAATCCTCCCAGAGATTCAAGCCCATCTCCCATCGGACCAAGGTCCCTCATTTACGTCGGTTCACCGACACCCACCGCCCGTCGTTTATTCACGTCAGGGTTCATTACCGTCCCGCATGACGTTAAACTGTATTCCATCAATCCTTTGAACTACGAGGACTTTGATCCATGCCAAGGCATGGTACGTAGGAAACCTTCCCAAGGTTCAAGCCCACCACTAGTGGACCCACGGGTCTACTTTCACGTCGGTTCACCGATGAAACCCTTTGAACTACGAGGTCTTTGATCCATGCCAAGGCATGGTACGTAGGAATCCTCCCAGAGGTTCAAGCCCATCTATCATCGGACCAAGGTCCACCCTCACGTCGGTTCGCTGACGCATCGGACCAAGGTACACCTTTATGTTGGTTCGCTGACGACATCCATCGGGCCAAGGTCCACCTTCACGTCGGTTAGCTGATGATGCCCATCGGACCAAGGTCCACCTTCACGTCGGTTCGCTGACGCATCGGACCAAGGTCCACCTTTACGTTGGTTCGCTGACGACATCCATTGGGCCAAGGTCCACCTTCACGTCGGTTCACTGGCACCATCCCGAACTACGCGGACTTTGATTCCCTGCCACGGGGATACGTAGGAGGCCTCTTCAAGGCTCAATCCCACCTTCACTGTCGCCCCTGCGATGGTCCCATTTCATTCCCCCTACACTTCATTCATCTATCCATCACCCATCCTGATTCTCACCCGGGCCTCCACATCCCGGTGGGATCATGCCATCCACCTCCTCGCTTCTCCTAGCGGCGCATGGGCCGCTATCAACGCATAAGCCCCAATATGTCTCCGGTTTGTTGTCCTCTGTGTATACCCCGATTCATCACCCTTTCGAAATACGTGGGTTTTGATCCCTGTCCTCTACACATGGTTCGTAGGAAACCTCCAAGAGGTTCAATCCCAACCAATGGTAATCCGTGGTGTATCCCATCCTGGGGTGAACTTCCCCTGATCCGCCCTTAGTGGTGTTCAGATCAACCATTACGGTGTGACATCTCCCCTTCATGGGGCGCACCACCTCAGATCCATCCTCATTGGGCGTTCTGATCCATCCATCTCCCAGGTGTTCTCTCTTTGGGATATACCAATCTGATCCGTCTCTATGGGACGTTCTGATCACCCTCATTCCGTCTCCGTAAGACGTTAAACTCTCGGCCTACCTCGTGATAAACATGAGATGCCTGAGGAAAACCTCGGATGACACGCCTTTGGTGTAACCGTCTCTGCTAGAAGTTAATCTTGCAACATACCCTGTGTTAAACATGGGAAGCTGAGGAAAACCTCAGATACATGCCTCAGGTTCTGCACCCTTGAGATTCCCTCTTATGAGGAAGAATACAGGTTCCCTTATGTCCACGCACCCAGAGATGCCCCGACATACCTGATGTTGCCATCTACTCCGACCGAAGGTCGCTACCATGTCAAGACCCTATGGAAAGTCTTGACGGAAGTAGTGTAATTAACCGGCGTCCATGAAGATATGGCACCGGGAATGAAATTCACGAACAACGTATTAAATCTATGAGGGAGACCCGGACTAGGTGATGAGTTCTGAGGAGGAATCCACGGAAGGAAGAACCGACATCCCATCATCCCGTTTCGATCAAGGAGCAGACGTCCCTGAATAAGGAACGAATGCCACCTGCCTTTGAAAAGCGGGAATGCGGGGAAACAGCTGCGCGTCCTCCACAGACGGATGCGCGCGCCCCAGAGAAAGCGTCGGAAACAGAAATGGTGAACCCGGCGTGAATCTCTTCTCCTTCAATAGTGATTAGAACAAATGTGTCGGGAAGATTGAGGCATCATCCATGTGAATTCCCTCTCCATTACATGTGAGTGGATGAGTAACATTCGGTGTTTGAAGACTACGGTCCATCGACTCCTCGCCGACTCCGCCGCCTCAAGAGGCCGCGCAGGTGGCTCCACCACCCAACTCCATAGGCTCCTCGCCGACTCCTCCGCCTCAAGAGGCCGCGTAGGTGGCTCCGCCACCCGACTCCATCGGCTCCTAGCCGACTCTGCCGCCTCAAGAGGCCACGCAGGTGGCTCTGCCACCCGACTCCATCGGCTCCTAGCCGACTCCGCCGCCTCAAGAGGCCGCGCAGGTGGCTCCGCC
Source organism: Viscum album (assembly GCA_963277665.1). Lineage (NCBI taxonomy): Eukaryota > Viridiplantae > Streptophyta > Magnoliopsida > Santalales > Viscaceae > Viscum > Viscum album. The sequence continues at coordinate 193,097,222 of OY728155.1, read as the reverse complement.
ACCCAACTCCATCGGCTCCTAGCCGACTCCGCCACCTCAAGAGGCCGCACAGGTGGCTCCGCCTCCCGACTCCATCGGCTCCTATCCGACTCCGCCGCCTCAAGAGGCCACGCAGGTGGCTCCGCCACCCGACCCCATCGGCTCCTCGCCGACTCCGCCGCCTCAAGAGGCCGCGTAGGTGGCTCCACCACCCGACTCCATCGGCTCCTAGCTGAATCCGTCGCCTCAAGAGGCCGCGCAGGTGGCATCCGCCACCCATCTCCATCGGCTCCTCGCCGACTCCCGCCGCCTCAAGAGGCCGCGCAGGTGGCATCCGCCACCCATCTCCATCGGCTCCTCGCCGACTCCCGCCACCTCAAGAGGCCGCGCAGGTGGCATCCGCCACCCATCTCCATCGGCTCATCGCCGACTCCGCCGCCTCAAGAGGCCACGCAGGTGGCATCCGCCACCCATCTCCATCGGCTCCTCGCCGACTCTGCCGCCTCAAGAGGCCGCGCAGGTGGCATCCGCCACCCATCTCCATCGTCTCCTCGCCGACTCCGCCGGCTCAAGAGGCCGCGCAGGTGGCATCCGCCACCCATCTCCATCGTCTCCTCGCCGACTCCGCCGGCTCAAGAGGCCGCGCAGGTGGCTCCGCCACCCACCTCCATCGGCTCCTCGCTGACTCCGCCGCCTCAAGAGGCCGCGCAGGTGGCATCCGCCACCCACCTCCATCAGCTCCTCGCCGACTCCGCCGCCTCAAGAGGCCGCGCAGGTGGCATCCGCCACCCATCTCCATCAGCTCCTCGCCGACTCCGCCGCCTCAAGAGGCCGCGCAGGTGGCATCCGCCACCCATCTCCATCGGCTCCTCGCCGACTCGGCCGCCTTAAGAGGCCGCGCAGGTGGCATCCGCCACCCATCTCCATCGGCTCCTCGCCGACTCCGCCACCTCAAGAGGCCGCGCAGGTGGCATCCACCACCCATCTCCATCGGCTCCTCGCCGACTCCGCCGCCTCAAGAGGCCGCGCAGGTGGCTCCGCCACCCGACCCCATCGGCTCCTCGCCGACTCCGCCGCCTCAAGAGGCCGCGGAGGTGGCTCCGCCACCCGACTCCATCGGATCCTAGCCGACTCCGCCGCCTCAAGAGGCCGCGCAGGTGGCTCCGCCACCCGACTCCATCAGCTCCTCGCCGACTCCGCCGCCTCAAGAGGCTGCGCAGGTGGCTCCGCCACCCGACTCCATCGGCTCCTCACCGACTCCGCCGCCTCAAGAGGCCGCACAGGTGGCTATGCCACCCACCTCCATCGGCTCCTCGCCGACTCCGCCGCCTCAAGAGGCCGCGCAGGTGGCTCCGCCACCCACCTCCATCGGCTCCTCGCCGACTCCGCCGCCTCAAGAGGCCGCGCAGGTGGCTCCGCCACCCACCTCCATCGGCTCCTCGCCGAGTCTGCCGCCTCAAGAGGCCACGAAGGTGGCTCCGCCACCCATCTCCATCGGCTCCTAGCCGACTCCGCCGCCGCAAGAGGCCGCATAGGTGGCTCCGCCACCCATCCCCATTGGCTCCTCGCCGAGTCCGCCACCTCAAGAGGCCGCGCAGGTGGCTCCGCCACCCACCTCCATCGGCTCCTCGCCGACTCCGCCGCCTCAAGAGGCCGCGGAGGTGGCTCCGCCACCCACCTCCATCGGCTCCTCACCGACTCCGCCGCCTCAAGAGGCCGCGCAGGTGGCTCCGCCACCCACCTCCATCGGCTCCTCGCCGACTCCGCCGCCTCAAGAGGCCGCGCAGGTGGCTCTGCCACCCACCTCCATCGGCTCCTCGCGGACTCCACCGCCTCAAGAGGCTGCGCAGGTGGCTCCACCACCCGACTCCATCGGCTCCTCGCCGACTCCGCCGCCTCAAGAGGCCGCGCAGGTGGCTCCGCCACTCAACTCCATCGGCTCCTCGCCGACTCCGCCGCCTCAAGAGGCCGCGCAGGTGGCTCCGCCACCCGACTCCATCGGCTCCTCGCCGACTCCGCCGCCTCAAGAGGCCGCGCAGGTGGCTCCGCCACCCAACTCCATCGGCTCCTCGCCGACTCCGCCGCCTCAAGAGGCCGCGCAGGTGGCTCCGCCACCCAACTCCATCGGCTCCTCGCCGACTCCGCCGACTCAAGAGGCCGCGCAGGTGGCTCCGCCACCCGACTCCATCGGCTCCTCGCCGACTCCGCCGACTCAAGAGGCCGCGCAGGTGGCTCCGCCACCCGACTCCATCGGCTCCTCGCCGACTCCGCCGCCTCAAGAGGCCGCGCAGGTGGCTCCGCCACCCGACTCCATCGGCTCCTCGCCGACTCCGCCGCCTCAAGAGGCCGCACAGGTGGCTCCGCCACCCGACTCCATCGGCTCCTCGCCGACTCCGCCGCCTCAAGAGGCCGCGCAGGTGGCTCCGCCACCCGACTCCATCGGCTCCTTGCCGACTCCGCCGCCTCAAGAGGCCGCGCAGGTGGCTCCGCCACCCGACTCCATCGGCTCCTCGCCCACTTCGCCGCCTCATGAGGCCGCGCAGGTGGCTCGGCCACCCATCTCCATCGGCTCCTCGCCGACTCGGCCGCCTCATGAGGCCGCGAAGGGGGAATCCTTCCCCAACTCTATCGGTACTTTGTCAACCTCGCTCTATTTTCACTGGCAACTACAGAGGTGCTCCTCATACCTCCATCGTTCGACACGAAGGCTTCCCTGCTTTCCGGGCTCCTTCACCCCGTCGTACCGACGTTCAGGCTTCCATGCCATCCGGGCTCCTTTGCCCCGTCGTGTCGACATCCAGGATTCCACGCCTTCCGGGCATCATCGCCCCGTCGTACCGACGTCCAGGCTTCCACGCCTTCCGGGATCCTTCGCCCCGTCGTACCGACGTCCAGGCTTCCACGCCATCCGGGATCCTTCGCCCCGTCGTGTTGACATCCAGGCTTCCACGCCTTCCGGGCTCCTTCGCCCCATCGTACCGACGTCGAGGCTTCCACGCCTTCCGGGCTCCTTCGCCCCATCGTACCGACGTCTAGGCTTCCACGCCTTCTGGGCTCCTTCGCCCCGTCGTACCGACGTCCAGGCTTCCACGCCTTCCGGGCTCCTTCACCCCGTCATACCGACGTCGAGGCTTCCACGCCTTCCGGGCTCCTTCGCCCCGTCGTACCGACGTTCCAGGCTTCCATGCCTTCCGGGCTCCTTCGCCCCATCGTACCGACGTTCCAGGCTTCCACGCCTTCCGGGCTCCTTCGCCCCGTCGTACCGACGTTCCAGGCTTCCACGCCTTCCGGGCTCCATCACCCCGTCGTGCCGACGTCTAGGCTTCCACACCTTCTGGGGCTCCATCGCCCCGTTGTACTGACGTTCCAGGCTTCCAAGCCTTCCGGGCTCCATCGCCCCGTCGTTCCGACGTCTAGGATTCCACGCCTTCCGGGGCTCCATCGCCCCGTCGTGCTGACGTCCAGGCTTCCACGCCTTCTAGGGCTCCATCGCCCCATCGTACCGACGTTCCGGGCTCCATCGCCCCGTTGTGTCGACGTCCAGGCTTCCACGCCTTTCGGACTCCATCGCCCCGTAATACCGACGTCCAGGCTTCCACGCCTCCCGGGCTCCCTCGCCCCGTTGTACCGACGCTCTAGGCTTCCACGCCTTGCGGGCTCCATCACCCCGTCGTACCGACGCTCCTGGCTTCTTCGCCCCTACAGGTCAAGGTAATGTAGTCATCTTTACTACCCTTGCGACACTCTGTGTCATCCCAACTACCACGTTGCATCAACCACAGATGTCCTCCCCGTGGCCTTGAAACCAGCTCGTGGAAGGATCTTCATGATCATAGGATTTTATGGAATTCCCATCATATAGATCCCCCCCTCATCCCAAACCACCAGAATGGGGTAGAGATGACCATTCCTCTACCGAAACAATTTGTGTGGTTCAACGTCCCAGTTGCATGACGTTAAACTGAGTAACAACCATGTCCTAGTTGCACGACATTAAACTGCATAACCATCATCGTCCTGCATGACGTAAAACTGTTCATCTTCGTCCGTCATGACGTTAAAATGAACATTATCATCCTGAATGACGTTAAACTATTCATCTTCATCCGTCATGACGTAAAACTTCTCATTATCGTCCTGCATGACATTAAACTGCACAATCGTCCTGCATGACGTAAAACTGTTCATCTTCGTCCCTAATGACGTTAAACTGAACATTATCATCCTGCATGACGTTAAACTGTTCATCTTCGTCCGTCATGACGTAAAACTGCTCATTATCATCCTGCACGACATTAAACTGCGTTCGTCCTGCATGACATTAAACTGCATCAATCATCCTGCATGACGTTAAACTGTTCATCTTCGTCCGTCATGACATTAAACTGAACATTATCATCTTGCATGACATTAAATTGCACAATCGTCCTGCATGACGTTAAAATGCTCATCTTCGTCCGTCATGACGTAAAACTGCTCATTAGGGTCCTGCACGACCCTAAACTGCATCTTCGTCCTGCAAGACGATAAACTGTGAAATGGTCCCGCATGACCTTAAACTGCACGTTATGGTCCAACACGACCTTAAACTGTAAAGTCCTGCACGACCTTAAACTGCATCTTCGTCCTGCAAGATGATAAACTGCAAAATGGTCCGAGCTCTATGACTTGAAACTAAGATCTCCCCCCCATCCTTACTGCAAGACGTTAAACTAAAAGCCAGTCAGGCCTTCCTGACCGAGGCTCAGCCTCAGGCCCCTTGGCCTCCTCGGTCCCCCGGCCCCCCGTCCTTACTGGAAGACGTTAAACTGCAATCCAGTCAGGCCTTCCTGACCGAGGCTCAGCCTCAGGCCCCTTAGCCTCCTCGGGCCCCCGGCCCCCCGTCCTTACTGCAAGACGTTAAACTGCAAGCCAGTCAGGCCTTCCTGAACGAGACTCAGTCTCAGGCCCCTTGGCCTCCTCGGGCCCCCGGCCCCCCATCCTTACTACAAGACGTTAAATTACAAGCCAGTCAGGCCTTCCTGAACGAGGCTCAGCCTCATGCCCCTTGGCCTCCTCGGGCCCCCGGCCCCCCGTCCTTACTGCAAGATGTTAAACTGCAAGCCAGTCAGGCCTTCCTGACCGAGGCTCAGCCTCAGGCCCCTTGGCCTCCTCGGCCCCCCGTCCTTACTGTAAGACGTTAAACTGCAAGCCAGTCAGGCCTTCCTGACCGAGGCTCAGCCTCAGGCCCCTTGGCCTCCTCGGACCCACGACCCCGTCTTCACCGCGAGACGTTAAACTGCAAGCTGGTCAGGTCTCCCTGACCGTGGTCCGGCCTCAGGCCCTTGGTTTTCCCCGACTTACCCTCTTGAGGGATTGCACAGTATGGTGTGGGACTACGTCCTCATTCACGTCGGATTGCTTTCCGTACCTTACATATCCCCAAATGAGATGCTCCTTGTCCCGTATGACGTTAAACTGCATCTCAAGAACTACGTGTGGCTTGATTTCCATCTTGATGGGATACGTAGGAACGCTCAGATGCCTCATCTTGAGCCCAGCCCCAAGCTTTTCTCTTCCACTATCCCCCCCTGGGAATAGTTTCCTTGGAGGATCCTTGTGTAGCGGGGAGTAGGCTTTCTTAACCCCGCTCATACAAGGGTTGTAAGGGTTGTACCATGTGCCCACTCCCATTCTTCTATCCTCCCACGTCCTCACCGCATGACTCTAAACTGCATGGCCTTCAAGAACTACGTATGGATTGATTCCCATCCTAATGGGATACGTAGGAACGCCCGGGCATTTCGTCCATTGGACCAACCCAAAAGCCAAAATCTTCCCCTCAGGTCAAGACATATGGAAGGGTGCACACTTTAGCCCCAACTCACATCGAGCAAGCCTCGACCCGGCTGCACATCCCCCCTGGAGATGTTTGCCTCTTTCGTGGATGGATACAACTATGCTTCACCCACTCCTTGACTGGGATTCCATCATGTTTTCACACCCAGAGGGGCCCCCAAGAACGGCCTGGATACTACGCCCAAGGGCTCTCCTACCGTCACGGGCCAACGCCCCCGAGGGTTTTCAAGCAACAAGCCGATACAAGTCCCGCGTTGTGAATTTGGTCAGCGGTCGATGCTCATTTGTTGCTCTCATATCAGGTCACCATAGGAACGCTGTGTTTCAAACATGGTCAACAGTGTCCTGGATCTTCGGGTCCACCCCGAGATGTACCAAACATCGAGTGCAGTGATTCGTTCTGCCCCGTCCTGAAGTGACAAACTTCCCCCCGGGTGGTGCTAGCGATCGGGCCCACGACCCTGATTCCCCATAGGGGTGTACGGTGTGGTGTAGGACTACGTCCTCATTCACGTCGGGATCATGTACCATGCCGTACGCCTTCCCTTACGAGGCCCAGCCTCAGGCCCCTTGGCCTTCTCGGGTCCTCGACCCCCATCCTCATGTAAGACGTTAAACTGCAGACCCGTCAGGCCTTCCTGACTGATGCCTGACCTTAGGCCCCTTGGCCTTCTCGGGCCCCTCCGCCCAACCTCTTACCTAGGGTGTACGGTGTGGTGTAGGACTACATCCTCATTCACATCGGGATCATGTACCATGCCGTACGCCTTCCCTTACGAGGCCCAGCCTCAGGCCCCTTGGCCTTCTCGGGTCCCCGACCCCCGTCCTCATGTAAGAGGTTAAACTGCAGACCCGTCAGGCCTTCCTGACTGATGCCTGACCTTAGGCCCTTTGGCCTTCTCGGGCCCCTCCTCCCAACCTCTTACCCAGGGTGTATGGTGTGGTGTAGGACTACGTCCTCATTCACGTCAGGATCATGTACCATGCCATACGCCTTCCCTTACGAGGCCCAGCCTCAGGCCCCTTGGCCTCCTCGGGTCCCCGACCCTCGTCCTCACTGCAAGATGATAAACTGCAAGCAGGTCAGGCCTTCCTGACCAATGCCTAACCATCAGGCCCCTTAGCCTTTCCGGGCCCCGGCCCAGGTCCTCTCTTATAGGAGTGTATGGTGTGTTGCGAGATTATTTCCTCATTCATGTCGGTTTATTCGCCGTACAGTACACCTACTTTGTTTGGGGGTATATTACTCCCCCCCTCATCCTGTATGACGTTAAACTGCATCTATAGAACTATGTTCAGCTTGATTCCCATCCTCATGGGATACCTAGGACCACCCGAATGTCTAGGATTCGGGTCCAGCCCCATCTCTTGGGAATCTTCATCCCATCTTGGCCCCTTGGCCTACCCTTCCTCCATGAGAGGATTACATGGTGTGGTATGGGATTATGTCCTCATTCACGTCGGTCTTGTAATGACCACACCATGTATCTCTCCCTGCTGAGTTGTTTCGTCGATCCCTTTTCGGCAGTTCACCGATGTGCCTAAGAGTACTCTGGTTTATTACTCGGAATGCCAAGCTTTACTCGGACACGTCCGCACCCGCTTTCCAGGCTTTGTGTATCCCTGCATCAGGGCTTCCATCATCTTTACCACCCAGAGGGACCCCAAAGAACGGCCTGGATACTACGCCCAAGGGCTCTCCTACCGTTACGGGCCAACTCCCCCGAGGGTTTCAGACAACAAATCGATAAAATCCCATGTTGCGAATATGGTCAGCGGTCGATGCTCGTTTGTTGTCCCCACTACAGGCTAATGCGATATGGATGCTGCATTTCCACCATGGTTAACAGTTTTCCTCTATCGCCACGCCAACCCATTAAGCCCAAAATGTCGGGTGCACAATTCACACCCTTCATCACTTCACCGTGTCCAAGTAGAGTCTCGAAACTCTTGGTACTTTTCCTCCGTGAACGTCTGCGCGTTGAGGAAACAAGCCGCGTCAAAGGTGTCCTTCGGGGCTCTCTGTCGACTTCCCTCTGATGGACGCCCCAAGTATGCGATAAGGATCTCCCCCCCTTGTTTCCCACACCGAGTTTAACTCATGTGGGCTTAGGGATCGGGTTGACGTCTGCGCTAACTTGGGAGGTGGTTACCATTCATGGTCCGAGCTCTAAGACCATAAACTAAGATCCATCCAGAACTACATTCAGCTTGATTCCCATCCTCATGGGATATGTAGGACCGCTCGGACGTCCTGTCTTCGGGTACAACCCATTTGGGGAGCCAGTCTCTCCCCCCTGTTTCACCTTTTACCTCTATATGGGCCCCTCGGCCTAAGGTCTCCCTCTCCGAGTGGCGTACAATGTGATGTGGGATCATGTCTCCATCAATTGTGTTTTATAACACTACGCACGTTCCCCGCCTAGCATTGTCTCTGCTACGTCTGCGCTGTATGACGATAAAATGCATGCTTGGTCCTATCATACAACCCTAAACTGTGACATTATCGTCCTGGCCGCATGACGAAAAACGACACTGCATTGTGGTGACCTCGTTGTAGAGGACATCACGTTGGGTATTGGTCACGTGCCATGCCATTTGTCAACGCCTATCATGGCTTGATCCTTGTGGAGACACCACAGACCACTACTCTAGGCCTGTCGCTTCACAAAAAAAAAACACTCACCTTAAAGAACTAACAAGATTTATCAAATTCCGCTTCTTTTAGTGCAAGGTCCACGACCGCACTCCCCTTTTCCCCTGGCACTGGTACCTTACCATGCCGCCTTTCAGAACTACGTATGGCTTGATTCTCATCCTCATGAGATACGTAGGAGCTCCCGAGCACTTCCCCGCGGGCCCAACCTAACCTTTGTGTTCGGTCCCTCGACTCGAGCATTTCCCCAGAGAACGCATGGTAAGTAGGGCTTAGGCCCTCCTTCACGTCGGGTTTTGTTGCCATGTGTCCCCTGCTCCCTTTACCCATTTATGGTCTAAGGTTCATCAAGAACTATGTGAGGCTTGATTCTCATCCTTATGAGATACGTAGGAGCGCCCGGGCACTTCCCCGCGGGCCCAGCCTAATTTTCTCTTTTGGTCCCTTGACCAAAAACCTCTCCTAAGGGGGTTGTGAGGTGTGATATGGGATTATGTCCTCATTCACGTCAGGTTGTTCACCGCACCGTACACACCCCCTATTCCCATTCACGCCAGGTGTTTGAGTTACTCCACCATGTGCCTCTTATGTCTATTCCCATCCATGGTCCAGATTCTACGACCCTAAACTAAGATCTCCCTATGGGAAAGGAATCTTCTCCCTCTATCTAATACATCTCGTTGTCATATTCAGATGTGTTTTGAAAAAGAGCCCGAAGTGTGGGATTTTCACAGGGACATCCTCCTCATCCCATGACCATGATTCGTGAGCTTGCTATTTGGATCCTCATCCTCTTCCACATCCAAAAGGACCCTCGGACGACATGGATACTAGGCTTAAGGGATCTCCATGAAGGCTGGACCTAAGGGCCCTCCAATCGTTTCGGGCCAACGTCCCTACGGATATCCGACAACATTTGTGACATGGTCCCGTGTTTCGAACATGGTCAACAGTCAACCCTCATTTGTTTGTCCCCATTCTAGGCTAACACGATATGGATGCTGGTTTTCAGTCCCGGTCAACAGTTATCCTCCATCGTCACGCCGCCATCATCGTGATCTTAATCTCGAGCGCCATGATTCAGACATTTCCACTTCCTCATGTTCAGGTGGAATTCCATCATGCTCGACTCTTTCTCTTCGCGCATCTAGGTGCGCTAAATGATCGTGTTAGTGTCATTGGGCCGGTATTCACTGAACATCCCTTTGCCCTAACCTGCCCCTTTTTGTGTCGGGAAATTCCCACCACTACTTCTTGTTTCCCACACCGAGCACGACTCACGTGAGCTTAGTAGTTTTGGCGGGATGTGTACCGACACGGCCAGGCTTCTCATCGTCCCGCAAGATGTTAAACTGCGCTTTCAGAACTACGTATGGCTTGATTACCATCCTCATGAGATACGTAGGAACGCCCGACCACTCTGCTTCGGGCCCAACCTAATCCTCACTCTTGGTCCCTCAACCTGAAGAGTTTCCTCCGGGGGTACGTGGTGTGATTTGGACTCTAAGCCCTCATTCACGTCGGTTTCATATCTACCGCACCACAAGCTCCCTGGGATCTTCCCTTTTATTCCACGTCCTATCGTATGACGTTAAACTACAGGAGTTCATGTGTCCTCAACGAATGACACTAAATTGCGGTTCTACCCTGAGCAAGCTCAGGATGCCCCATGTTTTCTACCCTGAACAAGTTCAGGATGCCCTGTGTTAATCATGGGATGCACCAGAGCCTCTACCAGAGAGGATTTCACCTATCAGTGTTGGTCTATGACTACACTGTGCTTCCAGAACTACGTACGGCTTGATTCCCATCCTCATGGGATACGTAGAGACACCCAGGAATTTCACCTAGGGTCCAGCCCCAGGAATCGCAAAGTCCTATTCCTCCCCATTTCCGGCCCTCTGGACTGACCCCTCGGGGGGAACTATGTAGCTTCAATTTTTCCCTGAACAAGTTCAGGATGCCCCAAGATCCCATTGGTAAGTGACAGACCCCCTTGCCAGAGAGGCCCTGTCCCAAAGAAGGAATGATCCATGATCAAACCGATGCACCCATCTGCTGTACTCCCACCACGGTGGTGTAATTACATGAGTGTTGGATTCTATTCAGACAAACCATCACTTCACATTCCATGCTTTGCGTGCCCCTTATTCGGACCCTTGTCCCCTTTCATGTCTCACAGGACCCCCTAACGGCCTGGTCTCATGCCGCATAGGCTCACCTACCGTCCTGGGCCAACATTCCGAAAGACTGGTCATGTTTGGAAGGACCCCCTAACAGTATGGATGCTCGACCTAGGGTCCTCCTACTGTCCTGGGCCAACGTCCTGAAGGATTGATCGACAACATTTGTGACATGGTCCCGTGTTTCGAACACGGTCAATGGTCGACCCTCGTTTGTTGTCCCCATTTTAGGCTAATGCAGTAAGGATACCGTTTCTCCTCCACGGTTAATGGTTGTCCTTTATTGTCACACCGTCTCCATAGTGTTCCGGATTTTGGGTATTGTGATTCACACCTCCCACTTCCCTCTATTTGGATTTATTCTAACGCCCTTAGCATTACCCCACACATGCACTTGAGCAAGGTGGGAAAAGCAGTTCGACTGTTCAGAGATCCATGCTCTCCAGCCGTGACCCCTCTCTCTCTTAGGATTCCCCCAATTGGTGATTGATGTCCCATGTCGATCCCCTCACACCATCCGTTGTTTTACACTCTCGTACAGGAGCTCCTATTATCTCTTGTTTCCCGCACCGATCATGGCTCAAGCAGGCTTAGAGATTTAGTTGAAGTAATCCTCAATGCGATCGAGGTACAATGGACCCCAATGCATGCATTTTCCTCAGTCGTTTCCTCAGATTGCGGTCCGCCTCGCCCTTCTCGTCCTCGTGGGACCCCGTTCTTAGGGGTGGATTTTGTAGACCCCGGAAAACGCATTCCTGAAATTTTAAAAATGCTTCCATACACGATCCAAGATCGTAGAAATTTTCTTAAGCTTTGATTTGGTAGGTCGCAGGGCCCGAACGGAGCTATGGAATAGGAGTTAGGGACATTTGAAGTTGGGCTGGAAATCTGGTTCGTGAAGCCCATTCGCGAAGCCCCCTCCGTGATCGCGGAGCGCCTCCATGAAGCAATGAGGCGGGAAGCTCCACGAACCTGTTTGACGTTCGCGATGTGCCGGGAAGACCCGCCGCGAAGCTCCGGAGGCGGTAACTCTCCGCGAACGCATTTGACGTTCGCGAGCCCGCCGCGAAGCTCCAGAGGCGGTACCTCTCTGCGAACGAATTTGACGTTCACGAGCGCACCGCGAAACACCTGAGGCAGCGCGGGAGTTCTGCTTCACGGCGCCCCTTGCCTATAAATACCCAGCTCACCACCCTTCTCAGGACAGACGACCATGACCACTTCGCCCCCTTGGGCGGCCGAGCGGAGCTCCGCATTGCGGCTCCGCGAGGCCATGCTCCGCGAGCCAATGCTCCGCGATGCTGCTCCGCGAGACAATCCTCCATGAGTCCATGCTCCGCGAGCCAATGCTCCGCGAGACCAAGCTCCGCGAGACCCCTTTGCTCCACGAGATACCATTGCTCCGCGAGGCCATGCTCCACAAAGCTACTTCGCGAAGACCTATCCTTTGCGAGGATCCTACCTTCGCGCCCACCGGTCCATACCGCAGGGGCTGCGCCCCCGCACCCCCACTCAGGGTCAGTGCCGGGCTGCGGTCCCATCCATTTGGGCCGGTCCCTTCGCAACCGTCATTGACCCCCATGAAAAATGGGGAGTCACACCGCGAACTTCTCGGGCCGGGACGTCGGGATTTTCCATTGCGCACTTATGCGCCCCCACCTTCCACCTATGGAATACCATGATTAGAGCCTCTCCTCTACACACCATGAAACACCTTGAGTTGACATATTCCTCTGGGTTTCATTCCATGTCATGGGTTGATATTCTCATCATCAATTCCTCGAGTACCTTGAGTCGAACCATTCCTCAGGAAACTCCTCCAAACCCTATCACTTGGCTCCTATGCCAGGTTGAACCAGAAAGGGCCACCCTTGCGTAAGTCCCAACACCAACCATTTATAGGCACCTTCTGCCTAATAGTCCTACCTACATGACTCTAAACTGTAGTATTCTCCCTATCTAACAATTGATAGGATGCCCCTTGCTCCAAGCAGGAGATGCCTTATGCTCCTAGCATGAGATGCCAACAGTCCTACCTACATGAATCTAAACTGTAGTATTCTCCCTATGTTCCACACATAGGATGCCTCTTGCCCTATACGAGAGATTCCTTATGCTCCAATCATGAGATGCCAACATTCCTATCTACATGACTCTAAACTGTAGTTCCCCCTGTCTAACAAATGATAGGATGCCTCTTGATCCAAATAAGAGATGCCCTGTGCTCCAAGCCTGAGATGCTAACAGTCCTATCTACATGACTTTAAACTGTAGTAATCCCTATGTTCCAAACATAGGATGCCTCTTCCATTAAACAAGAGATGCCTTATGCTCCAAGAATAAGACGCCTAACGCCATGACTACAGTGGAATGATTCCAACGCCCCTTGGCGCTATCCCGCTTGTGCACTAGCGCATAGGTGAAGACCTCAACCCACCAGTGAGTTGGGATGCCCTCATGGCCTGACATGAGGAAGACATTATAGGAAACTTCTTGCATAATCCCCATTCATCAGTGCCGCACCTTAGCGGCACTTGGGCAACTTCCTAGCGCAAGTCCCATTCACCATTGCCCCTCCATAGCGGCACCCGGGAAACTTCCTCGCGTAAGCCCCATCCACTGTTGTGATCCCAATCAGTGGTAAGCCATTGTGATCCTATACAGCGGTAAGCCATTGTGATCCTTATCCAGTGGTAAGCCGTTGTGATCCCTTTCCAGCGGTAAGCCGTTGCGACCCCATGCAGCGGTAAGCCATTGACATCCTTATCCAGCGGTAAGCCGTTGTGATCCTATCCAGCAGTAAGCCGTTGAAACCCCCAATCGGCGGTAATCCGTCATCAGGAGAACTACATGGTCTTTGATTCCCTACCATGGGGATACGTAGGAAGCCTCTTCAAGGATCAAGCCCAAAACTATCATCATCCTTTTCCCTGGGCCTCCATCCTGGAGTAAGTCCCAGCACCATGGTCCGCCTACCGCGTAAGCCCCTCTTCGCTTCTCATGGACGCATCCTTCGCGACGTGATCATCAGGTCCTTGCAGCCTCTTGTTTCTCACACCGAGAATGACTCAAGTGGGCTTAGAGTGAGCACCGACCCTGACCCCCACCCTCAACGAACTACGAGGACTTTGATCCTTGTCAAGACATGGTACGTAGGAAGCCTCCATGAGGTTCAAGCCACATTACTCAGTCGTTCAATTCACGTCGAGTTTCTCCCTCATCCAACATGACATTAAATTGCATACCCTCATCCAGCATGACGTTAAACTGTATGCCCCTTGTCCTGCATGACATTAAACTGCACACCCATTTGAACTACGAGGTCTTTGATCCATGTCAAGGCGTGGTACGTAGGAATCCTCCCAGAGGTTCAAGCCCACCCATCATCCAATTCGCGTCGAGTTCCACCTTCGTCCAGCATGACTTTAAACTGCATTCCATCCCAACGGCAAGCCTTTGCGACCAACCCGAACTACGAGGACTTTGATCCGTGTCAAGGCATGGTACGTAGGAAGCCTCCCCAAGTTTCAGGCCTAACAATCATTGGCCCAGACCGTCTCCTTGTCGGTGTGCCAAGCCCCCCCCCCATTTTCACTCGAACTACGAGGACTTTGATCCATGTCAAGGCATGGTATGTAGGAATCCTCCCAGAGGTTCAAGACCATCTCCCATTGGACCAAGGTCCCTCATTTACGTCGGTTCAACGACACCCACCGCCCGTCGTTTATTCACGTCAGGGTTCATTACCGTCCCGCATGACGTTAAACTGTATTCCATCAATCCTTTGAACTACGAGGACTTTGATCCATGCCAAGGCATGGTATATAGGAAACCTTCCCAAGGTTCAAGCCCACCACTAGTGGACCCACGAGTCTACTTTCACATCAGTTCACCGATGAAACCCTTTGAACTACGAGGTCTTTGATCCATGCCAAGGCATGGTACGTAGGAATCCTCCCAGAGGTTCAAGCCCATCTCTCATCGGACCAAGGTCCACCCTCACGTCGGTTCACTGACGCATCGGACCAAGGTCCACCTTTATGTTGGTTCGCTGATGACATCCATCGGGACAAGGTCCACCTTCACGTCGGTTAGCTAACGATGCCCATTGGAGCAAGGTCCACCTTCACGTCGGTTCGCTGACGCATCGGACCAAGGTCCACCTTTACGTTGGTTCGCTGAAGACATCCATCGGGCTAAGGTCCACCTTCACGTTAGTTCACCAGCACCATCCTGAACTACGCGGACTTTGATTCCCTGCCACAGGGATACGTAGGAGGCCTCTTCAAGGCTCAAGCCCACCTTCACTGTCGCCCCTGCGATGGTCCCATTTCATTCCCCCTACACTTCATTCATCCATCCATCACCCATCCTGATTCTCACCCGGGCCTCCACATCCCGGTGGGATCATGCCATCCACCTCCTCGCTGCTCTTAGCGGCGCATAGGCCGCTATCCACGCGTAAGCCCCGACATGTCTTCGGGTTGTTGTCCTCTGTGTACACCCCGATTCATCACCCTTTCGAACTACATGGGTTTTGATCCCTGTCCTCTACACAGGGTACGTAGGAAACCTCCAAGAGGTTCAATCCCAACCAATGGTAATCTGTGGTGTATCCCATCCTGGGGTGCACTTCCCCTGATCCTCCCTTAGTGGTGTTCAGATCAACCATTACGGTGTGACATCTCCCCTTCATGGGGCGTACCACCTCAGATCCATCCTCATTGGGCGTTCTGATCCATCCATCTCCCATGTGTTCTCTCTTTATGATATACCAATCTGATCCATCTCTATGGGACGTTCTGATCACCCTCATTCCGTCTCCGTAAGACGTTAAACTCTCGGCCTACCTCGTGATAAACATGAGATGCCTGAGGAAAACCTCGGATGACACGCCTTTGGTGTAACCGTCTCTTCTAGACATTAATCTTTCAACATACCCTCTGTTAAACATGGGAAGATGAGGAAAACCTCAGATACATGACTCAGGTTCTGCACCCTTGAGATGCCCTCTTATGAGGAAGAATACAGGTTCCCCTATGTCCATGCACCCAGAGATGCCCCGACATACCTGATGTTGCCGTATACTCCGACCGAAGGTCGCTACCATGTCAAGACCCTATGGAAATTCTTGACGGAAGTAGTGTAATTAACCAGTGTCCATGAAGATATGGCACCGGGAATGAGATTCACGAACAACGTATTAAATCTATGAGGGAGACCCGGACTAGGTGATGAGTTCTGAGGAGGAATCCATGGAAGGAAGAACCGACATCCCATCATCCTGTTTCGATCAAGGAGCAGATGTCCCTGAATAAGGAGTGAATGCTGCCTGCCTTTGGAAAGCGGGAATGCGGGGCAACAGCTGCGCGTCCTCCACAGACGGATGCGCGCGCCCCGGATAAAGCATCGGAAACACTCTCTCAGTGAGTTTGGTGATTTTCACTAGACATATCATCTTATCATAAGACCTTAACAACCAATTATAGGTAGTTAATACCTTTAAAATAAGTCTTTACAAATCCTTCTGGTTCTTTTACAGTGGACTGGATTCTCCACAGCTTTGTCTAAGAAGCTGATACTCCTTTACTACCACGACTGAGTCTGAGTAACCGAAACTCCAATAAATAAATAGAGACGGATTTTATTGAGAACACAGGTTTCAATAATGGTTGCACCAGTAAGTATAATATGTGTTTGATCTTTAATAACATATAGTATTAGAAAATATATCTTCAACTTTTGCACAGGATCTCTTTAAATAGTGATAGATAAAACATGAGACAGATGAATAAACATGCATGTCTCCAAAGTGTAACGACCCATCTTTTCACGAAGGTACGACTCATTTTTTTTGTTTAAATTATTTTAAACAACCCTTATAATGTTACCCAAAGAAGTCATGGGGGTCATGAGGGTTTCTGAGGCTTGTTCGAAGTCCAAAACCCTGGGAATTTGGAAAATAAAATGGGTCGCATGGTTGGTAGAAACTGTGTGGCCCAACCCACATGGTCTCCACCAACCGTACGAGGTGAGATAGAGGAGCAGCATGGGTCGCGCGGTTTGTCTGCAACCATGTGACCTAAGACGCACGGCCGTGCAAACCACCTACAGTTTTTGATAGTGGTTTTTTATATGGTCAGCACATAGTTAGGGAAACCGTGCACCTTAACTGTGAAAGGCTTTTCCTTGGGCAGTAAGGGGAGAACAGTTTGTGCACGGTTTGGACAAACTGTGTGCCCCTTTATTTGAGGGTGAAAAGTCCAAATTTTCCTCAATGAATATTTAAGCTTATTTTTCTTTTCCTCCCTCTTCATTCTAGCAGATGATCAGGCTCCCTCCTCCCGTGACCACTTTTATTCTCCCACCTAGGTTCTTTGATTTCTCCCACGTCCAGAGTTTGAATCAAGATATATCGAATGGTGTTGGTGGCACATCTTTCGGTGATCTAGGTAGAATTATGAATGATGAAAATTATTGTAACCTTGATGTTTATCCTCATTGAATGAAAGTGATGTTTCCATTCTCCTGTGGATGTATAATGAAAGTCTGAACCACATAATCTCATTGTGCATTGTCTTGTACTTTTTGCTTGTATGTGTGTTTGCTTGTCATGTGCTTTTTTTCGTTGCTATGAATGAAGTCCTTGATAGGACCAAAACCAGGTGCAAGGATGACTCGGTACGGTGGCTGGGGTTCCTGGACTTCCTAGTTATGAACACCAAAGTCATGGGGGGTCTTCCAGAGAAAGTTCCACGCTTGTTGCTTCAAGATCTGATCCCCAACACACCGTTTGTTCATGCTTTATTAAATGATCATTGTGGGTTGTAATGTCTTGTTTGTAATTGGAATTGACTATTGAGACACATGATAGGTAATGACCCATGTATTTTATTATAAATATGATTACGACTTGATATAGGTTGTGGTATGATGGTAAGGGTTTTCTTAGGCATGATGATTCACACTCCCTTACATTGGGTGTAGAGTATGACGTCTCATACCATTGACATTATTTGGACGGTGGGCATGACACACCATGTCCCTTGTTTTGAGTGTTGACATGATGACACACTCACCATATCGAGTGACGAGCATGATGTCTCCCACTCACTATGAGAGGTAGGGTATGTACCCCATTGCTTAAGCTTATAGGCTCATTTACCTCCAAATTTATTTTTTTATTTTATTAAAAAGTCACTTTAAGGAAAAGTGGGAACCATTCAGAGATTATATAGGCTCATTTAGACTAGCCATGGATGTCTGAGTTATGCCTCAGTCTAGCCAACACCTAGTATTTCAGGTATATGGCCAATTACGTCTGCATTTACTTGGTCCATATAGGTGGATGCAATATATAACTATATATATATAGTTATCGATCAGACACTCTTCCGGCCATGAGTCGAAGTAGGTAGAGTCGTCAGGTGTCCTTTAGGAACTTGAGCGGGCTAGTATTTATTTGTGCATATTTGTTAATTATTTATTTATACATACACACTGTTTAGCTATGGGAACCACTTGGATTACATCTAGACATCGTTGGTGGTGGCCTAATGAGATTTTATCTCACACCCTACTCGGGTTGCCTTTGGTACCCGAGTAGATTACTTGTCTCACTACCACAGATCCGGACAAGGGATGTACCAACTTTTATTAGCGCTAAGTAGAAAGCACTGATAAAAGCTGTACTTTTATCTGCACTGGATAAAAGTACAGATAAAAGTTTTTAATAAAAAATATTATTAATATATATAAAATTATTATATTTATATTAAAAAATAATGTTTATTTATATACATTAATTAAAAAATGCATGTTTATAATTAATATGTATATTTTAATAATTAAAATATATATATAATGTTTTTAAAAAATTATTTATAAGTTTATAAATAAATAAACAAATAAATATATATATTTAAATAATTATAAAATTATAATTATTTTTTAAAAAATAAATATATTTATTATATTTATAATTATATATTTATAATTTTATATAAATACATTTTAAATACATTTATTTATAATTATAATTATATAAATAAATAAATATTTAAATAAATATAAGTCTCCAATGAATTTGGTCAATAAATATATATATCAAGAGATAATGATGATATTCATGGACATGACTGACATTATTTGTGTTCATACATTGATGTGTGAGTACGTATAATTGTTGTTATTTGATTATAAGTTTATTTGTGGACATGATTATGGGTTGCTATGTTCCAAATGTTGAGATTACCTATATTACAATGATGCATACACATGTTACGTATTCATGACTTGTGAATGTTCATTTATACATTGACAGCCTTATTAATCACGCTTTCCATATATATGTGATGACTCATTTTTTATAATCTATACCTTATTAGGCATGATTCATTCATGTTATACCCATTAACTTATTATATTCCTATAAATACTTATATAATTACAATAAATATATTTAAATAATAAATATATTTATTATATTTATAATTATAAAATTTTATTTATATATAAATACTTTTTAACTATATTTATTTATAATTATAATTATAACTAAATATATATATTTAAATAATTATAAAATTACAATAAATACATTTATTATTAATTTATAAATAAATATATACAAATATATTCATAATTATATACAAATATTTATAAATACATATAATTATAATTATAATTATAAATATATATATTTATATATTAATAAATATATAGATATAAATATATTTATAATTATATACAAATATTATAAATATATTTATTTATAATTATATACATATATAATTAAATAATTATAATAAATATATTTATTATATTTATAATTTTATAAATATATATAATTATATAAATATATTTATAAATATATAGAAATATTTATAAATATATACAAATATTTATAATTATAATTATAAATAAATAAATAAATATATATATAATTATAATAAATATATTTATTATATATAATTATAAAATTATAAATATACTAAATATATTTATTATAGTTTTATAATTATAAATAAATATTTACTTATTTACAGTTATAAGTATAAATAAATATATATTTATTTAAATAATTAGAAAATTATAAGGCTACTTAGGAAACTCAGTATGGGTTTTTTTGCTCAAGTTCTGATTGAAGTGGATCTAAATTATTCTTTAATTGATAGGGTAATGTTATATAACGATGCTGATGCTTTAAATCTGAAATTTTTCTATGAAAATCTTCCTCTATTCTACTCAAACAGTCAGTCTATTGGTCACTCAAAAGAGAAGTGCAGAATAAATTTTTTCTGCTCGGTTTGCTCTTAAAAAGGGCATGAATCCTCTAATTGCTACAAGAATAGGGGACATAAAGTGGCCCTTGGGAGTATTGAAAATGCACCATAGGTGATGGGGACAAGCATTGGCCATGCTAGTGGGACTCAACCTGATCAGGAGCAGTGTCATTTGGATGCAGAAGTTTGTGGGTTTGATTCCAATATGGGCGTTGGAGATAGGAGGTTGGACCAAAGTTTGGATCAACATGGTGTGTAGGTTGTGCAGGACACTGGACTAGAGAATATATGTTGTCCGAGTAAAACACATATCAATTGGGCTAATACGGAGGAGGTTTCCACTCAATCCATTAATGAGGATGACCATAATTCACTTGAATTGGAGATTTAGGCTAAATTTGATCAGCAGATAATGCAAGAGGACACGCTGATTGTGGCTAGTGGCCACAAAGGGAAGTTGAAAACAGGGGAGTCCTCTCCATTCATGGATGACTTGATGTGTAAAGCAAAGACATGCAATGAAGGCTTGTTCAAAGGTAATGCAATTGTGGATTGGCATAATTTTAAGGTTGGTCCTTCCTCGGAGAAGAGCATGGGCAGAGGGGCGGAGCAGTCCTCTGCTATGGGTGATACTAGCAGGTTTCATGGGTCTGCAGCTACTGCCCATGAAACTATGGTGAGCCCACCAGAATTTGGTAATAATTGTTTTAGTTTTATTTACATCCATAACAGGTCTCAGAGCATAGAGGTTTATCATGAGGAATTTGGAAACCCTCTTGGACTGGAGGGCCCAGATCAAGCTGGAGGATAGGATCCTCAACCCCCTGTGGATCCCAACTCACCACATGACATGACGAATGTGGATGAAAAGACATGGCGACAAACCAAGACCTGAAGGAGGGGTCGCCATCCTAGATGTATAGACATTGGCCAATCACAAAGATAAGTTCTTTTCTATTTATGGGATGATGTATTCTTTTCCTTTTATGGTTGTGGCATGCCAGTTGCTTCCTTTTCTTATTTCCTCTTGTACCTTGTTTTTTCTTTATTTTCAATAAATTTCAGGACCATGGGCCACAACCCATGATCTGCACCGTCTTGATCATAAAATTATAAATATAATAAATATATTTATTATATTTATAATTTTATAAATATATATAAGTAAATAAATATATAAAAATATTTATAAAAATATTTATTATATATATAATTATAAATAAATATATATTTATTCATAGTTATAATTATAAATAAATAAATATATATTTATTATATATATAATTTTATAAATATATATAATAATATAAATAAATTATTAACATTAGATCTTTATCAGTACTATAATTTTAGTACTGATATAGACATGTTTTATGAGCATTTTTTATTTTAGCACCGATAAAACTATCCTTTATCAGTGCTTTTTGGAAATCATTGATAAAATTATTTCCCTTATTTTAAAAGAAATATAACCGAATGTATTCTCTCAAACACCTTCAAGATCTCATGGAAGACAACTATCACTGCACCACTGCCCTTGTCAAACCTCACTGTCGCCGCTCCTTTACTCTCACCCAACCACACTGTTGCTGCCTCATTGCACCATCGCTCTTGCTGAACCCCACCGTCGCCACTCCGCCGCTCTCACCCAACCGCACTACCGCCACTCCACTGCACTGTTGTCGCGTCACCTCGACGAACCTCACTGCCATCACATTTTCAACAAATCAAGACCCTAAAAACTAAAGGTACTATATTTGAATCTTGTTTTGTGTATTCCTCAACCGATTCACTTCATGGTTCATTTTTTTGTTCTTACTCAAACAATAGTGTGTGCGACACCCCCTTTCAATTTAGTGTTGTTTTGTTCGGACCAGATTCAACCCTTAGTTTCTTCCCCATCACCATGATCATTCATGGATGAACCTAGGGGTAAGGGTTGACCCTTTTTTATTGTTATTTATTTTTTCCATGACATTTAATTAATTTTTTGAGTTCTTTTCATCCTATATTTAAATTTACTAACCATTTTCCATTAGTTTGTGATAGGTTACCCCACGTGTTGGACATTTAATTTGAGAACCATGATTTTTTTCATGTTTAACTCCATGTTTTATATATAAAATAATAGAATTAAACATGTTTTTGTGTTACTGTAAAGGTAAATCAAGTTTTATGTGATTTTTATTTCAATTCCAAGGACTTCTCAATTGCAGAACTTGTTAAAAATATTTTTTAATAAACCACGCACACCATGTGTTTGAGAATTTGCACAAATTATCTTTATAAATAAATTCTAAGATTTTATAATGTGTTTTGGTCATCAAAGTAAATTCTCAATAGACACAATATTTTTACTTTTTCATTTCAAGCAATACTTGAAATGCCAAGCATTGATAAAATATTTCATGATTTCTTTAAAATAAAATGAGAGGTTTAACATTTTTGACCCCATTTGGTTTATTGGATGAGATAATTAAGGAAAAATTTTAATCAATCAAGTGATTTTATAAAGGTGGACTAATTTATAAATTGATTTCAAGGGTGGTTTAAGTGTAATGTTTTAAGAAACGTCTTATAAATGATTTCAAATTATTATATAAAGAATTGGCCTCTTGGTGGGTTTCTGAAAGGTATGTTTCGACCTTTTAAATGGTCTTTCAAATATTTGGGTGTGTGAAACCCACTTATTTCCCCTTATGACTGTTTCCCTTTGTGGGTGATGCTTGATGTATTTGGTGATCAAGTGATGGATAGAAATGTGTTATTTCTTGTGAGAGCGTTAGAGGTGTCAGTGAGTTATTATTTATGCTTAATGATGATTGTTTGGATTATTTATTGTTTCTCACCATTACTATTACATTGGTCATGGGAACATGAGTAACTAAGTGAGAAGTATTTATTTATTCTACACTAGATCATTGCACACTTATAGTTCCCCCTAGTTATGTATAGGGCTAGTGGGGGGTGCCCCTGATTCTAGGATTGGTGCAAGCTAGTCAAGTGACTTGTGTTAGAATGAAACATAAGTCTGAAGTTGGTCTCAATTTGATAAATTATAGGACTGTCTCACATTAAATCCAATGGTAGATCCCATGACACCATTTCATTGGTTGGTGGTTTTGCATAGAGGATTTTATTGATCTTCTTTACTTCCCCTACTTGATTGATGTGTGTGGGACCCTTGAAAGATTTCTTTTATTTCTTATTTCCATTTCATTGATGATGTGGTTCCATTCATTTAATTATTTACCTATGTAGCATGAGTGGGGTTTCTATAAGATTTTCAAAATGGTTTGAAAAACACATTTCATTAAATCCAAGGTTATATCTCATGATACTCACAAGGTACACCTAAAGTTTTTTGTTAACCATAAAATCAAGATCGATCATTTCATGAATGAACTAAAATCGAATAATTTTATTATTTTCAATGATTTTTCCACTGGGGCTGCGCTATGTGGTTCAACATACATTTGACGCTCGCTGGTGGTCACAATTTGTACCCCTCATTTCCACTTTCCAAAGGTGGGATACATTCATCACTTCTTCATAGATGTTTGCTCCTTGATCAAGAATAGGATGATGGAATGTCAGTCTCTCCTTCCATGGATTCCTCCTCAGAAGTCATCGCCTAGTCCAGGTCTCCCTTAAGATTAAGACGTTGTTCGTTATACTCTTCTCGGTGCCATGTATTTTTGGATGCCGATTAATTACATTACTTCTGTTAAGACATTCCAAAGGATCAAGTCAGGGCAGCAACCTTCAGTCAGGGGACTAGTCACGTTTGGCATCATTGGTGTGTCTAGAAGCTGGAACACTGGTACACCTGGATTTATTCTCCTTATAATAGGTATTCTCAAGGGAGCAGAATCCCAAGGCATCCCACGTCAAGTGAGGGGAATTATATACCATAGTCATGTCTCCAAGGTTTTCCTCGGCTTCCCATGTTTTACACGAGGTATGCTGCGAGTTTAATGCACAGTAGAGACTAATCAGACTGATCGAAACACCAATGAGAGTGGATTATATGGGTTAATCCCTAGGATGGATCACCTGGGAGGTTTACTAGATGAGTGGATCAAGACGCCCAATGAGGATGAATCCGAGGATGATTGGGTCCCGACAAAAGGGATGCCAAGGTCTACCATTGGCTGAGATTGAACCTCATGACAGCCTCCTATGTACCCTGTATAGAATATGGGGATAAAAACCCATGTAGTTTTAGAGGTTGAATCATGGGGTCATGGCGTACACAATGAAAAACAACGTGAAGACATGCCGGGGATTACACGTGGTTAGCGGCCCGAGTGCTGCTAGGAGCAGCGAGGAAGTGGATGACATGATCTCACTAGGATATGGAGGCCCGAGTAAAACTAGGATAGATGATGGATGATTTGATGACATGGATGATATGAATGAGATGAAACCGACATGAATATGAAAGGGGTGTTGGGATTGAACCTCAGGGAGGATCCTTACGTATCCCCGGGGGTGGGAATCAAAGTCCAAGTAGTTAGGTTGGGCGATGAGTCACCTGAGGAGGCGGATCATGAGAATGGACACATGGATGGGACCTGGAGGAAGTAGAACCTTCGAGCTGGGGGATGATCTTCCCGAAACAAAAAGGCTTGAGGAGAGACCAGGATGGGACATGATAGATGGTATTGAACCTCAGGGAGGCCTCCTACGCATCCCCATGTCAGGGAATCAAAGTCCACATAGTTCAGGAATGGGGGCATGAAATCAGAGTGTACACAAAGGACAACAACCCAAAGACATGCTGAGACTTATGCATGGTTAGCATACCATCACAAGAGGGACACTCTTGGTTTAAAGAGTGTGAATTGAGTGTGGGGATTATGCATGGATAGCTTCTTGGGAACTGGTCTGACGCCAATAAGGGGAGGACCAAGAATGTGAGTCCCAATAAAGGGGACACCAAAGTTTACCAATGTTTGGGGTTGAACCTCAAGGATTCTTTCTACATAACCTACCTAGGATACAGGGATCAAAAACCATGTAGTTCGAATGCATACAATTTAACATCATATAGGATGATAGATGGCATACAGTTTAATGTCATGCGGGATGAGGGCAAGCCGATGTGAATTAGTCGGGACCGATGGGTGATGTGCTTGAACCTCGAGGAGTCTTCCTACATACTCTTCCCAGAAAGGGAAATGATCAAAGACCACATAGTTCGTCTAAGAGGGGCATGGGGATTAAACACTAAGGCGACCCAAAGAGGTTGTCATGGTCAATGCTTACTCTAATCTCACGTGATTCATGCTCGGTGTGAGAAACAAGAAGAAACAAAGACCTAACGATCGTGTTGTGAAAGGTGAATCTGCAAAGAATAGAGCAGGGCTTATGCATGGTTAGTATCCCAAAGAAATGAAGGTTGGGAATAACTCTAGGAGGGAAGCCTGATGAGAAAGGAGGGTGTCCGTACGTACAAGAAGGATATGGTCGTCATACTTGAATCATCCCATCAAAGGGTGTCAGGGCTTACATAAAGACTACCCGAGGTGAGCATGGCGACAAAGATCAAAGGGGGAGGGGAGTGACAAAGTGTCAGTGCCCATAACTCTCACATTCCTATCTGGACTTTTCTCTTATACGGTGATCACATTTTAACATCATGTGTTGGGGACGTGGGTGCTTGTCAGCTTAACGTCCTCCATATTAGATGGTGG
The DNA here is from genome assembly GCA_963277665.1 of Viscum album. NCBI lineage: Eukaryota > Viridiplantae > Streptophyta > Magnoliopsida > Santalales > Viscaceae > Viscum > Viscum album. The sequence goes on along the minus strand of OY728155.1, from coordinate 193,071,583 downwards.
GGATTCATTCCTCACCCCTAGGACTTGCATAACTGGTACCCTTTAACCCATGGTGAAGGGAAGAAACCAACAATTACATGTGGAGATAGGGTTTTGGAGTGATCCATTGAAGGGATCACATTAGAGTGGCTATGGGAAGAATCAACAACCATTAGCATGCCTATGTAAAGAAGCATAAGTCAAAGCAACACAACATGAGGCACCACTTCAGGGACCTTGAAATCACTTCATACGAGCCTGGAGGGTCACATGGAAGAGGGTCATCTAAATAAGGAGACCTTGGAAAGAGGGGATTTGTGAAGAGAATGGCCTTGGTGAAGAAAAGGATCTTCACGAAGGAAAAAGCCTTCATAAAGGGAAGGATCTTCACGAAGGGATGTGAATTCACGAAGGGAAGTGCCTTTGTGAAGTAAAGTGACTTCATGAAGGGAAGGTTCTTCATGAAGGGAAGGGTCTTCATGAAGGGAAGCCTTCGACGGATCAAATATTCTCTTTAGAAAGTCCCTCTTTGTTTGGAGAGTACTCCGCAAAGGCTCTACGCTTCGTGAAGTCTTGAGCACCCCGAAGGGGATCCCTCCTTTAATAAGTTCATATGACTTAAAAAAGGTCATCCTCACCATATGTGGAGGCCTTGAAGAACATGAGTTCTCATAGGTCATATACCTTTAGTGATCCATCTATTGGTTTTGTGAAGTTCTTTGCGAAACAGTAGCTCGAAAGTTGAAAGGGTGGAGTAACAATCGTTTGAGAGGGGAGGTGGGGGGGGGGGTGACCCCTTTATTTATAGGAAACGAGGGTCGGAAAGGGTCACATAACTCACCATGGAGAGGAGTTATTCCTCAAAGAGGAGGGGCTCTGTCATAATGCATCGACATCATATAGGGTGTGGGAAACCATGGAGAGGATCGCTGAAGTGGACAGAGTGGAGAGGGCCATAGAAACCGATGACGTCGTGGAGAGGACGTGCTTCGTCGGAATGTGATGGACTCGCTGAGGGTTCATGATGCCATGGAGACGATCATAGAGGCAAGCCAACCTTGTGGATGGCTTTGAGAAGGAGCACTGGGGTATGGTTTTGAGGGATTTAGGGCCCTTTTGAGTGATGATTAATTCTACAGCATCAATGAGTTCACTCCCTAAGCAGGACGAATTTTGGCACAAAATAATGCACCCATATGAATTGGAGCCGAAGGAAAAGAGGGCCAGATTCTAAGGGTAAGAAACCAAAGATACTAGGAGGATCGAACATACGTCGGATCACAAAGCTGTGTCGCGGAGGCAATCACGAAGTCGCATCACGGAGGCACTTGCGCAGCGGAATCATGGAGCGACCCTCACAGAGCGGCACCACTCAGCATGGGTGAGAGGCATCGCGAAGAGAATCCAAAGGTCCCCACAAACTTGGTGTCAACTGCGCCTATAAATAGGGGCTTAGAGTTGTTTTTACGCATTTGGATCTTTATGAAAGAGTGTGTTGGGGATCTCTCTTCGCGAATCGATCCTCTCCGCAAACGCATCTCTATGAACCAAAGTTCTTTGGTTCAGTGCTTCACAAATGCTTTTAGTGAACCAGTGCATCATGATCTATTGCTTCCTTTATGATGCATGATGAAGTCAAGGCTTCTTCGTAGAGGATAGGTGATTTGCGACTATCTTCATGAATGGTCTTCATGAACAGTCTTCACGAACGATTTTTGTGGTCAGACCTTGTGCCCCGAACAAAAAATTTCTCTAAGTCTTTGGGCTAATGGCTACTTAGGAGGTTGCGAGATAAGATCCTACTAACGCTTCTCAGAGGGAGGACATGGAAAAAAATATCAAAATAGGAGAGTACATCTAGAGAACTTCTGATCACTAATCATTGATAGAGCGACTGATGGAGGTTCATAAGGAATACCCGCTTTGCAAGCACCTTCCATTGTATGATTTTGGTTTGCGGGATGACGTCTCTATCCCTGAAACCAGCCAAGATGAGATAACCTACTAGTTTAAGAGCACCCCTGAGCAATTCCAATGGTATAGGGCTGCACATAGCCACATTGGAAAATATCACACCCTGGTGACAACACATTGCCTTTAAAATCATGTCAACAATATCAACGGTAAGTCATTAATGAAGGAGACATCTCCCTCTATATAAAATGATCATCAAGGCAGGGTTCGGTGATCCAAACAAGGGGTGGATCACAAGATGGGATCTGCACCGGGGTGGAAACTTCACCGATGAGTGGGTCTGGGCCTACTGGGCATGTGCATCTTGTGAAGAGTTTGAGAATGTACTAAGGTGGGTAGGCCTGTATAAAGCATCATGGTCCTCCCAATTTAGAGTCTCTCAACTGAAAAAGTTTATACTAGAATTACTAAGACGATGGTTGCCAGATACTAACACTTTCCACCTGTATCATGAGGAGGTTGACATCAGCCTTTGGGACCTTCATAAAATCCCCAATATCCCAATCCTGGGAAAGGTGTATGACGATTTCCTCCTCTCCATGAATGTATGGGAGGACATGGAAAAGATTACACCTTTAGTGATGTAATTACTGAGGCTAGTACCAGGTATAGACGAGGATAAACAGAACACCTAAGACGTCCTCTTTAATCAGTGGTTTGATTATTTTCTGAATTTTCCACTGGAGGGGGAAACACTACTAGTAAAGCCCCCATGTGTCCACAAGGAGCTCAGCGGGGCAAAGATAGTTCATACTAGCAGATCCTAGAGGAAATCCAGTGGAAACTGTGGGGGTACAACGTAAAGACTAAGTAGCAGCCGATAACCTGGCTGGCCAGATTCATCTCGACACTGATCTATGGGTGGATATTACCAGTCATAGATTCCCATATGAGGGTGAGACCAAGTAAATTTATCATAGAGGATCAACTAGTTGGAGGAGACTGCATCAACCTGGGCATACCAGTGCTGGTGAAGTTATACCATCTACTCCATCACATCAGTGAGGGAAAGAGACCCCTGAGAGTGTGTGGGCTGTTCCACTTTCCGTATAGATGGATTATGGAACATGTTGGGGGATATGAATATCTTAACCCCATCACTCTGCCTGGGATATATTCTCAGCCATAAATTTTGAATATTGCAGGGATCTCCCTATTGAAGTTGGATGCAATGACCATGCTGGGTAAGACGGGGTGGACAGAACAATTCATCTTCCACCCATTCTATTTTCCAACCGGAGCCTATACCGATGATGACACAAATACTATAGAGAATAAGGCATATTTTCTATCTTTTCGTGGCGGTATGCTAGTGACATGAGTAGACTGTGAACCTATATGTGAATAATATACCTCACTCCGGTTCGCACGACAATTCCAGTGTCTATAGATGCTGACCCCACAACTGTACACAAATGTGAACCACAAGAACCACCCATGAATGATGTGATAATTCTGGATGATGTTTACAAGGGATGATGGGAAGATGTGGAATGAGTTGCCTCTATCCAATGCTGCATTCATACTGGTTCACAAATAAGCATAGAGTTGGGAGGATGCCTACCCTGGTGAGATGCTGAAGCGACTGACTATCTGGACCATCAAACCAGTGGTCTCTACACCTCGACATCAACTAGTGATGATGGGGGGGGGGGAGTTTCAAGAAGGTGGTTCCAACATGCGTCAAGGAGAAAAATCCATAATAGCAGGGGCAATAGGTCATGGATCAACAGAACCCAGACCAGTGCTAGCTAGAGGTGAAGAGAGAGATGTGATAGTGCCGGGCCCGGTGACTCTACCTAGGAGGGCCTAGGAGAGAGGTGAATCATACTAGGGATTTCGTAGGGCCCCCCTCAAGATCTAGGTAAGAAACTGAATCTGGTAACGATTACTTCTAATGTTGTTTTTCTGGTGGCCTGAAAAGATTGGGAAAAGAGAAAACAATATCTCGATGTTAACAGCTTGTGGAAAAACTTGAACATGAACAGGATAGCACTGGGGAAACTTGGATTTGAAAAAGGTGGATTCAATTCTACCCCTGCCGAGGGAAGAAAGTTTTTGATGGAACTGGAGGAAATAATACACTCCTATGGTGACATGCAACTGATGATGCACTGGGTAAGGGTGTTGTTGAACATGACTACTCCTATCAAATTGAAGAAGGCTCAAATGGAACAGTGTTTTCCCTTGCCCGGTTATGCAGATGAATCTTGTGGGGGGGGGGGGAGAAGTCAATGAGGAAGATTTATTCCAAGAAATAGAGGGGAATTCCAAGGTATCCTCTCTTGAAGAAGGTGAAATAATGGCCTCGGGGGGAATTTCCTTGGGAGAGTTTTCTGTAACTCTAGAAGTGAGTTCCCACTCCCCTTCATTGCACCAGTTCCCTTCTTAACTTATCTTGGTTTCTCAACTGACACTTATATGTGCAAAAGAATCTTCAAACAACCACTCCCACCGATGGGGACGAATGCATGACAAGAGCAGAGAACCAAACACCGGTACCTACAGTCAGAGAGATAATGGTTACATAATTCAACAGTGCTAGGGGAGTGGGGGTAGCCTCCTTAGGATCTCCAGAGCCTACAATCATATACGGAGGGCCACATCTTATCCTCCTAATGATGATAGAACCAAGATGATATCAAGTGTCTAGACATGGTAAGTATCATGCTTCAAAGATGTACCTATTTCCTGATCGGTCAAATTGGATAATATGACCCATGCTTATATAGTTTCCAAGATGGTACACATGTTACTGGTGCAAATGGATAGAAGACTCGAGGCTCCACTCCAAAAAGGGGTGTTGGTCCCTATAGTATCGAGTGCCCGGATGACCAGGCCATAGTTCCTTATGAGTGACCAGTGGAAATGATCGATACCGCTGGTGGGGTAGAGTCTGGAGTTGACCAAGTGGACATCATTGAATTGGAATCAAGTGATAAAGACCAGCCTGAAGAAGATCCTGCTACTGAGATCCTAATGGAATTTCTCGAATATGAACCCACCAACCTAGAGAAGCGGGACGAGACCGATTATGATGAATAGGATAACAAGGTTGTCTGCCATTGGTTGTGGAAATTGATCAAAAGTTTCATCAATAACACCCCACAATAGAAGTGGATAAGTTAAATGGGAAAAATTCAGCCCTGTCTATGAGATTTATGTGCTAGAGGAGTATATGCTCGATTCCCTCACACGCTCATTCGAGATCACCTTACCGATAAGGTGTGGGAGGACGCGCACGACCTCATTGTTAGTCGATATTAAAGGAAGGTCATAAATATCCATAGAATTCAAGAGGATGAGAAATAAGTCTGGTGTTTGAGGGTGCGAGTGAATGACCATTCTTCTTTCATTAGTGCCCAATCAGAATTCATATCTCGATTAAAGGAATAACTGATAGAAGTTGAGTAGAAGATGAGGCGAGCATCCCAAGAGATGGCTAACATCCAAGAGAATGAAGACTGGTAGTGAATCAGGGCTGATGAATTGCACCCCATGACTAGCGAATAGGAGAGGGAGATTAACAGGTGAATACAAATTCTGGAGTCCATGTACCACATAGTGGTGGAGCTGAAACGCTCTATTGAGGATGTCAATCCATCTATTGGAGGGGCCAATCCATGGGTGTCATAATCTACATAACCTCCCAAACATAATTTCATGCTTGTTTATTTATTTTAAGTGCGTTCATGGAAATCTCACTGCTTGTTTACTTTAATTATTTCATCTTAATCATAACTGTGAAGTAACCGGCAATAAATCCCTAATCTCACGTGGGTCATACCCAGTGTGAGAAACAAGGGATGACTACATAATTATTCACCTTATATATGAGAGTATAGGCTAAATTTTTTTAATACTCTGGGTATGAATAACCACCTAGAGTTTCCAAGACAATGGTGGGGCCTTGACCAGAGAATAGGGTTCTCATAATAGCGAAAATATTCTTCCTAACGTACTTTAGTGCACAAGAGGGATGATTTCAAGGGAATTAAAATCAATCCAAACAAAGGGGAATGGGGAGTGCGAATCATGATGCACAATATTCGAAACATAATGATAGTGGCATGATGATGAGGGTAACTATTGGCCATATTTGAAACATAGCCTCCATACTGCGTTAACCTGGAATGGGGACAAACAAATGAGGGCCATATGTTGACCGTATTCGAAAAGATGTGGCCTAAGTCAAAGTGTCTATCTAATAAATTTTGGGATGTTGGCCCAAAATGGTAAGCGAGCCGAAAGGCCGAGTATCCATGTCATTTGGGGGTCCCTTCAGACATGAACGAGAAAGAGAATCTGAATAGGAGGGAACTCAAAGTGTGGGGTGGAGTGATGAGTTGTTCAAACGGAGTCCAACACTCTTGGAATTACACCACCATGGTGTAAGTGCGTTGGGTGAGTGTATTGGTCTGAATCAAGATCAAACCTATTTCTAAATGGGACCTCTCTGGTAAAGACCCAAGATACCTTGTAGTTTTACATCATGAAAATGAGGACGATATACACATAGTTTAATGTCATATGACAAGGATAGTGTATACGTAGTTTAACGTCGTATGATAAAGACGGTGTATGGAATAATTTAATGTCAAATGACCAGGACATTGCATATAGTTTAAGGTTATACTGCCTGGAACCTATCCAATAGTTTAACATCATGTTAAATGGACTGGGGACTCCTAGTTTAGGGTCATAGAGTTTGGACTATAATTAGGGGTGGAGATTCATAAGAGTTAATGAACTTATGCCTGGGCCCAAGGTGAAGTGCCCAATCATCACTATGTATCCTATGAAGGCAAGAATCAAGTCATACATAGTTCTTGAATCCTGTGTGGTTTAATGTCACACAATGAGGAAATGGGGGACCCCAAAGGAGAAACCATATAGCGTGGTACTTAACCCGATGTGAATGATGAAAAAATAAATCCATACCACACGATACATTCCTGAAAGGGGTAAGGGCCAGAAAGGGCCATAAAAATGAAAGGGATTGAAGCTGGACCAAAGACGAAGAGTATAGGCATCACTATGTATCCCATAAGAATGGAAATCAAGCCACACATAGTTCTGAATGTGGAATGGCAAGGGACCAATACCGAAGGGGGGAAACGTCTTCTCAAATGAAGACATCATACGACCTACCCATATGTAGCCTGAATGAAAAAGGTGTAGTTTAACGTTATATGGTAAGGATGAAAGAGATCTTAGTTTATGGTCATAGGGCTCAGACCATAAGAATGAGATATGAAACATGATAAACAAGGGCCAAGGTGTCCCGCACTGTATTACAAACTCTCAAGAGGGCACACACATGGCTCAAAGCCCTAATGCCTAGACTGAGTACCCATATCTCCTAGTTTAAGGTCATAGAGTTCGGACCATAAGGATGTGTAATTCTTCTATATAGTCATAAATCTTACTCAAACCCATAAGGTCACATGAGCCATGCTTGGTGTGGGAAAAAAGGGTAGAGAAGATCTTTACAGTGCATGAAAGAACACGACAGGGAACGAGGGTGCAGAGTCCAAGGTGAACCCATGACACTAGTTCATCCTCTCAATGCGGAACAATGAACAGAGGGATAAAACTAAGGGTGTCGAAGTTTTGTCTAAAAATTATGAGATGGAAAGGGATGTGAATAAAAAAACCAATATTCAGGGCATAATGGGGTTGGCGTAATGATGGAGGATGACTGCTGACCGTATTCAAAAAAAAGTATCCATATCGTGTGACCTGGAATGGGAAAAAACAAGTGAGGGCTGACTGCTGACCAAATTCACGACGCAGGATGTGTATCAGATTTCGTTCAAGATCTTTCGATACGTTGGACCAAAAAGGTAGGCAATCTATAAGGCCGAGCATCCATACCGCCTAGGGGTCCCTTCAGATGTAAGAGATGATGGAGACCCAAACAAAGGGATGCATGAAGCATGGAGATGGAACAAAGGCATTTCCATGTAGAACCCAACACTCTAGGTCCTAAACCACAGTGCATCTGGGCACATTGATGAGGCATAACAAAGGTCGAGGGGTCCGATTAAGGGTGGAAAACTTGAGAAGATGAGTGAAGGAAAGGGGAAAAAGGTTGATTTGATGAACCTAGGGCTATACCCAAGGCAAAATGTCCAATAATTCCTAAATATCCCATAAGTATGGGAATCAATCTATACATAGTTCTAAATGTTTCATAGTTTAATGTCGTACAATAAGGACATGGAGATAAAGAGGTTAGAAGGGAATACACATGGCATGATGAATCAAAACTGACATGAATGAGGATAGGAGAAGTCCACACCACACCATACACAACCTTAAAGAGGGAGATCATGCCAAGGGGCTGAGAAAGGTCGAGGGACCTAGGACTAGACCCAAGGTGAAATGCCCGATCATTTATGTGTATCATGTAAGGATGGGAATCAAGCCATATGTAGTTCTAAGATGCCATGAAGTTTGACATCGTACGGTGAGGATGAAGAGTGATAGAGGGTAGATCCTTGAGGGGCAGCACATGACGTAGTTATTATAAACTCGACGTGAATGAGGACCAAGGAAGTCTATACCACACCATGAGTTACCTGGAGAAATATTAGTTTGAGAGACTAGAGATAGAGAAACTTGGGTATGGACCCGAAGAGGGAATATCCAATCATTTCTATGTATCCCATAAGGATGAGAATCAATCCATAAATAGTTATTAATAATATCACATAGTTTAACATCATGCAGTAAGGAAAATAAAGTTCTTAGTTTATAGTCATAGATATCAGACCCAAACGGGTCATGAAGACCTATATACAGGTATTACCTTACCAAAACTCCTAAGCTTATGTGAGCCATTCTCGGTGTAAGAAACAAGGAGTGATGTTAGGCTTTTCCTATCACATGAGAGTGCAAAAAAAGGGGGAGTGTCTGGTGGGATAATCTCAACCAAACTGACATTCCCACCTACTGTACACAAGTTATATGGAGGGACAAAAAGGGGCAGGGTCATATGAATTTCTACACCCGATATTTGGGATTCAGCGGGTGGAGATAACAATGGAGGATAACTATTGACCGTATTCGAAACATAGTATCCATATAGTGTGGCCTGAAATGGGAAAAAATAACTGATCATTGACCGCTGACCATATTCAAAACATGGGACTTGTATCAAATTTTCGTTCAAGATCCTCCAAGACGTTGTCCCAAGATGGTAGGTGAGCCATAATGGCATGAGAACAGGTCTTTAGGGGGTCCTTTCGGATGTGAAAGATGAAAAGGGCCCTAACAACAGGCACACGTGAAGTGTGAATAAGCCCATGCAGTTTAATGTATTATGGTAAGGATGAGGTAGATATTACTTTAATCTTGTAGAGATCAGACCATAGGATAGGGAAAAAGGTCCCGGAAAAGTAGAGGGATCTAGGGCAGGGCCTAGAGTGAAATGCTCGGGCATTTCTATGTATCCCATAAGGATGAGAATCAATCCATACATAGTTATAATATGCCATGGAGTTTAATATCATATGTTGAGGATGTAGAGTGATAGAGGTATCTCAAAAGAGGAACGTGTATAGCGTGGCAAGGTGGACCTGACGTGAATGAGGAAAAAAAGTTCCCACACACCACACCATTCACAATTCTAGGAGAGAACTCAGGGAAATAGGTTGAGAGAAAGAATAGATAAACTTGGGGATGGACCTGAGGTGAAATTCTCGGGTGTTCCTATGTATCCTGTAAGGATGGGAATCAATCCATACATAGTTCTTAGAGTACCATGCAGTTTAATGTCATGCGGTAAGGATGAAAGAGATCTTAGTTTATGGTCATAGATCTCGGACCGTGGTGTGTTTTCCGTTTATAGTTTAATGTCATATAGGAAGGGTGGGGTCTTAGTTTAAGGTCATAGAACTTGGACCATTTTGTAGTTTATTGTCATGCTGGATGAGTGCTTGGTAGTTTTTTTTCCTTTATCTCAGATGGATCATGCAGTTTAACATTGTGCAGTGAATGCGGGAAAAGGTACTCTTAAGAAAAATACTTCTTGAGGAATTTAGCATTGGTGGGAGGAGTAATACGCTCACCATTCATGGTGACTAGGGAGTATACGCCATTGGGGTAAACCTTGTGAACGATAGAAGGTCCCTCCCATTTGGGCTCCAACTTTGGTGGTTTCCTACCGAGTATCATTGGAATTTTGAGGGCCAATACCATATCACCTTGAAGGAAATAACAGAGACAAACTTTCTTATTTAAAGCTCTGGCTACCTTATTCTGATGCCTCTCCAAATTGAGCAAGGCATGAAGTCTGTTCTCATTGAGGGATTCCGATTCAGCCAAATGGATTTTTGATACTCTATCTGATGTATTCTGATCATAAAAGGTTATGTGGAGCTATGGAAACTGATTCTCTATGGGCAAGACTGCCTCTGTTCTGTACACCAGGGAATATAGGGTCACCTGGGTGGAATTATGAGGCATCATCCGGTAAGCCCAAAGAGCGTTGGGGATCTTATCCGACAAACTTTTCTTATCATGATCGAACATTTTCTACAAGATGTTAGAGAGGGTTTTATTTAATGCCTTTATCTTCCCATTTTCTTGCATGTGATAGCGAGAGGTATGATTAGAACAAATATTGTACTTGGCGTACAATTTCTTCAGTTCAGCTGCCTGAAAGTTGGTGCCGTTATCGGTGAGGATGGCATGAGGGACTCCAAATATGAGGATGATATTAAATCTCATGAAATCAATGATAGAATTAGCTTTGAATTCCTTGAGTAGAATTGCATCTTCCCCCTTGGAAAATAAATCTGTAGCGGTCAGGATGAACCTGTACTGACGAGTTTTCACCGATGGATATGACCCCACAATATCGAGTCCCCAAACCACAAAGGGCCAAGAGTACTTGGTAGTATGTATGGGATCTGGCAGTCTATGAATGGAATTAACATGGATATAACATGCATGACACCTTTTGGTGAACTCTATGCAGTCATGAATCATGGTGGGCCATAAGTAGCCCAGTCTTTGTATTTGGTGGGAGATCCTTGGATCTGCCTGATGAGCTCCATAGGAACCGACATGAACTTCCTAAATAACTTGGGGAGTTTCATTTCCACGAATGCATTAGAGGATAACTCTATCGAACCCACATTTTTAGAGGATCTTCTCAGGGCTAGGACCACTATGGAGGGTGAACTGCATTGTGAGCCAATGAATTCATTCACGTTTGGCTCTGTCTTTCAGGAGACTACTATGCTGGAAAGAAAGGATTTTTCCAATAAGGGGTATCTTCTACCATAGTAGGAGGATTCTAGGGTCTTTATGTGGGTGCACTGACAGTAAGATGGCCTACATGTTGTCTATCATCATCATCCAGAGTGAATGGAGTGATTAATCTTTGATGTGCCACATGAATGATCAGTTCTTCCTAGTCGGGTTCTGCAAGGGATGTAGCAAGGCTAGATAGAGAATTGGCTTAGCCATTATGTGATTGGTGATCATGAGTGATCTCTGGTGAAGAAGGGAATTGGGCTATAAGTTGTCAGGTGTGCTCTAGTAAAGGTGCGAGCTCTAGCTTCCTGACTACATAGTCACCCTTGATCTGTTTGATAACTAGCTCGAAATCCCCCTTCACATGCAAGTGGGGAACATCAATCTAAAGGGCCAAATCAAGGCCAGTAATGAGGCCCTGATACTCTGCCTCATTTTTGGTATAGTCTTCTTACAACAATAATGAATAGGGAAAGATGACATGTGAAGGTGTGGTGAAGACAACAACTAAGCCCACCCTATTGAGTTTGAGATCATTGAGTCTTCTGCCAGTTGGGCTCCGAGATGCATCGTCAAATTGCATCTTCCAGCATGACATGGCTTGGTAAAATAAGAGGATTGCCTCTTCTAGGAAATCATGATCCAAATAATACTCTACAGGGGCTGGATGGGAGACAAGGAATTCTGCCAGTGCCTATCCCTTAATGGATCTTTGGAGAACAAAACTAATGTCAAACTATTGAAGGATGAATTCCCACTGAGCTAGACGACCTGTCAATATGGGATGGTTCAAAATGAACTTCAGTGGATCCAAACGGGACACCAGATGTATCTCATGGTGCTACAAGTAATGTCGCAACTTCTTCATTGTGAATACTAGAGCAAGGCAGCTCTTCTCGAGAGAGGAATATCTGGTCTCTGCATCAAGGAGCATGCGACCCAGGTAGTATAAACTGTTATATGTCCCATCATTGTTCTTATGGGTGAGAATGTCATTGAGGTATCATTATAGGGTGGTCACATAGAGGACCAATATCCTTCTGAAAATAGGTGGCATCAGAACCAGGGGTTGTAGAAGGTACTGCTTGATTTCCTCAAAAGCAGTCTGACACTCCTCATCCCACTAATAATCGACACCTTTCTTCATGATATAGGAAAAGAGATTACACTTTCTAACCAGATTTGCGATGAATCAGCATTTGTAGTCCAAGTTTCCTTGAAAACATTGAATCTCTTGAAGGTTGCTCGGAGGATTTAGCTAGCTGATGGTCTTGATTTTATATAGATTGATTTCGATACCTCTGTATCTGATGATGAAGCCGAGAAACTTTCCAAAGGTAACCCTGAAGGCACACTTCAAGGGGTTCATCTTTAGGTGGTGGGAATAGAGGAATCTGAACACTTTATCAATATCTTTTATATGGTACTAACACTGGCGGGATTTGACCACCAAATCATCCAGGTAGCATTCCACCAATATCCCGAGGATTGTCTTGAATATGCGGTGCATGACATACTGATAGGTGGAACCTACATTCTTCAGACTGAAAGACATTACCTTATAAAAAAAGGTACCTTGGGGTGCCCTGAAGGTGGTATAATCTTCTTCCTTAGGGGCCATTCAGATTTGATTATATCCAGAATACCCATACATGAAGGTGAGAGCTTGAAATCCAGTGGTATCATCAATCAGCAGCTCTGTTGCGGGAAAGGGAAAATCATATTTTAGATAGTGACAGTTGAGATCCTAGAAGTCAATGAAAGATCTAATCTATCCATTCTTCTTCTTGATGGGAAAAATGTTAGCTAACCATATGGGATACTGGACTTCCTTGACGAAGTTGGCTTTGATGAGCTTATGAACTTCTGCCTCGACCATGGCACCGTGAGAGGGGTGCATCTTCTTGGGAGGCTGCTTGAATCCGCGATGGATCATAGGGAGGCCAAGACGGTGGATGGAGACTTGAGTATCCAGTCTTGGAATCTCATCATAGCTCTAGGAAAATACATCCTGATGTTGCTTTAGTAAATCCACGTACTTTTTTTGCTCTCTTGTAGGCATAGCTGCGCTGATCAGTGTTGGCCTTGGATCTGTTTCAGTGTTGAGATTCACCTGAACCAACTCATCAATGGTGGTGGAGAGACCTTACTCAAATGTGGGAGGGGCGTTTTACAAATCCTCTTCATTGTCTACAGTGATAGGATCCATGAAAGGGGAAATTCTTCTGAGTTAGTTGACCCTGATAGAATACTAGTGAAAGCATGAGTGGTAGTGGAATCTTCATTGGGAGACACCTAAACCACTGAAACCATGGAGAAAAAGGTTTTCGATCCAATTCCATCAGGTCTTTGACCCAAGGGGCCATGCTTGATAATATCAAAGCAATAATGGCACATTTGATTGAGATGGTTCAACCCATCCTAGCGAAATAAGCAAGTATGGTGTATTGCCATTGCCATGGGGTGAACATCCTGATACCTTATAGGGGTAAGGGGATCTAGAATCACCTGAGGTTGATTCATATATGAGTACGAAGTGATCTTTCAGAATTCCTTGTACCTAGGAACACACTTTCCTCTTGTTCCAGAAATGACGAAATAGTGACCCAAGTCTAGGGTTGTGGACTCCAACCAGTGAATAGGGAGAATGTAAGCATTGTACAAGACTATACATGGATTTTATGCTGCAGTAGTGTTCTCAAACTCATAGGCCTAAGCATGCTTGTACTTTCTCTTATAGTAGTCGATGTCCAAATAGCGGGCTTCACATGAGGCAAAGGGAGAAGCATCACCTGGGAGCACGCCCACTCGACCATTAAGGGAGTACTTGAGACACAAGTGATATGAGGAGGGAACTACCGCATGTAGGTGGATTTGGGGTCTACCCATCAGTTTGTTGTAGGCAGTGTCCTGTGCGATGACCATGAACTCAGTGCTGTCAATCAGGCCACCAAATTGAGTCTTTAAGCAGATATTTACAACCATTGTCTGCTCCATCCTGTCATAACCTTGAATTTTTAGGTCAGAGGGGCTCATATATACCTTAGACAGTCCCATCTTGTAGATTGTTTGGGTCGGGATGATATTGATCCTAGAACCTGTATCGACAAGACAATGGTGGACTTCTACGCTGTTAAACTGACTGTTGATGTACAACAGGCGTATGTGCTCCTGTATGGGGGAACTTTCATCTTCTCCTGAGAATGAGATAATGTCCTGGCATTCTGCATGTTTGTCTATCTCAGCATGGAAGGCTTCTGTAGCTGCTACCTCCGTTTCAAACTGGAGAGGGCTTCTTAAAGATTCTACAAGGGATTCACACATATCTTCAGACATGCGAAGATCCTCGAGGATCGATAAACTTGAAGGGATGCTGGCAAGGTGATTGAGTACATTATACTTTTTTTCTAGACATACATTTCTACCAAGTGGAGGTAACTCTGTGGCAGGAGGCACGATAGGAACTAATACAGGTATTACTGACGTATTTTGACTCGTGATAAGGATATCTCATTGCTCACTGGTTGAATCACCTAAAATAACCACTGGAGGATAGTTATATGACTAATGTTTTTCCACAACTGAATGCAGTTGGTCACGACGTGGTCATGGGGGCCTTGCCTGATCAAACAAAACATACGACGACAGAGGTAAATTTGATGAAATAGGATTAAAAGGATACACATGTTGAGATCTGCACTGAGCCTACTACCTGGTCTCAGTGGCGTGCATGACTTGGATGGATTCACTTGCCAATGCATTCTGATGATTCACATATCCATGTATTTTTTGACACTGGTGTCGACTGGGTACGTTAGGAGGGTTTGCCTAGTGCTCCTCGTCGTCAAGTACCATGTAAAGGTGTACTAATTTGACTGTATTCACCGAAGCATACTCCTGATCACCACTTAAATAATCATCCATTAATGGGTATATTATGGGGGGAATATACATCTATGGGGTATGAAATAGCTCAGAGTATGATATGGATTTGGTGCCGACAGGGAGCTTTGTTTTCCCTTGCATCGTTGGCGCTTACTCTTTTGAGAGGACGAAGTCTGAGATGTGGAAGCGACAACAACAGCTGAAGGAGGTACAATGACTTCAGAGGGCTCAGGTCGATTCAAATGGGCATGGATGATACCATGGGCATGAGTGAATACCTTACGAACTATCCATTCATCATGCTTCTGAGACCTGCGGCTAGAGACCTGTTTCCATTCACCCTCACTGTCACTATCGGGTTCTGTAAACACATATGCCACCTGTTCCAGGGATGGTCCTAATCTGACTATGTTGTTATCAACTTGATCCTAAATCTAGTCTTTAAACACATATAACTGCTTGAGGGTGTTCCCAAGGAACTGGTGATAGGGGAAATAGTTGGTACGATAAATTAGTTCTTCCTCTTCAGGCCTCTTGCATTCGAGCAACTACAGGATTCCCTAATTCAAGGAACTTCAGAAATAACCGGGGACTTGAGAATCATTAAATGAGTAGGTTTGGTTCCTTTTTTTTGGGAAGGGGGATTTGGGATCTTGGCCCTAATGAGGGGTTGGAGGAGACTGAAGAGGAGGAGGGACCTGATTGTCTTGCCTGGGCGTCAGGGGCGCATTACATGGCGGCACCTGCTGATTCTAAGGCGGGCGATTCTAGGCTAGGGGATTAGCCTGAGGTGGTGTTTCTCAGAGAGGCTGTGGAGGTGGTTCAACTGATAATAACTCCAAATGTCTAGGGGCCTTTACCAATAAAATAATAGAAGTCTCGACCTTGACATCTCTTCTTGCAGGAACTGTGGGAGGTAACAGATGTTCCTGTTTGGCTTGCTGCAAGGATTCCTCTAGACATTGAGTTTTGTCAGAGAAATACCAAAATCCCCCAGGTAGTTTTGAGTGATGAGAGAAGGGACCAATTTAGTCTTGAAATTTCCCACACATATTATTAGTATCTGTTCCTGAGTCAGTGGAATATCAAGAAAATAGGTGAGACCCTTCCACCTGGCGACGAAATCTGCGACCCGCTAATCCAGCCTCTGTTTGCACTTTAAGAGGTCAATGATACTAGTCTTCTGATTGGTGCAAATGAACTGGTAAAGAAACTGTCTACATAGATCTTCCCAACTAGTTATGGATCCAATGGGTAACTGGCTGTACTAGACAAATACAGGCCCTTCCAATGTTTGAACAAAACACCGGAGTTTAGCGGCCTATTGCTGTGCCGGAGTTCCCAACATGGGTCCACATCGTGAAATGAAGTGGGACAGATGTTGCAACGGGTCGCCTGTCCCATTAAAAAGGGATAAGGTGGGAATTACGAAACCTAGGGGTACTGGAATATCATTCAACCATGCCAGATACGACTTTCCATCAGGTGGGATCACCATTTTTTGGTTTTCTAAAGCCTCAAGGTGGGAAATGAGAGCGACCATTGGATCATCCTAGCAGGGATTCCTATCTTGAATAGGATATATGAACACCAGTTCATTAGCAAGTTATTCAACATGATAAGTAGGCCCAACAACTCATGGAGCGAGCATCTGGTGGCATGACTCGCGGGACTGCCAGGGGAATGACCTATGGAGCGGATGAGGGAACCCGAGATGGGTCCCGAGGAGGGTTATCACGCAACTAGAGTGGATTCTATGATTTATATCACACCCTATTTCCATAAACTCCATCCTCTGATCTATCTATATGGGTAAGATAGTCAAGGTCACCAGGAGACAACTCACCGGGGGGAGGCTGTACCTGCCCCTGCTTCCCTGATCAAGGATTACTGTAATCTGGTCACCGTTCTGCAGCACATTTGATGAGAAGGTCATCGACCATCTTTTTATGTTCTGTGAGTTGTTGATGAAACACATCCTTTTCAAGGTCATCTTCCATATTTTTCACTAAGACAGATGAGCCAGAGGGTGTGACAGTCCTATCATTCTATTTACCCTTACCGGGGTCCCGACCGAAGGACAATGACTCAGAAGGTGCAGGAATGCCTAATAAATTTATTTGCTGGCGAGTAACCCTGCCCAAAGGATCCAACAGGTGTGGCATCACCCCAGGGGGTAAGTTCTCTTCAATGAGTCCTAGGCCAGTTTCTTCCTCTGATAGGTCAGTCATGTTAACTATAAATGTTCCTAGAGGCATATCCTCAATATCACCTGAAAATTCGGGCTGACACCAGATATGACTGAAATTAAGGGCAGTATACTGCCCCAACCACAAATCTGGATGTGGGGGGAATCCTCCTTAATAATTCTTTAGAGCACTGTAAAGCCCTGGAAACATCGTTGCTAGAGGGTCTGATGATGACCGAGTGACTCAGGGCATTAATCCATGGAGAGCGCAGCCAAGTCGACCATGAGGCATTGTTGGATGATGCTGTCGAAGTGTTTCTAGCTCTTGGGGTAAGCTACCCGTCGATGATGGAGAAAAAAGTGAATTTCCCAGAGATTTTGGTGGAAGCACATGACCTCCTCCTAGGTGAGAGATTTCAAAATATTGAAACCTGCTGTTTCAATGGTCCAGAATATCTATGAGAGATGATCCGCGGTGAGCGGGTTCCACAAACTTCTCAGCTTAGACTCGAGATCCATCCCTTGGTTTCCCCATTCATCGATTGGGGGCGGTTGAGGGACCGATAATGGAACTATCATATAATGTTGAGACGGTGGATTGGTCGTTGGAGAATATGACACATGAGCTGACAAAATGTCACATCTTGGGCTGTCTCTTGGGGACTACACCGATTGTACCACCACATCACTGTAAGAAGGGGTACCGACCACTATTTACTATGCAGGGGTGGGGGTTATTGGTGGTAGTTCATGATGGTTCTCATCATCGAACAGTCCCCAAAACAATTCTCCATAGCCTCTCATCAAGGTATAGAATGATCCTAGTGATGATAGAGAGGATTGAATAGAAAGATCCCGGATAGGGGCCAAATCCTCCTCCTCCTCCATGCATCTGCAGAGGGATTAGAAAATTCAGTGGACCTCAATTTCTGGGAGAATGAGGCTGATACTCCGAGTCCCTTACCCATACCTCGATACAGAGGATTGGGGTGAGGGTTTCACTATTGAGTCACACTTTACTTCAGATTCTAAAAAGTGTACGGGTTCGATTTCGATATGAAGTTTCCTAGGATTATTCTTTTGGTAGTGGTGACCCACCCTCTTACCTCGGGGTGATTCTTCTAGACATGGTAGATTTTTGACATAGGGAGGTCCTCCATGCAGGTTGGTGCTAGAGTGGGGAGGACCTCTGCCTGAACTGGATGGGATACGAGGAGGGCCTTCATATCGACTATTGCTGATGCGGGTAGGACCTCAGATCTAATAAGATGGGGTGCGAGGGGTACTTGGACAAGTGTCAAATGGAACATGGGTAGGTCCTTCATGTTTTATGGTGCTAGAGTGGGGAGGGCCTCCGCTGAAGCTAGTAAACACATGGGGAGGACAACCATGGTGGTCATCTGTAGTGTGGGGAGGACCTTCGTGTCGGTCGGCCTTGGTAGTAGCGGTATGAAGAGGGCCTTCATATTGATCATACTGGACATGATAATGTAATAATGGAAATATAAAAAAATAAAAGCTATATTATTTGAAAACCCTTTTCACAATAGAAAATATGGCTATTGGATATAATAATGGTTTCACAAATAAAAAAAGAAATTATTATATCTATTAAAATATTTTCAACACTGAAATTAAATTTATAAAAGTATAAAAGTATTAAACTATTGATAAATTGGAAAAAAAGTTTACAAGTATAAAAGTATAAATTAAAAATGTATATATATTTATATTAGTAGATAAAATTATATATGTATATATAAGTATAAAATTATATATAATTTATAAAATAATGTATATTTTAAATAAATATAAATAATTTATAAATGTATAAAAATTTATAAAACTATATAAAAGAACATATGTGTTATAAAAGTATACATAATTTATAAAAGTATATAGTTTTACAAAATTATAAAAGTGTAAAATTATAATATATAAAATTAAAATTTATGAAAGTATAAAAGTATAAATGTTGGTTCTGAAATTCCTCCCACTTAGGGAGCGAACTCATTGACGTTTTAGAGTCTATCAACACTCAAAAGGGGCCTAAATCCCTCAAAACCATCCCCCAGGGTTCCTTCGTGAAGCCCTCCACAAGGATAGCCCACGTTCTCAAGGACTAAATCTGCGATCATCTCCATGGAATCATAGACCCTTAAGGAGTCTGACGTATTTTGACGGAGCATGCCCTCTCCATGGCGTCATGAGTTTCTGCGGCCCGCTCTGCGCCTGCCACTTCGGCAATCCTCTCCACATCTTCCCACACCCTATGTGGTGTAGACGCATTCTGATGGATCCCCTCCTCTCTGTGGTGTCACTCCTCTCCACATCGAGTTCTGTGACCCTCACCGACCCTCATTACCTATAAATAGAGCCCCCCCCTCAAATGACTATTACTCCTCCCTTTTAACTTCCAAGCTTTTGTTTCGTAAAGACCTTCGAAAAACCAACATATGGATCACAAAATGTACTTGAAATTTTTGAACTCGTGTTCTTTAAGGCCTCCACCTATGGTGGGGATGCCCTTTATGAAGGAATATAACCTTTTCAAAGTAGGGATCCCCTTAGGGTGATCTAGAGTTCGCAAAGCATAGAGCCTTTATGAAGTACTCTCCAAACAAAGAGGGACTTGCTAAATCGAAGCTCTACTCCATCAAAGGCTTCCCTTTGTGAAGTCCCTTCCCTTCGTGAAGGAACTTAACTTCACAAAGAACCTTCCCTTTGAAAATAAACTTTCCTTTGAGAAGGCACTTCCCTTCATGAAGTCCCATCCCTTCACGAAGATCCTTCCCTTTGTGAAGTCCCTCTTCTTTGCAAAGATCCTTTTCTTCTCCAAGTACATTCTCTTCACAAATCCTCTCTTTACAAGGTCTCTTTATTTGCACACCTCTCTTCCATGCAACCCTCTAGTCTTGTATGAAGTGATTTCAAGGTCCCTCGATTGGTGCCTCATGTTGCATTGCATTTCCATATGCTCCTTCGCATAGGCACGCTAATGGTTGTTTCTTCTTTGCATAGCCACACTAATGTGATCCCTTCAATGGATCACTCCACAACCCCATCTCCATATGGAATTGTTGGCGCCTTCCCTTCACCATGGGTTAAAGGGTACCAGTTGTGTAAGTCCTAGGGTTGAGGAATGAATCCCCACCATCCGAGCTGCAGGATGTTAAACTTCCAAGCACCCGCATCCCCAACACATGATGTTAAACTATGATCACCACATAAGATAAAAGTCCAGAGAGGACCGTGAGGGTGATGGGCATCAATACCCTCTCACTCCCCTCCCCCTTTAAGCTTTGTCTCCATGCACACCTCAAGCAGTATCTACATAATCCCCAACACCCTTTGATGGTATGATTCATGTACGACGATCATATCCTCCTCATATGTCTAGACACCCTCCTTTATCATCGGGCCTCCCTCCTAGAGTAATTCCCAACCTTCATTTCTTTGGGATGCTAACCATGCATAAGCCCTGCTCCATTCTTCACAAATGCACCTTTCGCGATGCGATCGTCATGTCTTTGTTGCCTCTTGTTTCTCACATTGAGTATGACTCACATGGGCTTAGAGTAAGCATTGACCATGACATCCTATTTGGTTTGCCTTAGTTTGTAAGACCCATTCCCCTCTTAGCCGAACTACATGGACTTCGATCCTTTCCCTTTATGAGAAGGGTACATAGGAAGCCTCCCCAAGGTTCAATCCCATCACCCACCCATCAGTACTGACCAATTCACGTCAGCTTTCCCTCATCCCGTATGACATTAAAATATATACCACTTGTCATCCTACATGATGTTAAACTGTATGCATTTGAACTACGTGGGTTTTGATCCCTATATCCTAGGAAGGGTACGTAGTAAGCCTTCTTGAGGTTCAACCCCAAACACTGGTAATCTTCAGTGTCCCCTTTATTGGGACCGACATCCTTGGTCTGCCCCTTATTGGCGTCAGACCAGTTCCCAAGTAGCTAACCATGCATAATCCCTACACTCAATTCACACTCCTTCAACCAAGAGTGTCCCTCTTGCGATGGGTTGCTAACCACACATAAGCCCCAACATGTCTTCAGATTTTTTTCCTTTGTGTGCACTCCGATTCCATTCCCCCATTCCTGAACTATTTGGACTTTGATTCCCTACCACAGGGATACGTAGGAGGCCTCCCTAAGGTTCAAGACCATCTCTTATATCCCATCCTGGTCTCTCCTCAAGCCTTTGTTTTTCAGAAAGATCATGCCCCAGCCCAGAGGTTCTACTTCATATGGGTCTCATCCATGCTTCCATTCTCATGAGATGCCTCCTCAGGTGACTCGTCACCCCACCAAACTATGTGGACTTTGATTCCCACCCATGGGGATACGTAGGAAGCCTCCATGAGGTTCAAGCCCAACACTTCCATCATCTTCATGTCAGTTCCATCTCATTTATCTCATCCACGTCATCAAATCGTCCATCATCCATCCTGGTTTTACCCAGGCTACCACATCCTGGTGAGATCATTTCATCCACTTCCTAGCAGCACCTGAGTCGTTAACCATGCGTAAGCCTTAGCATGTCTTTAGGTTGTTGTTAATTGTGTGTTCCCCAACCCCATGATTCACTCTCTCAAACTACTTGGGTTTTGATCCCTATATTCTATATAGGGTATGGAGGAGGCCTCCATGAGGTTAAATCTCAGCCAATGGTAGACCTTGGCATCCCTTTTTTCAGGACCCAATCATCCTCAGATCCTTCCTCATTGGAAATCTTGATCCACTCATCTAGTAAACCTCCCAAGTGCTCCCTCCTAGGGATGCACCCATCTAATCCACTCCCATCAATGTTTTGATCAGTATGATATGTCTCTTCTAGATGCTAAACTCATGGCATACCCCCTATAAAACATGGGAAGTCAAGGAAAACCTTAGATACATGCCTATGCAATATAATTACCTACACTCGACATGGGATGCCTCAGGCTTCCATGCCCTCGAAAATCCCTATCATAAGGGGAATAAATCTAGGTGTACCAGTGTTCCAGCGTCCAGACATGTTAGCGATGCCCAACGTGACTACTCCCCCGACCGAAGGTTGCTACCCTGACTTGACCCTTTGGAATTTCTTGACAAAATTAGTGTAATTAACTGACATCCACAAAGACATGGCACTAGGAAGAGTTTCACGAACAACGTCTTAATCTTAAGGGAGACCCATACTAGGAAATGACTTCCAAGGAGGAATCCAAGGAAGGAGATACTGACATCCCATCATCCCATTATGATCAAGAATAAAACATATCTGAATAAGTGATGAATGACACCTACCTTTGGAAAGTAGGAATGTGGGGTACAAATTGCAACCGCCAATGAGTGTTAATGTACGTTGAACCACACGGTGCAGCCCTGGCTAAAAAAGTGTTAGAAAGAGAAATGGTGAACCCAACATGAATGGACTTCTCCACAACAGGGGGATTAGTAGAATTTGGGGCATCAAAAAATAAGCATGTCACTAGATTCAAATATCTGACTCCAGGTCCCACCAAGCAAATAGTGGGCCTAAAGTGAAACCCACCAAAGTTCGGGGCAGTTGATCATTGGGCATCCCGATCTGCAATGTTTCCAGCGTGGGTCTTTCTATCTATCCATGGAAGAATGAACGACACTTAGACATTGGGCATTTCTTTCCTATTGTATGTACTAATGGCTGAATCTTCTTTCTATCTAGGACCCAGGCTACAGTTACTGAAAACTGATCATCGCTTGCCCACAGACGTAGGGGTAGGGGCAGGGGCAGTACTAATGCAGAAATTCCTCAAGGCTTCGTTTCCTCTACGATGTCTCCCACGCCTGCAGCTACTGGGTTCCCACACCCTATCTCACCCTCTGAGTTTATTCATAGGAGGGTGATTGATACTCTTGTTCGATGATATGAATGGGAAGGGGTCATCCCGACGAGGGACATGGCCCGCCAAGACATGAAGGCCTCAATTCCCCATCAACGCCGCCACCCCCAAGGGCCGCGTAGGGAGCCAATCCTCCCCACTCTAATATCCAATATCTTCAGAAGCCTCTCCCCAGAGTACTCCTACGAATTACTCCCTTATGTTGATGAAGTAAGGGATGTATGAGTCCTTTCAGCTATGAATCCTGTTAGGGGGGCATCAAGGAGGGCTCCCACTAGGCCATGCCAACATCACTAGCCGGTCTTGTAGACCGAAGAGAAAGTGGTCCATACCCCTACACATCCATCCCTAGCCCGGATAATCCGATGTCAACATCAGGTGCAAGCTTGGGAGTATGACCGTCAGGGGGAATCATCTTCCACAACTTTAGTGGCCCGAGCCACCACTGGTGCAAGCTATCATCCCCTATTATTATTGAGCAGGGGCACATCCCAATTATAGAGTAGGGTCACTTCCAAGCCCAGCCAAAATTGAGGCACTAGTCACCCCATGAGCAGGTTGAACTAGCTCTCCCGGTCACCAGGTCAAGCAACATTTGTCGTAGGACAACCTGTGATAGTGACATTTGGTACAAAGGTCCTCCCCATACCACCATCATAATCCCAAGCGGATTACCTTCCCATCTTTTTGACACATGGCATGAAGTTCTTCCCCATGCCTTTGATCTTAGGTATGGAAATTTTCCTCACATACCTAATGATCACATGGGGAGGACCTCCATGCTATTGGGTGATTGGGAGAGGAAGACCCTTGCATTGAGAATCAGGTATGTGAGGAAAATTTCCATACCTAAGATCAAAGGCATGGGGAAGAACTTCATTCCATGTGTCAAAAAGATGGGGAGGTAATCCGCTTAGGATGATGATGGTGGTATGGGGAGGACCTTCGTACCAAATGTCACTATCACAGGTTGTCCTACGATGAATGTTGCTTGACCCGGTGACCGGGAGAGCTAGTTCAACCTGCTCATGGGGTGACTAGTGCCTCAATTTTGGCTGGGCTTGGAAGTGACCCTACTCTATAATTGGGATGTGCCCCTGCTCAATAATAATAGGGGATGATAGCTTGCACCAGTGGTGGCTCGGGCCACTAAAGTTGTGGAAGATGATTCCCCCTGACGGTCATACTCCCAAGCTTGCACCTGATGTTGACATCGGATTATCCGGGCTAGGGATGGATGTGTAGGGGTATGGACCACTTTCTCTTCGGTCTACAAGACTGGCTAGTGATGTTGGCATGGCCTAGTGGGAGCCCTCCTTGATGCCCCCCTAACAGGATTCATAGATGAAAGGAATCATACATCCCTTACTTCATCAACATAAGGGAGTAATTCGTATGAGTACTCTGGGGAGAGGCTTATGAAGATATTTGAGATTAGAGTGGGGAGTATTGGCTCCCTACGTGGCCCTTGGGGGTGGCGGCGTTGATGGGGAATTGAGGCCTTCATGTCTTGGCGGGCCATGTCCCTCGTCGGGATGACCCCTTACCATTCATATCATCGAACAAGAATATCAATAACCCTCCTATGAATAAATTCAGAGGGTGAGATAGGGTGTGGGAACCCAGTAGCTGCAGGCGTGGGAGACATCGTAGAGGAAACGAAGCCTTGAGGAATTGCTGCATTAGTACTGCCCCTGCCCCTACCCCTACGTTTGTGGGCAAGCGATGATCAGTTTTTAGTAACTGTAGCTTGGGTCCTAGATAGAAAGAAGACTCATCCAATAGTACATACAATAGGAAAGCAATGACCAATGTACAAGTGTCATTCAGTCTTCCATAGATAGATAGAAAGACCCACGTTGGCAACATTGCAGATCGGGATGCCCAATGATCAACTACCCCGAACTTTGGTGGGTTTCACTTTAGGCCCACTATTTGCTTGGTGGGACCTGGAGTCAGATATTTGAATCTAGTGACATGCTTATTTGTTGATGCCCCAAATTCTACTAATCCCCCTGTTGTGGAGAAGTCCATTCATGTTGGGTTCACCATTTCTATTTCTAACACTTTTTCAGCCAGGGCTGCACCGTGTGGTTCAACGTACATTAACGCTCATTGGCGGTTGCAATTTGTACCCTGTATTCCTACTTTCCAAAGGTAGGCGTCACTCATCACTTCTTCAGATATGTTTTATTCTTGATCATAATGGGATGATGGGATGTCAGTATCTCCTTCCTTGGATTCCTCCTTGGAAGTCATTTCCTAGTATGGGTCTCCCTTAAGATTAAGACGTTGTTCGTGAAACTCTTCCTAGTGCCATGTCTTTGTGGATGTCAGTTAATTACACTACTTTTGTCGAGAAATTCTAAAGGGTCAAGTCAGGGTAGCAACCTTCGGCCGGGGAGTAGTCATGATGGGCATCGCTAACATGTCTGGACACTGGAACACTGGTACACCTAGATTTATTCTCCTTATGATAGGGATTCTTGAGGGCATGAAAGCCTGAGGCATCCCAAGTCGAGTGTAGGTAATTATATTCCATAGGCATGTATCTAAGGTTTTCCTTGAATTCCCATGTTTTATAGGGGGTATTCCATGAGTTTAACATATAGAAGAGACATATCATACTGATCAAAACATTGATGGGAGTGGATTAGATGGGTGCATCCCTTGGAGGGAGCACTTGGGAGGTTTACTAGATGAGTGGATCAATATTTCCAATGAGGAAGGATCTGAGGATGATTGGGTCCTGAAAAAAGGGATGCCAAGGTCTACCATTGGCTGAGATTGAACCTCATGGAGGCCTCCTCCATACCCTGTATAGAATATAGGGATCAAAACCCAAGTAGTTTGAGAGGGTGAATCATGGGGTTGGGGAACACACAATTAACAACAACCTAAAGACATGCTAAGGCTTACGCATGGTTAGCAGCTCAGGTGCTGCTAGGAAGTGGATGAAATGATCTCACCAGGATGTGGTAGCCCGGGTAAAACCAGGATGGATGATGGACGATTTGATGACGTGGATGAGATAAATGAGATGGAACTGACATGAAGATGATGGAAGTGTTGGGATTGAACCTCATGGAGGCTTCCTACGTATCCCCATGGGTGGGAATCAAAGTCCACATAGTTTGGTGGGGTGACGAGTCACCTGAGGAGGCATCTCATGAGAATGGAAGCATGGATGAGACCCATATGAAGTAGAACCTCTGGGCTGGGGCATGATCTTTCTGAAAAACAAAGGCTTGAGGAGAGAACAGGATGGGATATAAGAGATGGTATTGAAACTTAGGGAGGCCTCATACGTATCCCTGTGGTAGGGAATCAAAGTCCAAATAGTTTAGGAATGGGGGCATGGAATCAGAGTGCACACAAAGGAAAAAACCTAAAGACATGCTGGGGCTTATGTGTGGTTAGCAGCCCATCACAAGAGGGACACTCTTGGTTGAAGGAGTGTGAATTGAGTGTAGGGATTATGCATGGTTAGCTACTTGGGAACTGGTCTGACGCCAATAAGGGGCAGACCAAGGATGTCGGTCCCAATAAAGGGGGCACTGAAGATTACCAGTGTTTGGGGTTGAACCTCAAGAAGGCTTACTACGTACCCTTCCTAGGAGATAGGGATCAAAACCCACGTAGTTCAAATGCATACAGTTTAACATCATGTAGGATGACAGGTAGTATATATTTTAATGTCATACGGGATGAGGGCAAGCTGACGTGAATTGGTTAGGACTGATGGGTGGGTGATGGGATTGAACCTTGGGGAGGCTTCCTATGTACCCTGCTCGGAAAGGGAAAGGATCGAAGTCCATGTAGTTCGGCTAAGAGGGGCATGGGTCTTACACACTAAGGCAAACCAAAGAGGATGTCATGGTCAATGCTTACTCTAATCCCATGTGAGTCATACTCAATGTGAGAAAAAAGAGGCAACAAAGACATGACGATCGCATCGCGAAAGGTGAATCTGTGAAGAATGGAGCAGGGCTTACGCATGGTTAGCATCCCAAAGAAATGAAGGTTGGGAATTACTCTAGGAGGGAGGCCCGATGATAAAGGAGGGTGTCTAGACATATGAGGAGGATATGACAGTCGTACCTGAATCATACCATCAAAGGGTGTTGGGGATTATGTAGATACTTCTTGAGGTGTGCATGGAGACAAAGTTTAAAGGGGGAGGGGAGTGAGAGGGTACTGATGCCCATCACCCTCACGGTCCTCTCTGGACTTTTATCTTATGTGGTGATCATAGTTTAACATCATGTGTTGGGGATGCGGGTGCTTGGAAGTTTAACATCCTGCAGCTCGGACGGTGGGGATTCATTCCTCAACCCTAGGACTTACATAACTGGTACCCTTTAACCCATGGTGAAGGGAAGGCGCCAACAATTCCATATAGAGATGGGGTTGTGGAGTGATCCATTGAAGGGATCATATTAGTGTGGCTATGTAAAGAAGAAACAACCATTAGCATGCCTATGCGAAGGAGCATATGGAAATGCAATGCAACATGAGGCACCACTCGAGGGACCTTGAAATCACTTCATATGAGACTAGAGGGTTGCATGGAAGAGAGGTGTGCAAAGAAAGAGACCTTGTAAAGAGAGGATTTGTGAAGAGAATGGACTTGGAGAAGAAAAGGATCTTTGCAAAGAAGAGGGACTTCACAAAGGGAAGGATCTTCGTGAAGGGATGGGACTTCATGAAGGGAAGTGCCTTCTCAAAGGAAAGTTTCTTTTCAAAGGGAAGGTTCTTTGTGAAGGTAAGTTCCTTCACGGAGGGAAGGGACTTCACAAAGGGAATCCTTTGATGGAGCAGAGCTTCGATTTAGCAAGTCCCTCTTTGTTTGGAGAGTACTTCACAAAGGATCTATGCTTTGCGAAGTCTAGAGAACCCTAAGGGGATACCTACTTTGCAAAGGTTATATTACTTCATAAAGGGCATCCCCACCATAGGTGGAGGACTTAAAGAACATGAGTTCACAAAGTTCAAGTACCTTTTGTGATCCATATGTTGGTTTTGCGAAGGTCTTTACGAAACAAAAGCTTGGAAGTTGAAAGGGAGGAGTAATAGTCATTTGAGGGGGGGGGAGGCTCTATTTATAGGTAATGAGGGTCGGTGAGGGTCACAGAACTCGCTGTGGAGAGGAGTGACACCACAGAGAGGAGGGGATCCATCAGAATGCGTCTACACCACATAGGGTGTGGGAAGCTGTGGAGAGGATCGCCGAAGTGGCCGGCGCAGAGCGGGCCGCAGAAACTGATGACGCCATGGAGAGGGCATGGTCCGTCAGAATACGTCGGAATCCTTGAGGGTCTGTGATTCCATGGAGATGATCGTAGATTTAGTCCTTGCGAACGTGGGCTAGCCTTGTGGAGGGCTTCACGAAGGAACCCTGGGGGATGGTTTTGAGGGATTTAGGCCCCTTTTGAGTGTTGATAAACTCTAAAACGTCAATGAGTTCGCTCCCTAAGTGGGAGGAATTTCAGAACCAACATTTATACTTTTATACTTTCATAAATTTTAATTTTATATATTATAATTTTACACTTTTATAATTTTGTAAAACTATATACTTTTATAAATTATGTATACTTTTATAACACATATGTTCTTTTATATAGTTTTATAAATTTTTATACATTTATAAATTATTTATATTTATTTAAAATATACATTATTTTATAAATTATATATAATTTTATACTTATATATACATATATAATTTTATCTACTAATATAAATATATATACATTTTTAATTTATACTTTTATACGTGTAAACTTTTTTCCAATTTATCAATAGTTTAATACTTTTATACTTTTATAAATTTAATTTCAGTGTTGAAAATATTTTAATAGATATAATAATTTCTTTTTTTATTTGTGAAACCATTATTATATCCAATAGCCATATTTTCTATTGTGAAAAGGGTTTTCAAATAATATAGCTTTTATTTTTTTTATATTTCCATTATTACATTTAATAGCCATATTTAATTAGTTTTTTATAATGTAAATATTATTTTATACTTCATTTATACTCATACAAAAAGGGGTTTTATCATTAAAAACATGAAGTAAAAAATATTTTTTAAAAGTGAAATATCCTCTATTATATTTATAAATTTCCTTCAATAAGTTTTTTTTATCATGTGGGATAATAAACCATTTTTCAATAGCCATATTTTCTATTATGAAAAAGGTTTTCAAATAACATAGCTTTTATTTATTTTTATATTTCAATTATCACATTCAATATCCATATTTATAAATTTCCTTCAATAAGTTTTTTTTTGATCACGTGGGATGATAAACCATTTTTCAATCATTCCATTTTCTGTCAAGCAATTCGTGAGATCCATCTTCAATTGAACATATTTTGTGTATTTATTTTTTTAGATATTAATATTATCGAATCAAATAAGATGAATATGAATAAATAATGGATGGATTGTAATCATATGACAAAAGAGTATTTAGATGGAGTAAAAGAGTTTATCAAGTTTCAAAAGATCATGCATATAACCATTCTCAAATCCTTTGTCTGTGTTTACGCTGTTGTTATTCAATACTAATTAGTCCGGAGGAGTTGGAAGAACAGTTGATCTATCAAAAAATTGATTGAAGTTATAAATGTTGGAATAAACATAAGGAAAAAGAGAATGTAGCTAGTGATTGGGACAACACTGCATTTTATAGATCATTTGATCTGATTAAAAGTGTGGACAATGAAGAATACCATATCGAGGATGTGATTATAGGTGTGAATGATGATGAAGATTATATTAAGGAAATGACAAGGATAGTTGAAGGTAAACTTTGTGATTGTCCAAAATTGTTTTAGAAGTTAAAGAGTTGTGCAAAGATTCCATTGTATTTTGGTTTCACTAAATATACAACATTGTCAAATGTATTGAAGCTATATAATTTGAATACAGAAGATAGATGGAGTGACACTAGTTTTACTGAACTAATTTCTCTCTTGAATGATATGCTCTTAGAAGATAATAGCTCCCTAGATGAACATACAATGCTAAACAAATTCTATGTTCGATGGGTATTATCTCTGAAAGAATAAATTTCTTCCCAAATGATTGTATACTATTTCACAAGGACCACAAATCACTTAAAGAATGCCCAAAGTGTGATTCTTCTTGATACAAGAAAGATGAATCGAGACCTATGAAAATTTTATGGTAATTTATAATAATTCCAAGGTTTAAGTGTCTACATGGAAGTGAAGAGACTGTAGGGAAATTGACGTGGAATACAGATATACAAAATAAATATGGGAAACTTTTTCACTCGATATACTCTCCTCAGTGGAAGAAAATTGATCATGAGTATCCTAAACTTGGAAAAGATCCAAGAAACCTTCATCTTACATTATCCATATATGGATCAAATCCTTTTGGTTTTCAAATAATCACTCGCAATACATGTATGGTTATGTTGGTAAATTTTAATTTTCCACTGTGGTTATACATAAAATGAAAATACATTATGTTATCTATGCTTATATCAAGACCAAAACAACTGGGTAATGATATTGATGTTTATTTGGCTCCATTTATTAAGGATTTGAAATTATTATGGGATTCAGGTGTTATGTTGTATGATGCTTTCAAGAATGAAGATTTCAAATTGAGATCCATGTTGTATGGGATGATAAACGACTTTCCTACTTATGGAAATTTTTCAAGATATAGCATTAGATGAACTCAAGGGTGTCTCATTTATGAACAAGGTACACATTCAATTAGGTTGAAACATTCATTAAAGACTGTGTTTCAAGGACATTGAAAATTTCTACCTTGACGACATAAGTAATGATCTTGGATGACATCATTCGATGAAAGTTCAAAAGAATGTACAACACCGTCTCTACTAACAAGTGATCAAATGCTTGATAAATTAAAATATGTGGACACTGCTTTTGGTAAACTATTTTCAAAAATCCTTACGAAAATCGGTTGGAAAAAGTGATCAGTTTTGTTTGAATTACTATACTGAAATTTTTTGTATGTCACACATTTTCTTGATGTTATACATGTTGAAAAAAATATATGTGATAGTGTGATGGTAATGTTACTGAATTTACCCATAAAAATAAAGAATGGAATTAAGGCTTGGTTGGATATGGTTTACATGATAATATGAGAAGAGTTGGCACTGGTGAAGGGTGAAAAATGAAAATTTCTTCCTCCAACTACTTACACTCTTTCCAGGTAAGAGAAATATCAGTTTTTAAACTTCTTTAATGACATAAAGGTTCCATAGGGGTATTAATAGAATATTAATAATAGCGTGTTAATGACTGATTTAAATTTAAAGGGGTTGAAACCACATGAATACCATATTTTTATATAATATCTAATTCTTGTAGCTTTACATTGCATTTTTCCCAAGAATGTCTGTCATACATTAACCAAGATTTTTTTCTATTTCAAAGCTATATGCAGTGAATTTATATACCTAGATAAATTTCTGACTGTGGAAAGGGAAATTGATGTCATATTATGTGAATTGGAATGTTCTTCCCGCCAGTATTCTTTGATATGTTGGTTCGCTTGACGGTTCATTTGGTGAGAGAGATTCGACTATGTGGTCATGTACACTATAAATGGATGTACCCCATTGAATGGTATATGAATATTTTGAAAGGTTAAATTAAAAATCGAAGTTGGTTAGAGGGTTTTATTATAGAGTGATATATTGTTAAGGAAGTTGTTGAATTCTGTACTGACTACCTGTCTGGTGTGGAAAACATTGGTCTATTGAAATCTCGTCACACTGGGCAGCTTGTGGGTGAAGGAATTTATGGAAGAGATGTTGTCATGATCAATATTACAGATCAGGAGAAGGCCCACCTTTATGTTTTTCATAACAATTTGGAGGATTCCCCATATGTTGAAACACACAAAGAAATTATTAGGCATTTGAATCCATCAAGGGATAAAAAATGGATATCAAATACACATAATCAATAGTTTATAGGATGGTTTTGGGACCATATTTTTAAGGAGTGAGATCAAAATCTAGATTCAATTTTAGAACAACTTTTATGGATATCTAGAGGACCAAGTGTATATGTATTATCTTAGAATGGTTATGTAATTAGTGGTTATATGTTCTATACAAATTAATATGATGAAGGAAGTACCATGAAAAATAGTCGAGTTACACTTGTGGTTGAAGCGATGCATGTTTCTGATACTAAGGAAAAAAATCCAATTTATGCGAATATTTCATACTTTGGCATTATCAAAAAAATATGGGAGTTGTATTATACAACATTCCAAGTGCCAATTTTTCAATGAAAGTGGGATGATAACAGAAGTGATATTAAAATAGATGAATTGGGATTTATGAAATTGGATTTTAGCAAGGAAGGGTATAAATACAAACCTTTTACAATGGAATCATAGGCAATACAAATATTTTATATTCTAGATCCCACAAACCAAAAGTGGTCAATTGTTCTATTATCGACCAAAACCACTAAATAGTTAGATGAAAATTCAACCGAGGATGACCCATTCATTGGGATGTTGCAATCATTTCATAGTGGTCCAAATATAGATAGGGTTTTTTATGTTAGAAGAGGTCAAAAATAAGTGTTTTGGATACTCTATAGAGGGGTAAAATCCCTTCAACCTTAAAAAAAGAGAGTTCAATAATCTGGTTATATATATATTTTTATAATAGAAATTGTGTTACCTCATGTTATTATCTGTTCCCTACTTCATTTATATAATATAAATTAAATGTTAAACCACTTCTGTAGATAATGAATTCTACACATGTTGGTGCTCCCAATCCTGAGGAGAAATAGATCTCTCAACCTATTACCACTCCCATTGCATAGAAACAACAACCTTCTGCACGTGATGGTGCTCCTAGTCCTGAGGAACTACAGGTTTCTCAACTTGTTCCTACTCCCAGTGCAGAGGTACAGATACCTTTTACACATGTTGATGTTACTGATCTATAAGAACAACATATTGATGATGTTGAATCTGAGGAAATGGTAAGAGATGAAGGAACGATGATGTAATAAAAAATAGGATCACTGTAGTTTGATGATGTTAACAAAAATCATTAAGGTGAAAAGAAAAGGCACCAAATTCAAGGCCAGATGGAATTCACAGGGCCAACATGTTAACCCCAACAAGGCCATGTTCAGTAGTTACATTGGACTCATCACTCAACAACACATGACGATTGATGCAGATTTGTGGCCCCATGTTGTAGACACGCTTAAAATACTGATGCGGGAAGAGATTACGATAAAATTATGATATAATTTATTTATTTTACTAAAAAATAAAATAATGAAACATTGACTTACACTTCATCATACCTTGTAGATTTTATTTATATTAGACAAATCCCATAATAAATATATATTAATTATTTCTTGAATGATTCACAGAGGATATCACAAAATTCTAATGAGATTTCATCTTAAACATGTTGAAGGGAAAAAAATACACACCCGCAACTTATGTATACACACTTGATAACCCAAGAAGAATGGGATGTGTTTACTAGATGTCGTGCAGAGTTGAATTTTTAGGTACATTTTGGCTGGTAATACATTGTTTGACAATAAGTGTATTCATCACTTTGATTGAGAATTTTTTATTCATGAAAAAAACCGAGTGATGAAAATAAAGAACAACTAGAAAAACCAACGTACCTCTACTTTAAAGCAAGGATGAGGTATGCTTCACTTGAAAAAAAAAATTGGTAGGTATTTTAAATCTACCGTAATACTTTTATGTGACATGAAACAACAAAATAATTATATTCCTCTGTTTATATACAGATCGATGAATTCAAATCTAAAGTCACTTCCATCCCACACCATGTGCTATGGAAGAGGCATGTGTAAATAAAGATGATATAATAATAGATGAAAACACACAAAAAGTGTGGGAAATATGTGTAAGTATGACATACTAATTTTTTTGCTTTAAATCTCTATTAAATAATAATGATTAATTATTTCCCTATATTTTCTATTCAACATAGTCATAGGTTTCATCAACACCTATGCCAGATGGACACCTACTATCGGTGGCCTTGAAGTGGCCATAACAGTATGGCTGTGTCAGAGGTGTGGGTTTTGGGGTGACACCGTGAACATATTTTTAGAAAAGAAGAAGGATAAAGATAAAGAAATGTAAGATATAAAAGAAATATTAGTTTCCCTTGAAGAAAATTTTCATTAGTAGACTGAGTTGCTAGCAACTGTTATGGAGGGGGAAGCAAAGAGAAGAAACAACTCAAGAAATGTGAATCAGACAGACACTGATACCTTTCCTATACTGATATTCTACAAGGTGAAAATGACTATGATTTATAACTATCAACACCCACCCATCTCTTTGAATCGAGGGAAATGAGTTCAATATCTAAGACGACATGATACACAACATACCACTTCCAACAGGTCTTGTGAGAGTGGTGATTAGCATAGCTCATGAGCCGAGCACCAAGCTACCTGTTCCACTTGATGACAAAGATATTTATACAGTCAACTAAGTTGTTGGAACATTCATCGCATGACTGTCAGATCTTGTAAAAACACATGTAAATAAGGAGGTATTTATTTCCAAGTTATTTTTCATGCCAAACCTTTAACAATTAATGAAAAAAGGTATGAAATTTTGAATGTTATTATAAACAGATAAAGGGAAGGGGGTGAAATGAAAAGTCGACTCAAAACCATCTAAATGATCAAACGACTGTTGAGGAACGAGTAAACATCTGCTGATACTCAATTATTGCTCGGGTTCTTATTCCGAAGGGAGGATCGTTATGAAAATTTGATGATCTCTCTAAAAGGATCTCTCAAATTTGGGGTTTTTCTAATTGGATAATGATCTCCATGGGCCGCAGATATTACCACATTCTGTTCTCTTCCGAGGAAGCAAAGAGAAGAGCCTGGAGCTTTGGGTTGGTTTCTTTAAAGCCAAGGGTACTTTGAATTCATGAGTGGGATAGGAACTTCGATCCTGAGAATTTCAAGGATACACATGCCCAGGTTTGTATTCGTATTCGAAGGTTAAACTGGCTTTACTGGCATCCCAAGATTATATGGGATATTTCCTCCTCGGTTGGTTATCCCATTCGAATGGATAAGCAATCTGATGACCCTAAGTTTGGGCATTTTGTGAGGGTGTTGGTTGAAGTGGACATGGCATCGACTCTTGTTGAGGAGGTTGTGTTAACAGCCATGGATGATCAATTTAATTTGGAAATTCAATATGAGAGGCGACCGAAATTTTGTCTCTCTTTTCACTTCTTTGATCACATGGAGTTTGAGTGTAATAGGAATAAGGTTTGTGGTATTTTCAAGTTGAAGGGCCATTCTAACAATCTATGTAGGAAGGGTATGGAAAAGGCTCGTCCTGCGGCTAGGCCATCTATTACTACCTCTGTGCAGATTTCTGGTGGAGACCCTTCTTCCAGTGTTGCACTTGCTGTTCAAGTCTTGGTGAAGGGTATTCCTGCTGAGCAGATTCCAGTTTAGGAGGCTGTGCATGTTCCTGTTAGCGGAGACCCTTCTTCCAGTGTTGCACCTGCTATTCAAGGCTTGGTGAAGGGCACTCCTGCTAAGCTTCCAGTTCCGGAGGTTGTGCATGCTCCTGTTAATGATATTTCAGACCAGCGTGCAATGCATGTTCAGCCTACACTTCAAGTCCTGGTGGAGGTTACTCATGTTGAGAAGATTCCAGTATAGGAGGCTGAGAATATTTCAGTTAAGGGAATTTCAGATCAGGGTGCAGTGCAACAGTCTGTGGCCTATGTCTCTCAGGCTTTGGTTTGTGATGAGGCTGCTTCTTTGAAGGCAGTGCAGGGATGTTTGGTGGTCTCACACTCAGGTCCTTTGGATGATCCTTGTGACTCTGATCAGGGTGGTGCTGGGTCCTCTCATGTTACCCTGCAAGTGCGGATGGGAGGGCAGGATGTAACTCCTCTTGCTGAGCAGGTTTTGCAGGCCTCTATGCAGGGGCAGGCTGCACCTAATGATCCCCCTGTTGTGACTGCACTACAGGAGGCAGTGCTGGTTGCTTCTGATTCGGCTGCATCATCTGATTTGGTTACTCACACAGATTTGGCCATGGAGGGAATGCCTGCTGAATCTGTGCAGGAACAAATGCAGGATCTGGTTGTGTGCTCTGGAAAGAATTCAGACTCCCAGTTCAGTGACAGGGAAAAAAGAAGTGATGAATATGGAAATGATCCATTCTCCCAGGTTCCTTTATCTAATGTTGTGAGGAATCCTGTGGTGTCAAGTACTCAGGAGTCAATTGGTTCATTGAATAAATTCACTCCTTTACGTGGTGTTTTTTGGTCTGATGATAATGAGGACCCTGATTGTGATGAGAAACCTCAGTTGGAAGGTTCAGCTCCTATTACTTTCTCATTAGCCCTGGAAGAAAGTAAGGGGAATCAGGAAAAGAATGAGAAGCAGGTTAAGCCAGTGCATATGCAACGGGATGGAGGGCCTATCAATAGGTCCAAATCTTCTCTCTTATGAAGATTCTCTTTTGGAATTGCTAAAGTCTTGGGAATTCTCCCACGGTTACAACCCTTAGGCATTTTATTATGACCAACAAACCGATCCTTATTGGAATTGCTGAGCCTCGTATGTCTTTCTGTAAATGGAAAGCCTTCAAATGGTCAACTCTTGGGTACTCATTGGTTTCTCATAATGCTGTCTAGAACTCCTCAGAGTCTCTTTGGGTTTTGAAGCATGATAGTATTTCCTTGGTTTCTTCATCTTATGATCACCATTCGATTACTCTCTCGGCTGATATAAGTGGCCATGGTATGTCCTTTACTTTTGTTTATGATTTAAATCAATATACTGGGAGGCGTTCTTTATGGTCATCTTTGTAGAACACTACGCTTGCAATGAGACAAAGTTGGGTCATTATTGGTGATTTTAATTCGGTGCTTCGGCCTGAGGACAAGACAGGTAGTTGCTTTAACAGGTTGGCTTCCAGTGAGTTCTCTGCCAGTATTGATGTTTGTAATCTGATTGAGGTCCCATTCATGGGGGATGATTTTACATGGTGACATTACACTCTGAATGGGTTATAGGCTAGCAAGATTGACAGGTGTTTTTGTAATATGGCTGAGGGTTCTCAGGATTTTTATTTGTTTGGTATAACTCTTCCAAGGGCTAACTCTGATCACAATCCTATGTTAATGGATTTGAGATTTAGTAGTGTGAGATCCTCTCCTTTTCCCTTCAGGTTTAATAATGCCTGGGTATCTATCCAAGTTTGCAGACAGAGGTTGTCAGTGAAGCTTGGGAAACCAGTTTTATTGGAAGTCCATTTCATATTATGGTTATGAAGTTAAAGGCGGTGAAGGAAAAGCTTAGGGAGTGGAGTAAGCAATCTTTCTCATGTCTGGATAATGATATTCAAAGTGCTGAAGACAAGCTCCTACATTGTCAAAGGCTTAATGAGGGCTAGAAAGTGATATATAGGGAAGATCTACATGCCCTTTCTAAATTTAATGAGCTCTTGGCTTTAAGGAAGAGTCTTTCTAGGACTCAATATAATGTCAGTTGGCTGAAAGATGGGGATATAAATACAAGATTTTTTCATTGGTTACACAAGGAGAATAAGGTTAAACATGGTATGAATGCTCTCATAGTTGATGGAGCTCTTCTCACCTCTGAAACCAATATTTCTGATGCTGCTTGTACTTATTTTGAAAATATTTACACTGATTCAGGGCATGATACCACCCATAACATGTTCAGGAATATGTCTCCTTCGGTGGAGGTCTCCCAGAATGATATGCTCACTAGTTGTCCTTCAGAGGAGGAAATTAGGAAGGCAGTGTTTTCTATGAATGCTGATAGTGTTGCAGGACCAGATGGGTTCTCAAACATATTTTTATGGCTTATTGGGATATTATACATACAGAGTTTGTTAATGTGGTTAGAGATTTCTTTTATCATTCTTATTTCCCCTTTGGTGCCAATGCTAGCTTTATTTATCTGATTCCAAAGAAGGAGCATGCTCTTGATATTCGGGATTTCAGGCCTGTGGCCATAGGGAATACTGTTCCAAAGGTAATCAACAAGGTCCTTGCGAGCAGATTGGGAAGTATTGCTAAGGAGTATCCACAAATCAATTTGGGTTTGTTCTAGGAAGTAATATTCAAAACTGTTTGTATACAGCATCATAATGTGTTAATGTTATGAGGAAAAAGGTGAGGTATGGGAATATGGCTCTGAAAGTTGACATCTCAAAGGCCTTTGATACGATGAAATGGAGTTTCATTTTTTTAGTGTTAATAATGAATGGATTTTCTAATGGCTTCATCAAGTTTATTGGCTGCATCCTTCAGAGTTCTATGCTTTCTGTTCTTGTTAATGGCTCTCCTAGAGGTTTCTTCAAATGTTCTAGGGGGGTGAGACAAGGATATCCCTTATCTGGTCTTCTTTTTTCCATTGATGAGGACTAATTGAGCACCTGTCTTTCAGATCTTGTGCATGCTGGATTGTATCAGCAAATCATTGCTGGCAGAGGTCTTTTTGCTCCTTCACATATTTTTTATGCGAATGATATTCTGTTATTTGGAAAGGCGGACAGGGTCACGATCCATTTCATTAAGGTGGATTTTGAGCATTATGAGCTTGTCTCTGGCCAAGTTATCAGTTGGGAGAAATCCTCCATTTTTTTTTGGAGAAGGTGTTACTGTTTCAAAACAAAATAGGGTTGCTCGCATGCTTGGGGTGTGCAGAGGGTCTCTACCTTTCAACTATCTT
Organism: Viscum album; assembly: GCA_963277665.1. Lineage (NCBI taxonomy): Eukaryota > Viridiplantae > Streptophyta > Magnoliopsida > Santalales > Viscaceae > Viscum > Viscum album. The sequence goes on along the minus strand of OY728155.1, from coordinate 193,032,588 downwards.
GGGGTCCCCCTTTTCTGGGGTGCAGTGAAAAGGTGTCATCTTGAAAATATCTATCTCAAAATTCTCAATCAAATGGATACTTGGAAAGGTAAATCTATGTCTCAGGAAGGGTGGGTCTGTCTTGTTAACTCTGTGATCACCTCCATGCGTGTCTATGTTTTTTCCTTATACAGATGGCCTAGAACTCTTCTTAAGGACTTACAAAGGGATATTTGAAATTTTATTTGGACTGGGTCAATTCATGAAAGGAATCTTGTTACTGTTGTCTGGAGTGATTGCGTCTGGTCTGTTGACATGGGTGGAACGGGGCTTAAGGATCTTAAGCATTTTAATGAATCTATCATTAAAAAGTTTACTTGGTCACTTCTGACCTCCAGTGATTTTTCTTTGGAGTTTCTGTGTAACAGATTTGGATCCAATCTGGTGAATGGGTATTCTCTTTACATCCCTTCCTCGATGTGGTCCTCAATTAAGCATGCTTATTGTTGCCTCTTGCACTCCTCTAAATGGGTGGTTTCTCAAAACTCCTCATTGAACTACTGGAAGACTACTTGGTTATCATGTGCTATTGCCGATGAGTTGGTGATCCCTTATTTTTTGAAAGATCTTTCTGTTTCTAAACTTCATAATAATAGCATGGATAAGGGGCTACTTTCTAACTCTTTGAGAGTGGAGGTGGATTGTTATCAGTACTCTGCGATGGATACTCTGATTTGGTTTCCCAATCTTACTAGAAATTTCAGCACTAAGGAGGATTATAGAGCCATGTGTTCTGAGCCTTCGATGGTTCCGTCTTGGATGCTTATGTTTCATTATACTTTTATTCCACTGGCTCAATATCTGCTGTTATGGAGGATTTGTAAGTGTAGACTTCCTTTGCAGCACATGATTCAGCAAGCTGGATTTTCTCTTGCACCTGTTTGCTTTCATTGTCTTGCTGTTGACGAAACTGTTGATCATATTTTCATATCTTTTTGCTCTTCATCTGGTCTATGGAATTATTTGTAGGTTATTTTTGGATTCCGCCTGAATATGGAGAGTTTTGGAGGGTTGATGGACTCTATTTATCGAGCTGATTGCAGCTCTCAGGTGAAGCCGCTGCTCCTTTCTGCAGTTTCAACGCTGTTTTCTTTTATCTGGAGGGCTCAAAATGCTCTTGTCTTTGAGAACAGAAGCACACCATTTTCTGTTGGCATTCAGGAGCTTCATATTGATGTTCTTGCTACTGCACGGGCTCAAATTGGGGTGACGCGGAATGATATTTCAGATCTGGTTATTTTGCGAAGTTTGGGTGTTTCTGGCAGGAGTAGGAATCCGGTTATGATGAAATATATCCGATGGATCCCTCCGATCTCTCGATGTCTTAAAGTTAATGTGGATGGCGCGACTTCAAGCGCTCCGGGACCTTCAGGCTATGGTAGTGTTTTTCACACCTTCAGGGGCTTTGTTAAGGGTTGTTTCTATCACTTTTTAGGGAATGGCTTGGCGATTGAGGCAGAGTTATGGGCTATGATTAAAGCTATTCGGTATTCTTCTTTTCATGGTTGGGTGAACCTATGGATGGAGTCCGACTCCACTTTGGCGGTTGACATTCTTAGGAATCGTTCAAGGAATGTCCCATGGAGGATGTTATCTGCATGGGATGACTGTCTCAGGCGTGTGGACCAGATTTGATTGGTTTTCACTCATGTTTATAGAGAGGAAAATCAGGTTGCTAATGCTTTATCCAAGTGCTCAATTGAGGAGGTTTGCTCGTTATGGTCCTTTGTTACACCAACATTTTGTTGTGGTTTGGTTGATGCCGATGCACGTGGTGATGTGTACATGCGTCTTTGTTGATCTCATGCTTCGCCTCTTGATGTCTCTACTTTTTTATTAATAAAAATTTTCTAGGAGCAGGCTTTGCCTGCTTCTAAGTCTTTTGATTATGACTAGATACATTTCATATTTTTTATAGGCATATATATCAATACCAATTGAAGGGATTTATCCATGATTTTTTGGACTCATTAGTCTTCATGTCACCTCTATAGAACAAACAAAATTAGATTCCATAAAAATAGATAAAATAGTGACAAACCTAGACAAATCATTTGAAGGAAAACTTTCAGATGACAGATTCTTATTAATAAAAATGATGCAGGGGTAAAAATATACAATTTAATCATATAAAATATATTTTCATTTTTTTTCATTACTTATTTTGTTTTTTTTTGTTTTTAGGAAACATTGGATGCTCATTACAGTAAATTTGGATACTCCAAATATTTATTTCCTAGATTCACTACATGGATACCCAACAAACCGACCACACATGATGATGTTTGTCAATTTGTAATAAAATACATCCAACATTTTAGAACTAAAATTCATGTTATATATTTTATATTATATTTTAATTAGAATTTTTTATGATAGGGTGATGGATAAATATCATAAAAATCATGGAATGAGGACAAACACTGCGCATAAGGACCCTGACAAGTTCTACAACCGGTCAAGTATTAGTGTATATATAATAAAATTTCACTATTCAAACACATATAAAAATAAATTACTTATTTTTATCAATGTTTTTGCAGTGTCCAAAATATTTTTTTTAAAATATTGTGGTTTTTATGTTTGTAAATTTATGATAGAGATCATATCCCATCAACAAACTAGCATCCCCAAAGAGGTATTTTCAAAGATAATTACTATTTCATTTAAAATATTTATTAATCCATTGTGTATTTATATTTTTCCAGTACTACTATGAATTTAAAAAATACTCATATTCATAAGACAATATATATTTACTTAGAAAATAATGAGTAGCATGCCTGATCGTATAATGTACACAAATAACATGAAGATGTGACTTCCATAAAAGTAATGCATTATTTCATATTTATATTTAATTTATTTCTTTTTAGCATTACTCACATAAGAATTGTTTTCTTATATAAGTGGATTAATTTTTTGAGTTGGGGTGGTTTGTTCAAATATGCTCATGCTCATAAGATATTATACTTTGAGGATGCAACTGATATAATGAAAATAAGGAAATGGGTTAAGAATGTATACAACCATCATGAAAAGTTTAATTCCTACTACTTATTTAATTAATTTTGTCATCATTTTATCTACTATTTTTAAGTTATTTCCCCTATTATTTTTATTTAATACTTATTTATTTTTTTCATAGATCTTTTGTGAAGTCGTATTTTTCTTTCAACTATCTATAACAAGACACAAAAGAGATAACACGTTCCTTTCTTCCAATGTTACAATGCTTTCAATTTCTTTTTTTTGTTGAACCATCAACATTGCATATTGATTTTATGTTCTTATCCAAAAAACCTTTCTCATTTTTGAAAACCTGAATATTAGAGGAATCTCTTGTTCCCATTTTGGTGACTTCTCGTGATATAATGGGCATAAGAGCTTCCTATACTCTTATAGTTTTCAACAACGAGAAAGGTTTTTCAGCTAAGAACACCGACTCAATATGCAGTATTGATTTTTATACAAATAAAGACAATGGTAACCATGGTAACATTGGGAGTTAGGATTGTTTTGATATTTTGGGATGTGTAGGAATCAGTGGCACCTCAATCCGACACACAATGTAACTGATATGACTATAGGTGCGTCTTTTTATTTAAAATTGACATTAATTTTAGTAAAATAGAAAACTAAAACTACTCAAGACCCAAAAAAAGAATTCATATTATTTTAATACTTTAGTAAAATGATCGATAAGTCATTTAGGACTTGTAGTAATCATCCACACCTCAATCTAATGCACGATGTGACCGGTATGACTCAAAGTGTCCGTTATCAATTTAAAATTGACATTTTAGTTCAAAATGTGTCACTCACTGAAAACCGAGAAAACAAAATGATATTGTCTTAATAATTTAGGAAATATATTCATAAATAATTTGTGATTTTTAGGAATTAGTCTTATATCAACCTGATACGTGATGTGACTATTATGAGTCAAAGTGCGTGTTTCTAGTTAAAAAAGGCATTTTAGTAAAAAATAAGTGAAGTACTGAAAAATAAGAAAACACATTCAAATTGTTTTGATAATTTATTGAAATGATACATGAGTAATTTGGGACATGTAGTAATCATCCTCATCTTAATCCAATGCATGGTGTGATCAGTATAACTCCAAGTGCGTCTTTTTTATTTAAAATTGACATCAATTTTAGTAAAAAGTACAACTGACCTACCCAAACTGATAAAATGCATTATTATTGGTTTAATAATTTAAGGAAATTATAAATAATTCATTTTATATGTGTATTAATCATTCACATATTCATACGATGCACAGTGGTAATGACATGACTTTGAGTGTGTTTTTATTTAAAATTGACATCAATTTTAGTAAAAAGGACAAATGACCTACTCAAAACTGATAAAATGAATTCATATTATTTTGATACTTTAATGAAATGATACATAATTCATTTGATACATTTAGGAATCATACTAACCTCAATATGACACAATGTGTGACCGGTATGACTCCAAGTGCATCTTTTTATTTAAAATTGACATCAATTTTAGTAAAAAGGAAAATTGAACTATAAAAACTGAGAAAATGAATTTATATTATTTTTATACTTTAGTAAAATTATTTATAAGTCATTTGTGATGTGTAATAATCAACAAAACCTCAATCCAATGCATGTTGTGACTGATATGACTCTAAGTGTGTCTTTTTGTTTTAAACTGACATTAATTTTAGCAAAAGGAACGAGTGACATACTGAAAAATGAGAAAACACATTCATATTGATTTTTTAGTTTATTAAAATGATACATGAGTAATTTTTGACATTTAGGAATCACCCATGACTAAATCCAATGCACGGTGTGACCGATATGACTCAAAATATGTCTTTATTTAAAATTAACATCAATTTTACTAAAAGGAAAACTAACCTACTCAAAAATGAGAATTTTTTTATTGTTTTCATACTTTATTAAAATGATCCATGAGTCATTTGGGATGTGTAGGAATCATATTCACCTCAATCTGATGCATGGTGTGACCTGTATGACTCAAAGTGCATCTTTTTATTTAAAATTGCCATCAATTTTAGTAAAAAGGACAACTAACTTACTCAAAACTGAGAAAATACATTTTTATTGTTTTTATAATTTATAAAAATGATTCATAAGTCATTTTTGATGTGTAGGAATCAGATTCACCATAATTTGATGCATGGTGTGATCGGTATGACTCAAAGTGTCTCTTTTTATTTAAAATTGACATCAATTTTAGTAAAAATGAAAAATAACCTACTCAAAACCAATAAAATGAATTAATATTGTTTTGATAATTTAGTAAAATTGTCCATAAGTCATTTTTTATGTATAAGAATCAATCACACTTCAATCCGATGCACGGTGTGATCGATATGAATCCATGCATGTCTTTTTATTTTAAATTGACATTAATTTTAGCAAAAGGAACAAGTGACATACTAAAAAGTGAGCGAATGTATTCAGATTATTTTGATACATTAGGATAATGATCCATGATTCATTTTTGACATATAGTAATCACCTGCAACTCAATCTGATGCATGATGTGATCAGTATGACTTTGAGTGCATCTTTTTATTTAAAATTGACATCGATTTTAGTTAAAAGGACAACTAACATACCCAAACTGATAAAAATAATTTGTATTATTTTAATAATTTATGGAAAATATCCATAATTCATTTTAGATGTGTAAGAATCATCATCACCTCAATACTATGCACAGTGTGACAGGTATGACTCCAAGTGCGTCTTTTTATTTAAAATTGACATCAATTTTAGTAAAATGTACAACTAACCTACACAAAACTTAGAAAACACATTCAGATTATTTTGATACATTATTAAAATTATCCATAATGAATTTGAGATGTGTAGAAATCAGATGAACCTCAATCCAACACATGGTGTGACTGGTATGACTCTAAGTGCGTCTTTTTATTTAAAATTGACATCAATTTCAGTAAAAAGAACCACTGACCTACTCAAAACCAATAAAATGCATTCATATTGTTTTTATAATTTAATAAAACAATCAATATTTAATTTTTGACATGTAGGAATCAATCTCACCTCAATCAGACTCACAATGCGACCAATATGACTCAAAGTGTTTTTTTATTTTAAATTGACATTAATTTTAGCAAAAGGAACAAGTGACATACTGAAAACCAAGAAAACACATTCGTATTATTTTTATACTTTAGTAAAGAGATCCATGGGTAATTTTTGATATTTAGGAATCACCCGAACCTCAATCCCATGCATGGTGTGACCAGTATGACTCTCTAAGTGCGTCTTTTTATTTAAAATTAACATCAATTTTAGTAAAAAGGACAACTGAACTACTCAAAATTGAGAAAATGGATTTGTATTGTTTTGATAATTTATGGAAATTATCCATAAGTCATTTTATATGTTTAAGAATCACCCTCACCTCAATCCGATGCATAGTGTGACTAATATGACTCAAAGTGTGTATTTTTATTTAAAATTGACATTAATTTTAGTAAAAAGGACAACTAACCTACTCAAAATCAAGAAAATGAATTCATATTGTTTTTATACATTAGGAAAATGATCCATAATTCATTTTTAACATGTAGGAATCAACCCCACCTCAATCTGATGCATAGTGTGACCAATATGACTCTAAGTGTGTCTTTATTTAAAATTAACATTAATTTCATTAAAAACAACAATTGACATACTCAGAATTGAGAAATTTTTTTTAATAGTTTTTATACTTTAGGAAAAAATCCATAAATCATTTGTGACATGTTGGAATCAACTATACCTCAATACAACGCACAATGTGACCATTATAACTCCAAGTGTGTATTTTTATTTAAACTTGACAATTTTTAATATATTCTTTCATATTAATGTTTGATTTATTTATTTATAATATTACTAACATATTTTTTTTTTATTATATAGGTGGATTATTTTTCTCGGGTTGAGGTAATTTGTTTGATAATGGATACCATGGGTGGAAATTTTTGATAGGGGATCATGGATTCTAAAGACGACGGAACATTAATTTTTTAAATGTTTGTGGACAGTAATTGTAAATGTAATTATAAAAAAAATTGTTTAAAATGTATATAGTAGTGTTTTTTTTATTCGTGATGTAAAATTTATTTCAATTAAATTTTATATTTTTTGTATAGGTTACAGGTTGCTGTAGTGTGCTGATATACAAACAACACACTATAACAGGTGGCCTTTATGAGTGCTTTTTTAGTGCTGATAAAGGGGACCTCCCTTTAACAATGATGAGATTAATAGTTTTTTTTAGCACTTTTAGAATCCTTTTTGAACACTGTTAAAGGGAATATATGCATTAGTGTCTACAGGTATGGATAAGGGCAAGCTCCATGCTACAAAGTTTTGATATTCTCTACCTTTAGATGGAGCATATGAGCAGAGGATTGAGTATATGATCAAGATGCTGGTAAAGTAGCCTTTTGTTTTTTTTTTGTATATCATGGTTGTATATTATTGTCCCATTTTTACCTTTTTTACATCATTATTTCATGAATCCATGTATATGACATTGCCTAGTGTATTTTGATATTATCATTCAGTTGTTCAGTTATTCATTCTTCTACTACTTATTTATTATGTTTGTTTATATCTGCTTTTTTTATTGTATGATTATTGTGATATCCACTATGTTACTCTGATATGAGGGTATAATCTCCCCACTATACAAGCTTTACACCCCAACCACTAGTCGACAACCTCTAGTGTATGGGGAGGTGCGCCTGAGGCCATGTGACCCACCAGTTCGAGGCACAGGTTAAGTGGATCTTGGTTTGGGACGTTAAAATGTAGTATTAGTTATATTTTTCCATTATATTATTTCTTGGGTACTAGATGAGTGACCAGGGATTAAAGGAATTTGGAAATGACCCTGTGCTTGGATGTAGTTAACCCATGTACAGGGGAAACCCAAATTACTTGGGATGGGGAATTTCAGTTATTGATTATGCCATTTATAGTAGATACAACTTCAGTGTTGGGTGATGCACATGTCTTGTGATGTTATTGATGATGGTATTATTATAGTTATTATTTATTTTACCTAGGCATGATGGAATGATGGAGTTTCATTACATGCATCATTATAGGCATAATAGGACTAATATGCTATGCATTTTTCCATGTCACATATAATTTTAGAATGTATTTTATTTTTTCATATTACTGGTGCCTTGATTATTGTATGTAATTGTGTTGACTTTCCTTTTAGGGTTTGTAAAACATAATTGTTACTTAAAGTTCCCACCTTAACCTAATAGTGCGTTCCTTCATAGGTTAAAGCAGACACTTTGAGTAGTTAATTATGGCACGTTGAGCCATGGACCATTGGATGCATGAGATGAAACGTATTATGGTATGAATTAAGTGGATGCCATATTTTGGTTTATAAGGAGTATGGGCCCTTATGGATTGGAAATGGTGATCCATTTAATTCAACCATTTGAAGAGATTTAAATATTTTAATGCACACAAATTTAAAATGAATATGACTTATAAAGTAATAATGACCATCATATACATGCAAAATAGAGACCTAGACCCAAACCCAGCCTTAATAGTGGGTAGTTAGCGTGTCTCTTATGTTCTTATGACCATTATGGTATTTTCTTTGATGCCAAGACCTGACTTTAGGATCAGGAAGAGGGGTATGATTTGTCTATAGGAAATATATGCACCTATTTTAGTTTTCTATCTGCAATATTTTCAATTGTTAAAATCTATTCTAAGGAGTGTATTTTGTATTTTAGTATCATACCTCTATGATTTCCTCTAGTTTTACTTCCTAAAGGTGGTGATGACCATGCACCTGAGGCGGTGGGCCTTGAGCTTCCAATGATTCCTCCTGTAGTTCCACCTGTGGCACTTCTCCCTATTTTTGATATGGGCATCGATTCTCAGTTCTGAGAGGTATTTCTATATATGTTGTAGTGTATGAAAGGTGTTGTTTGATCTGTACCAAGTTTGGTAGAGTTGACTTGGGAGTTCCAACAAAAACATCTTCCCACCTTCTCGGATGATGACAAACCACATGTTGTTGAGTTGTGGCTTGAATCTATTCTTTCTATATTCAAGTATCTAGAGATTTCTTTAGAGAAGAGGGTCAAAAATGATGCTTATATGATGTGTGATTCTACCAAGTAGTGGTGGGATGTTATTACCCAGGCAGATTGGCATCGTGATATGGTCTACGTAGATTTCCAGATTATATTTTACGATTATTTATTTCTCTAGGCTCTGAGGGATGATAGAGCTAGAGAATCCTAAACCTACAAAAGAGAGCTATGTTTGATATGGAATAATATGATCACTTTATATAACTATAGCCGTTCTCTACTACTTTTGCATATGATGATCTTATGACTGCCAGGCGATTCGAGGATGGATTCGTATACGCCATCCGATCGCAGGTCAATGTCTTTTGGTTAACAAGAATATCGGAGATAGTCAACCAATCCCTTATTATAGAGCGTAATTTTAGGGAAGTTTATGGTTTGAGTTAGTTTCGTTATGCACCTAGATCTATCAGTGCTTATACTTCTGGGCTAAAGAGACGTTTTTTAGGCTATTCAGGGAGGTAGCAGCAGACAAACTTCTTATGATAATAACTTTCTAATATGTCATCAGTGTGGGAAGATGGGACACACGAAGCCTTAGTTTTTACAAGATATATTAGAATGTAGAGGCTATGTTAGGATGGTTCATATACAACATTTATACAAATTTTTTCTATTAGCACCTAGCGAGCAGGGATCCACTCCTACCCTACATTTCAGAGTGGGGTCGGTAGGATCACGTTAGATAGGAATCTAGAATACCATCGACTACTCAAACCAAGGTGGCCGTTAGGGTAGAGGTATTCAGACTCATGAATATTAGTGCCAACAGAGTGGTCTTGCTAAGGGTAGTCAATAAATGACTTAGAGCCACTATACAAGCCAGTTACATGCAGTACAATTGATGCTGGAGAAGCAGAGCACCAAATCTTCTACAGTTTGAGGTACTATTCTAGTAGCCTCCACTTTAGTGTTTGATTTATTTGATATAAACACATATCAATATTTTATATATGAGAATATTATGGAGAGTCTGGTCATTGATATCGATCACTTATATCTCATTATGATTCTTGATACCTAGTTAGGTATTCAGTTAGAGGGTGTTCGCTATTGTAAGGATTGTCCCCTTGATATTGGCAGATACCTTTTTGTGTGGAATATTTTTGTCCTTTACATGATGGGATTTGATGTAATCATTAGAATGTAATGGTTAGTTCTCTATCGACCCCATATTGACTGATATCATTAGAGGGCAATGTTTACATCACCATAGGGTAGTATACCTATGCATGAGGGATAATGGGATATACAAGCTATGCGATTAGTACCCGAGCAACAGAGGCTGGGCAGTGTGAAAAATCAGATCGCCCATCTTTTCTTAGATGATTAGGGGTTATGACTTGATGTTTTACCTATTATAGTGGAGCATTTTAGGAATGTCTTCCCTGATGAATTCTCTACTCTACCTCTGCTGCAAGAGGTAAAGTTTACCATTGATCTTATTCCCGGAGCAGCACCAATGACCATTATTCATTGTAGGATGGCACAAATGGAGATTCTAGAGCTCAAAAATTATTTGTAAGATCTAGAGACTAAAGGATTCATACACCCCATCACTTCTCCTTGGGGTTTGATGATCCTTTTTTCCAAGAAGGCGGATGGTACCCTTAGGGTTTTCATGTATTACCGCCATTTGAACCAGCTCACAGTGAAGAATCGATATCCATTGCCTAGAATATATGACCTCTTTGATCATCTCAGAGGAGAGAGAGTGTGTTTTCAAATATAGATTTGAAGTCAGGCTATCATCACCTACATGTCAGGTCATTAGACATACCTTGGAAAACTTTTAGAAGAAGGTATGGTCTCTATGAGTATATGGTCATGTTGTTCAGTCTCACAAATGCACCTAATATTTTTATGCCTCTTATAAACCAGGTTTTCTACCTATATCTGGATTTATTCATGGTAGTATTTGTTGATGATATATTAGTGTATTCACACTCAAGACATGACCATGCTAACCATCTTGATATCATGTCGAACACACTGAGAGAGAATCATCTTTATGCACAACTTATCAAATTCCACTTTTGGATCAACAAAGTCCACTTCTTGGGTCACATTATCTCAGATTCAAGAGTTTTAGTAAGCCTAGAGAAAGTGAGATTTTAGTTTTCTAGGAGTAGACCAAGAACATCTTGGACATACATAGTTTCTTGGGGCTATTCGGGTATTATAGACACTTCATCCAAGATTTATCATGTCCTGAAGAGCCGCTTACATGATTGACAAAGAAATATGTGAAACTCATATGGTCAAAAGCTTGTGAATCATCCTTTTAGGATTTTAAGGGAAGATTGAATTTGTTACCTATAATGATTATGCTAGATCCAGGAAGGAGCTATATAGTCTACTATGATGCATCAAGTATTAGACTTGGAGATGTCCTAATATAGGACGAGTGATTCATTACATACAGGTCTCATCAGTTGAGGCCTTATGAGAGTAATTAATCGACGCAAAACCTCAAGGTAGCTATTTTAGTTCATGCTCTACACTATTGGACACACTATTTACTTAGAGAGCATTTTTTTGGTATACACTGACCACAAAATCCTCAAGTACATCTTACACAGTGGGATCTAATTCTCAAGCAGTGTAGGTGTGTGGAGTACCTAAAGTCATTTGATTTTGAGATTGCCTACACACCTAGTAAGGGAAATATTGTAGCCGATACTTTGAGTTAGAAGACTCAGACATAGGTAGTTTAGGAGGTCAGTGACGAATAGAAGCTTATAAACTTATTCTTAGAGATGAAAATTGAGGTTTAGGAGGATCATGGTCATACTATCCTCATTGCCTCATCAGTGACCTCTACTCTTTTATAATAGGTAATAAAGAGGCAACTATCTAATCCCGAAGTCCTTGTCCTAAGGGAAAGTGTCTTGGATGATGATACATCTTCAGGTTGGGATGTGAATGGGGATGGTACTCTACTATTCCATGGGTGTGTATGGGTCCCAACAAACATCAGAGAGAATCTGATGCGGGAATTTCATTCCTTGATATGGGAAATTCATCATGGTTTCACCAAGATGTATCAATACTTATGGCAATAGTATTGGAAGCCTAGTATAAAATGGGAGATTGTTGGTTTCATCACTCAGTTTTCCACCTATCAGTAGGTGAGGGTAGAACATCAGCATCCATAGGGGATTTTACATCCATTTTCCATTCCCAAGTGGAAATGGGATGATGTATCTATGGATTTCATGATTGGTTTACCCAGATCACCTCATGGAAATGATACAATGTGGGTTTTCATTGATCTTTTGATTAATGTATCACATTTCTTACCTATGCGAGAGAACTTCTTGGTAGAATAACTAGGGAGGTTGTACATCAGGGAGGTTTTATGTCTTCATGGAGATCCTCATTCTATTGTTTTTGTTAGTGATGCTTACTTTACATCATGGTTTTGGCAGGTGTTATAAAAGGCCTTGGGTATACAAGTGATTCTGAGCACGACCTATCAGCCCTAGACTGATGGACATACAGAGCATATGATTCAGGTGCTAGAATACATGCTTCGTGCATGTGTCCTTAACTTTGGGGGTTCCTAGGATAAATAAATTCCCCTTATTGTGTTTGATCATATTAACATCTTTCAGGATACCATCGAGATGGATCCTTTTGAATCCTTATATGGTAGGTCTTTCTGTTCACCTTTGTGCTATCTAGAGGTAGGGGAGGAATCTATGTTTGGACTACATATCATGCAGGATACTATAGAGTAGGTCCAACTGATAAAAAAGTATATGATGACAGCTCAGTCCAGAAAACAGTTGTATGATAACAGATGCCGGCGAACTCTCAAGTTTGAGGTTGGAGATTGAGTTTTCTTGTGAGTCTCACCCAGGTTGGGCCATAGACGTATTTAGAGGTAGGTTAATCTCTCACCTAGGTTTGTTGGACCCTTTTAGGTTGTAAGAAAGATCAGAATAGTGGTTTACTAGATATGACTTCCCTGGAGATACTGAACTATGAATGATGTATTTCACGTATTTTAGCTTCACCGATATCATCTATACCCATCAAATGTCTTTCAACATGATGAGGTTGAGTTGTATGCATATGATTCCTTTGAGGAGTATCCTATTCTTATTGTGGATCAGAGTGTCAAGAAACTTTGAGGGAGGTTAGTTCATTTGGTACAGGTGCTATGGTAATACGGTCGAGTACAAGATGGGACCTGGGAATGAGAAGTTGATATACGATCTCGGTGGCCAAAGCTTTTCTCAGATGATACCTCTTTATCCTCATAAGGTCAACTTGGGGATGAGTTGCTTTAAGGAGGGGAGGTTGTAACGAACCATCTTTTAATGATGGTACAACTTGTTTGTTTTATGTTTAAATTATTTTAAGCACCCTTATAATGTTACAAAATGGAGTCATGGGGGTCACGAGGGTGTATGGGGCTTGTTCAGAGCTTGAAACCCTAAGAATTTGGAAAATAAACTAGGTCTCATGGTTAGTAGAAACCATGAAGCCTAGCCTACATGGTCTCTACTAACCATGCAGGGTGAGACAAAGGACCAGTAGGGGTGCCATGGTTTTTTTGAAACTGTGCAACCTAAAGCATACATGAAAGCCACTTGTAGTTTTTGAAAGTATCTTTTTTTCATGGTTAGTGCATAGTTAGGGAAACTATGTGCCTTAATTGTGTTGGGATTTTCCTTGGGTAGTAAGGGGAGCATGGTTTGTGCACGGTTTGGAAAAACCGTGCGTCCAAACTGTTCACCCCTATATTTGAGTGTGAAAAGTCCAAATTTTCCTTAATGAATCTTTAAACTTATTTTTCTTTTCCTCCCTCTTCATTCCAGTGGATGAGAAGGCTACCTCCTCCTATGAGCACTTTTCTTCTCCCACCTAGGTTATTCGATTTATTCCATAACTGGAGTCTAAATCAAGATATGTTGAAGGTGTTGGATATCTAGAGGTATGTTCTACCTTCCTATACCTTCATATCCTGGTTTATCTTCGGATATGTTTCGCCATTTAGGTGAAATATCTTTTCCCCTATTTTCAGGGAATTGGACTGTTTCTTCGATTTCTACCAACCTATTTCGAATATGAGGCCACCATTGGATAGGGAGTCATCAACAACCCTAATCTAGGCAGTCTCATTGTTTTTTCCAAAAGTTTGGGTATTTTCATAGTCGTTCCATTGGTCCACACACTGAACTTTTTCATACGTCACCCTAAAATGGATTTATTTATACCAAATTGATATACACAACTTTTATAACTCACAAGGACCATTATTTATTAGATTAGAATATGTTGACCTTAGTTATGGAAACCCCTTGGGTGTTCTAGATTGAATTTCCATTTATAGTTAATTTTTTAAATACCCAGAACACCTACTAAGTGTTTGTATTGGGTTGTAAAGTGATTTTACCTATATTATATAAATGTCAAATTAACCCAAGCACATCCTAAGTGCTTGGATTTCCTTATAAAGGGAATTTACCATGTAGGTAATTTCCCTATTGTGAATGGCACCTCCTAAGCACCTCTTTGAACCTTATAAATTGAATTTCCATGCATTGTTTAATTTAATGGCATGTATTAAATTAAAGGTATTATTAATGATAGATTTAAATTCCTTAAATAAATGAAATGGATTAAATGGAATGACTTATAAAGGGTGGTAAATCCATTCCGTTTGTTCATGATTTATTAAATTCTCATTGTGGGTTGTAATGCCTTGTTTATAATTGGACTTGACTATTAAGACAGATGAGACGTAATGCTACATGTATTTTATTATAAATGTGATTAAACCTTGATATAGGTTGTGGTGTGATGGTAAGGGTCCTGTTGGGCATGATAATTCATGCTCCCTTACATCGGGTGTTGAGCATGACATCTCACACTATTGACACTATTTGGACAGTGGGCATGCCACACCACGTCCCTTATTTTGAGTGTTGAAATGATGGAACACTCACTATATAAAGTGATGAGAATGAAATATCCCAATAATTATGATATTTAGGGCATGTACCTATTGATTGATCTTATAGGATCGTTTAGATATTTCATGGATGTCTGAGTTACACACCAGTCTAACCAACACCTAGTATTCCAGGTATATGGCCACATAAGTCTGCACGTACTTAGTACATATAGGTGTACATGATATATAACTATATATTTATAAGTATTATTACTATATATATAGTTACTGATTAGAAACTCTTCCATCCATGAGCTGAAGCAGGTAGAGCTTGTAGGTGTCCTTTAAGAACCTGAGTGGGTTGGTATTTATTTTTGCATCTTTGTTAATTTATTATTTATACCTACACAATGTTTAGATATGATCACTACTTTGATTACATCTAGACACCATTGGTGATGGCCTATTGGGATTTTATCTCACACCCTACTCGGGTCACCTTTGGTGCCCGATTAGATTACTTGTCTACGAGTACAGATAAGGGAAAGCACCCTATTATAGAGTTTTGATATGATTTATCTTTAGATAGAGCATAGGAGTAGATGATTGAGAATATGCTTAAAATGCTAGTGGAGTAGATTTTTTTTTTCTTTTTGTAGTTTTTGTATAGAATGGTTGTATATGTCTATCCCCTATTCCCCTTTTGTACATCATCATGCCATGCATCCATGTATATGACATTGCCTAGTGGATTTTGATATTATTATTCAGTTGTTCAGCTATTTATTCTTCCACTCCTTATTTATTATGTCTGTTTATATCCAATTATACAATTGTATGATTATTGTAATATCCACCATGTTAATCTGATATGAGGGTATAGTCTCCCCCACTATACCACCTTTACACCCTCACTACTAGTAGGAAGCTTCTGGAATATGGGGAGGTGCACCTGCGTCCATGTGACCCACCGGTTTAGGGCACATGTTAAGTGGATCTCGAGTTAGGACATTACAAAAAGTGTATATCTGAAAAATGCCTTTTCAAACTTACAGAATAAGATTTAATAATAAGATAAAGTCACAACAACAACAATAGCAATGATTTGATTAGATAGATCAAATCATGTATGTCTCTAAAGTGTATCTTTGAAGGACACATCTTTTTTCTTTACAATGTATATATTGTATATGTTTTTTAGATGATGAACATCAATATTTATACTATAGGGTGAAAAGATCCAGGTCAAACACTTCCAGAAATATCACATAATAAATCACAAATATTTGAATTCAAAATTATTCAAGAAAGTCATAACTCCTTATAAAAATAGAAATAATTTAATCCATTGAGTATGAGCCTTTGAATAAATTGTGAAATATATTTAAATATATATTTACTTTTGATGAAACTATTTAACAAAAAACAAATAATATCTTTAATTTAAAACTCCATTATTGATTGGTCAAACATAGGGCTCCTTTGCATAGAGATAAAACTCCAAAAGTAGGGTTGACAACGTATGATTTTTTACAAAAGTAAGGTTAATGAACCATACATTATTTCCTTTAAACATAGGGTTTATTCTAAATGTAGGGTCATTGATCCATACTGTAACGACCCAAAGTTTCGTTAATGGAAATCCCTCTTGATCTAATTAAATGTATCTTTATGTTTATATAAAATATCAACTTCTTTGGTTTTATGATAAGAATTTTGACCTTTGATAATATATCTGTTGAACAGTGATCACATGATTAGTATAAATATAGGACTTTAACAAATCCAATTTACTCAGACAAAAGAAGCGATGGTATCATCCAATAGAATTGCTCCATACGAAGACCATTTGTCGGAGCTTGGAAAAGAGGTGGAATCCTTGGACTTCTCTTTTGACCAATCCCAAGCTGAGATTCACCATGTTAATCTCGAACAGGACCGTCTATGGGAGAAGTGGAAGTTGATAGAGATTACCACTCGAGCGATGTTATCCGAGACACCCCAAGAGTCTGTTACCATCGCACACCTTACCCTTAGGTCTTATGCGGCTGTTTTAAGGGGTTATGTAACAAATCTCTAGTACTATGTTCATGTATATTATTTTTTTATATAATAATGAATATACCTCCTTGTCATTTTTGATACATTTTAAATAATTTTTAATGTACAAATAGTGTTTTTTAGTTATTATTTAATTAAGAAATCAATTTTATTAAATGAAGGGATTTTTTAATTAAATAATATTTTAATAAAATATTATTATTATTATTATTAGATTAATTTTATTATATATAAATGATCATATAATTGTATGAATGCAATTATAATTTTTATTTAGGTTTGAAAGCCATTTTTGTCAAAACCCGTGAATTTTCGATAAATGTCGGTTTTTATTTTAAAAGTGAAAATTAGCATATTTAAAAAATTATTTAGATAAAATAAATGTTATTTCTGGAATCATGATGTCTAAATTATCCAATGGTGAATTTTTCATAATTTTCTGAGATAGTCAAATTTTTGACTAAAAAATAAATACCGTTTAAATATATAATGTGTTTTATGACATCATAATGACCCAATAGTGATGTAATAAAATACTATAATCTTTATTTTCTGCCAATATATGTTTTAACTTTAAAATAATGTGATTTTGGTTTTGTTTGGATTACTTTTAAAAGGATTAATGGACCCCTCAAGACTTATTAAACACCTTGTCTTTTTAAATTAATTTCCATGGAAGTATGACTCACCTCCACATAAGCAACCCTATTATTTTAAGAAGTTCGGACTTTGGACTTATAAAATATTGTTTTCCTATTCCCTTTTCCAAAAATCATGGGCAAAAACCATGTTATTATTTGTGTTTTGGATTAATTTAATGTAAGGGGACCCAAACCTAAATAATAAAGAATTCTCGCACCTTTCCTATATAAACCCACCCAAGCTCCCACTTCCTCCTCACTCAAAGACTTTGGAGTTCGTCCAAAAACTTCCCTACTCTCTATAAAATCCTCCCAAGGTTCCCCAAGCTCCAAAGAAGCCTCTCACAAGCCTCTCTATAGCCTTTGGAAGCACACTTCCAAGTAAGGGTTTTTCTTCCTTTCTCATTTTTGTCAATTTTATTTAAGTTGTATTGCCATTTTAATTTAAATTATGAATGTTGGGGTATGGTTTCACACCTCCCCCATAATTCCCTCTTATTGTTTGAATGATTTTAGACCCCTTTCTCTCTCATTAAATTCCTCCCATGTACACCCGTTACTATGCCGAAATTCTGAAAGGAACTTCTCTCTGTTCTTTTACATTCAAGCAATAATTTTTTATCATGAATCTAAATTCCATTACAATTGTTGGGAAATGTATCTATATGACCTCCTTACTGTACATTACATTTTAATATGATTATTAACCCCTTTCTCTCTCATCAACCATTTTTTTATGAATTTTTATGTCACGTCGTTACGCTGCCGAAATCGCACCGATTTTCTAAGCCAATGCCATTGTGTAGTGGATACCATGCCCATTTATCCATCAACGGTATTCAACTTTATGCACATTTACTTATTGATTACAAAGTTTCATGTATGAATTCCACATTCTTTTATCATGGAATAAATGATTATGTTTTATAAATCCATGTTTTATGATCCATGTGGCACACTTATGCATGAAATGAAATGTTTAAGAAGGGTGCGCCCTTATAGCGCTCCAATGAATTGGGTAAAGTATAGTATCCTGATACGTCATGTGAAATGAGTGTTGACTCATGCTAATTCAAGTGCAACTAGGGTTTAGTCGTGATTTATGTGCAATGAGGATTTACTCATGCTCTATGTGCAATGAGCCTTGGCTCATGCTAATTCCATGTTAAGTGTTGTTGCCACATTTCCATGTTATGATTATCATGCTTTATCATGCCTTTATGTTAATTTTTCTCTTGTGCTCTATTTATATGCCTATTGTCTAACATGCATTTTACTCCTCATGTTATTCCATGTGTATTCCCTTACTGGGATTTATAGCTCACCCTTTTCTTATGCATGTCCTCAGGTTATCCCATGCAATGCTAAGTACGAGGGAATGTAGTGGTCATGTAAAGGAAGTTTTCAATAAAGATGTTGTATTTCATTTTTTAAGTTTTTATGTAA
Organism: Viscum album; assembly: GCA_963277665.1. NCBI lineage: Eukaryota > Viridiplantae > Streptophyta > Magnoliopsida > Santalales > Viscaceae > Viscum > Viscum album. The sequence goes on along the minus strand of OY728155.1, from coordinate 193,013,324 downwards.
TGATCCTAAGCCCTAAATACACTAAACCTCTCAATCTTCTTTGTTGTATCAAGTGAAGTTTTATGTAATAAATCATGTTTAATATGTAATAAAAAGCAGGGTTGTCATACATACTTTCCAACAATGTAGGGTACATGATCCATATGTGTTATTCCAAATAAAGGGTTTCTAAACCATACTCTATGCTTATAAACATAGGATATGAATAGTGTTTTCAGAATACTTTCAAACACGTTCAGTATAATTTAAACAAATATTTTTCCATGGATTAACAACTTGTGTATGCTTCCAACATATATTCTAACTAATATCATTTTCCTTAAATTCACTTAAAAATAACTTTATTAGTAACAAAAATGTGGGTGTTTTTGAGAATTAAAACCAAAAAGAAATTAATGAAATTGTTGAATCAACACATGCTCAATAGTCTCTCCTTTTTGTTGATAAAAAACTCATAAAATAAATATAAAAAAATTAAAGCAAATAAGCACATTTCTTTAAGAACGATCCTTTTCTTTAGAAATTTTCATAAACTCCCCTATAAATCCCCCTATAATTATTAAAATTCCCCATAAAAATTTCTCCCCATTTTTTTTACATTAAAAATATTATAATAAAATGTACTAATATAAACTCCCCCTAAATTTATGCAAGAAGGATATAATAATTCATGAGAACATATATAATATTATTCAATGAATAATAAGAATTTTTAATAAATGTAATAAATAATTTAATTCATTCCATAATACTTTATAAATATTTAAAATAACTCCCCCTATATCATAACATAATTCAAGGAATAAAATAATAATATTTTCATATGTTATAAATGAGAAAAATATTTAATCCATTTAAGAGAATTTTATTATGCACTGTAATAGAATAATTGACTACATATAATGAAATTAAAACATTTAAGCACATGTTTATATGTAATATGACCATTAAAAGTATAAAATTAAAAAATAAATTACGAAACAAATATTTACTAAACAAAAAATTTAAACAAAATGATATATAATAAATTGAATAAACTACAGATATGAAGAGAAGTCAGGATGTTAGGAAGGACTAGAAAAATCATCTAAACTTTCAAAACATTGAACTTTTTCATTAAAATATACTAAAATTATTGATAGTTGTTCTATTCTTATTTGAATGTTTGTAGTTTTTTGATACAATGAAGAGGAAGAGGAAAATATTTTTACCAAAAACTCTTTCATCATATCAAGGTCCAACTTAGTTTAACTTCTTTTCTGAGTAACTCCAACTGTCTCATTATTTCTACTTTAAATTCTTCAAAGTCTACTTTTGAAATAGAACTTTCTTTCTAATTATGATACTTACTTTGAATTGTATTAAAAAATATTTTTGAAACTAATAATCTTTGTATATCTTAATATGACTTTCTAGACACATTCATATTATCATGAAACTTCACTATTTCTTTATTTAAAAAACTAACCTTAAATAGAAGCTCTTCATAAGACATTTCACCTTTAAACTTTAAGATTATAGAACTTCTAGTTCTTCAAAACCATGTTCTCCATTATCTCTTTTAAAATATTCTTCAAATTAATCCTTAATATACAAAACCGATTGTTATCTTAATAGGTTAGAATAAGGATTACCTTTCGTTATCTTTTGAGAAAAAAAATTACTACAAACTTAAAGTTCTTGATCACTTCATCTTTTCTCATATTGGTTTCATAAGTCTTTTAAAAAAGATATTTCAAAGAAGAAAAAACAATTTAAAAAGTCTATAGAAAACAATAAGTTTTGTTTTGTCAATTTTATAGACAATACTTCATATTATGGAGTTGAAAATTCATATTTAATCATTTCAAATTTTAACTTTTGAAAAGAAATTTTATGTAATAAAGTTATTCAAACACTATATAAAAGAATTAAATTTATAAGAAAATAAAATTTAAAATAAATACTATGTTTAAGGGATTTAACAAATAATATATAATATCTCTCTCCCCCCATATAAAATAATCAATGCATTAAAAAAATATGTATAAAAAATGTAAGACCCCGGGGCACCCTGAGAGGGGAGGGGTGAATCAGGGTGACAACTTTTTCTTTTAAACTGAGGATCTTGTTCCCACGTTGGTAGGAACTAGTTAAACCTGTATGAAGAATATGATCTATAATGAAACATTAACATGCAAAGAGATGACACAACAAATTTTACTTGGTTCACCGCTAAGGGATACGTCCAAGGAGCATACGTGGACAAGTTTTCAGGCATACCAAATTCCACTATTCTTCACTAGTTGTGGATTACAAAGGTTCGGGAACAGTCACTTTGTCCCAGGCTCACTACCTTTACAATTGTTCTGGGATGGCTCACTACGTCCCACAGGTCACTCCCGTTGACTCCCCCTGGCTCACTGCCATTGGTGAAGTCCCACTCAGTTTATAGCCATGAAGGTCTCTTCATCATTGCTCAATGAGTGCATCCTATGAATTATGTGGATGCTCTGTTGAACTCCAACTATCACCCGTGAACTGATCTACAACTTTCGTGCAGCACCAAGACAACCGGCAAGCCTCAACAGCACCTGGCGCGCAACTCCAAGGCGGCGCACAACTTTCAAGGACGGCGCGCAAGTTATAACTGTCGCATAAGTCCACCTTCGACACTTGCGTGATTCAGTCTTCTTTAAATACAAACTTACGTGACTCCACTTCTTTTCAACTCAAGTTGATTTTGAAACCTAATGGAAACCTATCGCGCAACTTCAATTCTGGCACGCAAGTATCACCAAATCACTTGCGCGACTACTGTATGGGCAGCAAACAACTGCCGTGCTGCTCCACCATGCGCGACCACCAACACTTGCGTGACTTCAACACCTTCATGAAAAGAGATCTGAATTTCTTCAAGTCCAAAGTTCGTGTTGAATGAGGAGGGGTGGTCCTCTATTTATAGGCATTCGGATACCCTGCGCGACGGCGCACAAGTCTTCCCTCGGCGCGCAAGTCTCGGCGCGCAACCCTTATGTCCTCCTAGACACTTGCGCAACAAACTTACAATATTGGGAACCCCTATTTAATTTGACATATTTTGATGATCAAAACACGATGGTCAAATGGCGCGCAACTTTCCAATCCTCTAAGGTACTGGTGCGCAAGTCCTTTCACGGCGCGCAAGTCACTTGCGCGACCAAACCAATACTTGCACGACCCTCTTTCCTTTGCCATATTTTCATGTTCTCATTCTGAAAAATATCAGGCGCACAAGTTTCCAAGCCTCCAAGGCCTCGACACACAAGTCTCTTTTCCAAAAACAAATTTCTCCATATTTCAAGTTTTGAGGCCCAAAAATTTGGCAAACACTGGGAAACGACGCCATATTCAATACTGTTGTCTGCTTGAACTGTATGATCACTTTGCTGGTACACGTTCTGAACTTCCACTGAGGATTGAAAACAAACCCAAACCATACTCCAATTCGTGCATAGAACATCCAAGGTTCCAACAAAAACAGTGATGGAATAATTCCTAGGTTATTAGTTCTAAGGATTTTTTTGTAATGAATTACTTTAGAGATGATCACTCCTTAATAGATATTTTCATATAATACTCATATGTCCACTTAATGATTTAATGATGTAGTTTATTGGTATAATCCTGCAAAATATCAAATATAAGTACCTTTTGGTACCAACATTATTTTGGGTTCGGTAGTGTTAGCAACTAAAGTTTTGGGTAAACAAATTTGTTTATTTTTCATAGAGATTATACTATTCAAGTTAAAAAATTATTTTGAACAATAAAAATTATTAATACTAGAAATTTGAGGTTTTTTAAAAAAACATCCATTTTCATAATTTCCATTAACACCACAATAAAAACATTTAACAGTTGACATGATTTTTTTAATCAAACCACGAACAAAATAATTCCTATACAATTTTGGTCTTTCACCATTACTACCTATACCAAGTTTTCCTTTATGAATTTTATTTTTACCAAGTATTTGATTTAAATAATTTTCTACCTTGATAATAATACTAGAATATTGTTTTAAATGATCAAATTAAACCAATAATTTTTTAATTTTAGTTTCATGCAAATTAAAATAAATTTTGGAAGAATTAGATTTTAAATCTATAATTTATTTTGACAGGATTTCTTTATCTAATAAAATAGAATCAGAAGTTTTTCTAAGTTTTCTATGATATTTATTTAAGGATTCGAATTTATCTTATAGCATAAAGAAATATTTATTTAATTCATCATAAGAAAGTTCTTCAAAGTTATATTTTTGAGAGTGAGAATATTGTACCTCATCAGTATGAGTCATAATTCATACCATTCATTCTTTATATTTTGCCTCTGATCTTGTAGAAGATTCATCTTTTGAACTAGAATAATCATTCCAAGTAGAATTTATAATTTTCTTTGATTTTATTTTATAATTGGCTTTCCTTTAAGCTTTAAGTAAAGGAAAATTAACATTTGTATGAAGTTTTTCTTTTCATTCACAACATTTATTCTCTTCAGTCCCTTTCTTTTTCTTGTTGTATAGTTTTTCAAACCTTTTAAAAATATTTGATAAATCTTTATATGTATTTGGATGACTTGAATCAGATGATTCATCCATAGTTGTTTTGAGAGTATCTTCTTTATATTTGATATGATTTTTAGCTTTAGCCCACATCTTGAATTTATACATCATCAAGGTTCCAATTATCTATTTCATTGCTAATTCCTTCACAAGTGTAGATTGTTTTATAGCAGTAGATATTCAATTCTGTTTAAAGGGTAAAACTCTAAGTACTTTTAATGTTTGATCTAATTTCTTAACTAGATATCCCAAGGTAGCAATATTATTAACAATTTATACCAGTCTCCCATTTATCTGAGTGATATTTTCATCTTTATGAATTCTGAAAGTATCAAACTTTAACTTTGTAGTAGTGTACATTAATTATCTAATATTTTCAGTTCCTTCATAGGTAACAACAATGGTTTTCCACATTTCATAGGTAGTAGAACATTGAGAAACTCGATTAAAATCATCAATCCCTAAACCAAATACAATATCATTCATTACTTTTGAATTTGGATCATATTATATTTATTGATCATCTTTCCATTTTTTCAGATCTTCCTTAGGAATTTTTTAAGGTTTGAAAAACTTTAAATAAACTCTTATTCCAAAATTTTTCAAATAAATAATCATGTGAGCTTTCTAGTATCCAAAATTATCACCATTAAAATAAGGTTCAAAGATCAATGACATACCTTCTCTAGAATCATCCATTTCAGGATTTTTCTTTATCTAAATCTTTAAATCAGGATTGTTAGAGCTAGAAAAAATATTTAAAATTTCACAAGATCCAAAAACTCTTATATAACTAGATTTTCTACTTTGATACACTTGTTGGTATCAGATATAAAAATAGACCCCAACCCTTTTGTACTACTAATAGGTATCATGTAGAATATTCAAGGAGTTATAAAATGAGAAATAGAGCACTTAATCCAATATTAATTTTCGATATTTATAAGAATTTTTAAAAAATAGCACCTTACCTATGATATCAATTGTTGTGTTAGAATGACTATGATGAATACATAGGGGTGGGGGTGAATTGTGATACTTTAAAATTTTTGATAGATTCAAAACACTTCTCTTATTATGAAGTGATTCTTTCATTATCTCTTAAAGATGAGTGATTAGAAGAAATAAATAAGGAAAAGAACACAATGGCGTATAGTGGTTCAAGGCATAAAGATACCCTATTCCACTCCACCAACACTCTCTCAGTGATCTTGGTGATTTTTACTAGATAGGTTATATTATTATAAGACCTTAACAACTGATTTCTGGAAGTTGACACATTTACAATAAGGAATTAGAGAGCCTTATGGTTATTTTATGGGGAACTAGATTCTCCATAGCTTAGTCTGAGAAGATGATACTCATTTACCACTATGATTGAGTATGAGCATCCAAAACTCAAATAAATCAATAGAGATTGATTTTATTGAGAACAAAAGTTTCACTCACAATTGTATCAACAACTGAAATATGTGTTTGATCTTAAATAACGTACAAAAAAATATCTTCAATGTTTTCACAAGTTTTCTTTAAATATAAATATAGAAAACACCAGATAGATGAATAAACATGTATGTCTCTAAAGTGTATCTCTGAAAAATTCTTTTTCAAACTTATAGAATAAGATTTAACAATAAGATATAGTAGTAGATACAATAATAATATTAAGTCGATTAGATAGATCAAAACATGTATGTCTTTAAAGTGTAGATTTGAAGCACACAAATTTTTCTTTCTAATGTATATATTGTAGGTCTTATGTTTTTTAGAATATGAACAATAATATTTATGCCATAGGAAGAACAACTCAAGGTCAAAGGCTTCCAAAAATACCGTATAATAAATCATGAATATTTGAATTAAAAATAATTTAAGAGATTCATAACCACCCTTAGAAATAGGAACAATTTAATCCATTGAGTATGAGTCTTTGAATGATCCATGAAATAACTTTAAAGATATATTTACTTCTAGTGAGACCATTACACAAAACACAAATAATATCATTAATTTAAAACTCTATTGTTGACTAGTCAAACATAGGGTTCCTTCACATAGTGGTAAACTCCAAAAGTAGGGTTGATAATGTAAGGTTGGTTACAAAATTAAGGTTGATGAACCATATATTTATTCCTTTAAACATAGGGTTTCTTCCAAATGTTGGGTTGTTGATCCATACTTTTCAACAGTGTAGGGTACATGATCCATACATGTTATTCCAAACATAGGGTTTCCAAACCATACATTACACTTACAAATGTAGGGTATGAACAATGTTTCTAGAATACTTTTAAACACATTTAGTATAATTTTAAAAAATATTTTCCCATGGATTAATTACTTGTGTATGCTTCTATCATATATTCTAACAACTATCATTTTCCATAAATTCACTTAAAAGAAACTTTATTAGTAACAAAAAATGTGGGTGTTTGTCAGAATCAAACCCAAAAATAAATTAATGAAATATTTGAATCAAAACATGCTCAACATTATTTTTGGATATCATATGGATTATTTTCAATAGTAGGAACTAAGACTGTGTGTGATTCTGAGGCCCAATGTGCTTGAAATAAATGTTCAAAATATATTAAATATATTAATATCATGCACGCACAATTTTCCTGAAAAAGTATAATAACTCTTGAACGAGGGGCCTAGATTAGAAATATGAGGGCTTCATTTAGTTAAGAATGTGGGGTTTACCCTAGGTAGGACATAACCTTATAGAGTTTGTGAAAAAGTCATTGCATGCGTAAAATGAATAAAATAAATAAAATAAAATATTTTATTTTGTTCGTTGATGAAATGAACTTGATTATCCTTTAAATACACGGTTAGGGAAAAATTGTAGGGTTAACCACATAACCCTACATTTTTTTATAGATCATTGGAAAGCCATTGGAGGAGGTTTCATTGACAAATGAAAAGTAGATCGAAGATCGATGACCAATGTGCAACAGAATTCAAGGATCTCACCAAAGACAACGACGTAGCTTCGTTCTTAATCAGCGATCAATCTAAATCATGGTAGGATGTTTGTTTTTTTGGATTATTTACTCATTATTTATTTCTACAGTGAAAGTGAATCAATCAACCAATGAACTGATTCGAGGGTCAGTTATATTACAGGATGAGTTTCTTTGTGGGGATTTTTTGGGAGAATTGTTTATGATATTACAGTTCCTTGTTCATCATTATAACAACAAAAAATTGAGGACAACTGAAGACGGTCAAGGTTTATTCCTATTTTTCATGTTTCCTTGTATTTATCCCATTTTATTAATTTGTTCATCACGGGTAATTATTTAGGCTTGAGTTTGACCAAATATTGAGGAATTAACCATTTCACATCCGATTCTGGGCATAATAGTTTGATATTGTATATACAGACTCGATATGACATGGGGATCATTTGATGATGGTATAATTGAGTAAATCATAATGGATTGGAGACTTATGGGTTCAAGTGTTGCATGAAAAAATGATGAGGATGAGTGATAATCGATTCCTATGAAAATAGGATGATTGGATTCCAATGAGCAGTGAAAAAGAGGCTTGAATGGAGTATATCCATGCTTCCTAAAACAATTCATGAAGGATTCGGGCCCCAGAAAAGTGGATGATTCCATGGAGGAAGAACCTGAGTGTTCTAAAAAATTTCATAGTACAAAACATGTATTGTGGAGATACACACTATGTGGGACCCTAGGTGTGGCGCTAGGGTTTATGTGGTGATGTTAAATATCACACGACATGTGACTAGACCTGGCAGCTCAATGTGTACCTAAAAGGGTGAAAAAACACAACCAGGAGTAAAAGGGCATGTACATGCCATGTACTCTGACATGGACACAACTAGACCAGGTGTACATGGGAAGAGCTGTGTACTTGGACATGACCAGAAGTACATGGGCACATACATGCCATATACTATGACACAGACATGGGAACATGCTGTGATACTGATATAAAAAATATTTTCAATTATTTTATTCTTAATTTCAATGTTTTTAATCCCACCAATGTGTTATTTAAGGGTCAATTGTCACAATTTATGTTTTAGGAGTATTTTTGAGCTTAATTGGAAAAATGGCTTATTTTGTATTTAAACAGTTTTCATTTATTATAATGTTTCGGCCATAACATTTTCTAAAATGATCCAAATTGAAAAATTCTTCTTTTATAGATTTATATGTTCGATGGGATTCATTTTATCCTTCTGGATAAAAAGCTCAATCCATCATTTGGAAGCTCAAATCTAGCTCACAAACCAGGCCTCGAAAACTGTGTACAGAACTGCATAATTTTATTGTGGGGACCATATCTCATAAATGGACGAACTAATGGAGCTGAAAATTTACATGGATCTGAAAGACATCCGTATGAAGAACTTTAATTAAGAAGGCCGCGCATGATTCATTCATTTTCAAGGACATTAATGCGTTGGAACTCGGTGTATTGGAATACGAACAGTCTGCCTGGCAGAATTAAATACTATTAGTGAGGCGGACATAACTCCTTCATTACATGTCCAATAAAGCTGAAATTTCGTTGGTCGACATAGAAGAAGTATGGGAACAACTTTCAAGAAGGACCAAGTCCCAAATTCTGTCATTAAATAATCCATCCACGCGCCTACATTCGGATTTTAGTTTTGGATCCAAATTTTCACCCCCTCTCCCTATAAAAGAGTGTGTCTTTTTCATTCCAAAGGGTTGGCAACTTAGGAATAGCCTTTGTTGGCCATTATATGTAGTTTAGATTTGTATTTTCTTTTAATTTCATTATGTAATAGCATTTCATATTTTTATTCAAGTGTTCTCCTTTCACTCTTATTCTTTCTCTCTTTTGTTTTTCTTCCCCCGTTTTCTTTTCACTATGAACTCTTATGCTCGTGATCATGAGTAGCTAACCCGAGGAAGTTCCCGGGGGAGTAATCCAGTGATGAACCCAAGTATTTGAAAATTAATGTCTTAATGTTTCTTATTTTCTTATAGTTATACCGAGGGAGATCTTAGTGGGTAAGGCGCCTTTGTGTCTCCACTTGCCACCTGAGGTTTAGCTTTCACTTTTGCAATATTTTCCCTCGATCGAGGAGGTGGATGTATGGTCTCTTGGCGATCGTTGAGTGTATCGTACGTTCAAAACCATAGGAAGAAGGGTATGTTCATGCATACGATGGAGCATGTTCATTAATTAAATTTGAAACTAATAATGAGACGATGAAGGTTCACTCTGGGTGATTCTCTTGGGAATGTCTCCTTTCTGTCTTAACATCATTTTGTTTGCATTCATTCTGTTGCATTGCATCTGCATATTTACTTTTAGTTTTGTATTTTTAATTCTCAAATATCATTTCTCATAATTTTAGTTTATATATACATAGTGAATTAGAAATAGTGAGCGATTGACTACAAAAGGCTCCTCAAGAGATCGACCTAGGTCAGCCACTGTGCTGCACTTAGTATAAATATTTTTGAGAGCATGCACGACAATGCTTCATCAGATACCTGAGCAGGACTCATTATTGAAGGGACATGTCGTGTACTACAAGTAAACGATGTTTAATCCTTCAAATAAGGCCTGAATCCCTTTTCCTCTTTATCTTGGACAAGTTTCATTAGGATGAATTCTCCATATCCATTCCCTGAGGGTTAGTATAGAATCGTATCCTACACATAGGATAGTGATCCCTTCAGTGATAATTCTTAGATAGAGTTGTTATAATCCTTCTGTGAGGTCTAGAGTGATATCCTCTATCATTATCTTTCCATGGGTGGAGTTCTTGGTATCTTTTTGACCAACACTACACAAGCACCGATCCTCTACTTAGCGGGTTATTATAGATTGAGTTGTTGGTATACCTCATGAACTTAGGTGTCATCCTCATCAGTGTATCATATCTCTTCAGACTTACAGCATGTACTTACTATGACAAGACCCGATGAACATGACCTCTTGGAAAGATGTCATCTATTCTATCTGACTTGTGGAGTGTGTTCTCCTTGATGAGTGCTATGTGGAATCTGCAAGTAGGATCCCTAGACTAGAATTATACTTATGACTTTACCTTAAGACTGTGTGTATATTTTGAGTATATCAGGATATTCTTATTATATGTGTTTTAGACATATACCCATATATAGATAACTTTTATGCTTAGTGATTTCAGGGTGTCCTACTAGGTATTGTTATACTCACCCCTACATGGGTTTTTTCCGTATGTGTCATGTCTTATGTAGAAGATCAAACTTTTGATGGGGTATTATAGGGACCAGGACTGGGTGGTGCTTAGTGAGCTGGATAGACCGAGGTGTATTCCCATAGTTATCTTGACAACAATACCCATATATAATTTCAAGTTGGACTTATTTTCAAACTCTTTGTAGTGAGCTTATATTTGGCCTTGTTTACTTTCTAGTGCTTATTTTCATACTCTGGTTGTGTGATTTATATGTATGAATGCATGGTTCATCTCTTGTTGTATATTTCATCATTTTATGGGCTTTGAGATGTGTGCATGTTTACAAGTAATTTAGGCTAAGGCCTCTCATGTTATTGATATGTCTACTTGGTACTAATCAACAACCCTTGGCCTATTAGAGGTGGGCTTGGGGAGTCACGACATGGGCCTTGTAAGAACCCAGTTCCTATTCTTGAGGTATGGGTTTCTTATTTTCTCTTTTCCTTAAGTGTTTTTAAGAAAATAAGGAAAATGGGGAAAATCCTAAATTTTGGAAGTACACGCCGTGTACTTTTCCACACGCCGTGTACTTTTGGCCGTGTGGGATGAGTACACGGGCCGTGTGGCCATGCCAGAGATGAAGGGTGTAGAAACTGACTACACGCCATGTAGTGGTCCTTTACACGCTGTGTAGTCAGTCGGCAGGCGAATAATAAGGCGGTGGAAGTAGTCGCCAGCTGGGCGAAAATACACGCCATGTAGTCGGGAATACACATCGTGTACTCATGTCGATGGATGAACAGTTTGGCGGTGCCGCCAGTGGAACAGTTAAATGAAGGAAGTACACGCTGTGTAGTCAAAAGTACACGCCATATACTTTGTTTTTTTTCCGCTTAAAATGGGAAGTAGCCTCCCTTGTTCATAGGTAAGGCTTATAACGGGAAGAGGTCTCGGGAGAGGAAGGCCAGAGCTTCGGAGATCTTCCGAGCGCACGTCTGGAATACGATTCCACCTCAGACGATCTTGTTGGGACCGTGCAGGTAAGCTCTCCCTTCTCCTTGTGTATCACTTACCAATTCTTCCTCTGATGTGAGTTATGTGAGTTTGAATGAAACTTCTTTCACCTTATATCTACCTCATTCTTGGATGTTTCAGAAGGCGTCGTTCGCGTATATCGTTCGTGGGTGTTAAAGGTAGGTGGTTTGGTGTTCATTTTCCAACTGTTGTGCGTTTTTGTGTGTTTTTAGTGCCACAAACCCATGTTGGGGTGTTGTGTGGCTGAGGCCATAGCTATTTTAAATACCTAGAATTGAATAGGTAATTAATTGTGATAATAAAATGTTGTTTGGGATCGTTGCTTGGATCCAGGACCACCCTAGGGGTGCCTTCCTCTATTTAGCCATTTGGCCAGGATGCCCGAGGGTATGCCTTTAAAGTAATGATTATAGAATTTCCTTGAGAGGAATTGCTTGTGAATGTTTATTTACATGTTGGGCATGACCCGATTACTTGTTCCTGAGGGCAGTGTTTTACTTAGCCTGTGGGCGTTGTTTTTCTTAGCCCGAGGGAAGTTGTTATCTTATCCTGATGGAAAATTCTTCCGTGCTTGTGGGAAATAGACTCTGTGCCTGAGGGCGACACTACCTATGCCTGAGGGCAAAATCTATCATTCCTGTGGGCAAATACCTGCGGGTTGGATTCTGATTACCTGAGGGTGAGATTTTACTTTTCTGAGGACGCTGACTATTTACTTATAAATTCACCGTGGTGGTTTCTGAATATTAAATGGATTAAATGAATAATTAAATGGAAATATAACTGGTAAGTTAGTTACTTTTAAGTAATGCTTAGTTTATTTCATTTTAATACTGCACACTATTGTTGCATGTTTTACACACAGTTGAGCACGAGCCTTTGGTGGGTGCCTACTAAGATTTATTTCTCACACCCTATTTGGGTCATGCTTTTTGGCCCAAACAGATTACGTTGCTGCAGGTGTAGATAAGGGAAAGGGTCCTTATACAGGTACTTGATTGCTGCTGGGGTGTAGGAGAGAATGGGACCAATCATTGGCTCACGATGCCGCTGGCTGTTCTGTTTTGATTTTATGTACCTGTACTTCAGTTGTATTATAATGCAGTGTAACATGTTCTGGATTTTTTATGGAATAGTGACATGCTGCATTTTCATATTTATATGACTTCTGGTTTTTCCTTTTTGTCATCAGTTATCCATTTCAGTTATATATACTATTGCTAATTCCGTTGTTTTCATATGTTTATATTATATTCCGTTGCGCTACACTTTAAAAAATGAGGGCATAGTTTCCCCACTATCAGACCTGGGCCCTCGCTTCTAGTCGGCAGCGTCTGGAGTTTAGGGAAATGCGCTTGAGGTCACGTAGCAAACCTGGTTTGGGGCACCCGTTGAGTGGCACCCGGAACCGGGATGTTACAAAGTGGTATCAAAGGAGTTCTTTTCTTTGAATTACTATTTGGATCCGTAGTCAGGGATAGGAAGAATGGTAGTTGGTAATAAGCTGTGCCCCGACATAGCTAACCCATGTATAGGGAAAATCCAGTCTACCTCATATTTTGTAATTTTTCTGATTTTGCAAATTTTACAGTTGATATGTTTTCACCGTTGGGTGACACACTTGAGATTGTTCTGTTTATATTTTATCCATGGGTTCTATTTAGTTGAAACCCAATGAGATGAGGGTATGCCATCTCATGCATCATATAGGCACATGCTAGAAATCACATGCCATGCATAGTTTCCATGCCATGTAGGTGCATTAGAAATCACATGTTGTTGTGATAGTTGTTGTGCTAGTAAAATCATGCTGTTGTGATAGCGGCTTTGATAAAATACCTGCTGTGTGATAGGGTAATTTTATTTGAGCCTATTTATAGAATGAATGCCAAACTTTGGTATTTGGAGAGTATGGTCCCTCATTGACCGGAATTTGGTGGCTCATTGACTGTTAATTTTGTTATAACACAAATAAGATGTCAAACTTTGATTCATTTTGAGTATGGGCCCCCACAGATCGGAATTTGACACTTAGGTGTTTTTTTTCGGCATTTCTGGGTTCCAGAGAAGTTTCTGAGGCATAATGTCCGGAAACCTAGTATACACGCCGTGTAGTATCTTAAACACGCAGTGTGTGTTTTTCTGTTCGGGAAGAAAAATAAACTTTTTGAGTACACGCCGTGTAGTCTCTTCCCGTGTCACAAACTGTGTGGGCGGTGACACGGGGAAGGGAATAACTTGGGTAAAACACACCGTGTACTTGATATACACGCCATGTAGTGTTGACCCAGAGTCTGCCTGTGTAACTAACAACACGTACGGAGTAGACCATAATATATACACGCCGTGTCAATTATGTACATGCCGTGTAGTGTTGACCTGGAGTCCGACCATGTAACTAACAACACGGGTTGGTGAACTCTTTGCTTGAACAAGCCGTGTCAATGAAGAACACGCCGTGTAGTGTGACTTGGGGACTCGGTCATGTAGCTAACAACACAGTTCGGTGTCACCTCTCCTTGAACACGCTGTGTACCTGTGGGACACGCCATGTAGTCTTGTCCGGGGACAGACCGTGTGGACTTAGCCGTGTGGCTGGGAAACGGGGTGGTGTACACACCGTGTGAGGGTGTAACACGCCGTGTAGTGTCAAGCCGAGTAGTCGGCCGTGTCACAGATGACACAGGCAGTTGTAAATTTCACCATACATGCCATGTAAATATTATACACACCGTGTCGTTTTTGTTCAACGAGAGCCGTGTGGCTTCGCCGCGTCTAAGGACCCGGGAAGGGGAAGGGAAGTCAAGTACACACCGTGTAGTCATTGTACACGCCGTGTAGTATTATTTTGAAAATCTTGAAATGCATTATTCCTCTTGTTTCCTTTTTGGTTCCTTCGCTTTCAGTCTTAATAATCTTGGATCTAAGGTGTGTTTTTGACCTTGTAGTGTCATGCCGCCTAGACGACTGCACGTTGTTCGGCAGGAGAGCGGCAACGACTATACTCCAGAGATAGTGGGCCATGGGCTACCAGTGGATCCTCCAGTAGATCCAGATGCGGCGCCAGGTGTTATACTGGACACAGGCGTGGAGGCACAGTTCCGTGAAGGCTTTATGCGGTTCATGCAGACCTTTCAGGGAGCACCACTGGCTTCCACATCTATGGATGAGCTGACATGTATCTTATAGGAGCAACATCCGCCTATGTTTTCAGGGGATGGAGGACCACAGGCTGTGGAGTCTTGGTTGGGGTCGATGCAGACTATTTTCAAGCATCTCGAGACGCCTCCAGGGTAGAGGGTCAAGCTTTCGACTTATATACTGCGTGATTCCGCCAAGAGGTGATGGGATGTTACCACCTAGTCAGAGCATCACAGGGACATGGCATGGGAATACTTTTAGGAATTATTCTATGACTTCTTTTTCCTAGAGATGCCGAGGGAAGATAGATCTCAAGAGTTCATGAATCTGCAGCAGGGCACTATTTCGGTGATGGATTATTCTGCTCGTTTCACCGAGCTTCAGCGCTTTGCACCCGTGCTGATGGGTGATGAGACGTTGAGAGCTAGATGTTTTGAGGATGGTCTTAGTTATGACATCCGATCACTGGTGAATGTTTTCAGTTTGCCTTCATTACATGCTATTGTGAACCAGACGCTGATTATAGAGAGGAACCTACGGGAATCTAGTGGTGTGGGCCAGGGTGGTTCAACACCAGTTACTGGTACTATTTCTACTGGTAAGAGGAAGATACAGATGGACTTCTCTCAGGGTGGAAGTACCAGCCATGCAGTTTCTTCAGGTGGCCTGATCAGGTAATACTAGTGTGGTAGAGAGGGGCACAAGAGACCACAATGTCCATGAGACCCAATGGAGTGCCGAGATTGCAGCAAGATGGGTCATCTGCAGCGCTTTTATAGGGAGTTTCCACCAGTGGCTAGTGTGAGGGGTTATTTACAGAATCTGTGTGCGGGAGCAGGACCAATGGATTCTTACCAGTCAGGGAACTGGAGTACGTCAGGGCGTGAAGGTAGAGATGGTTGTCGTGGCCGTGGTAGCTAGACACCAGGATCTTAGAGGCAACAGGGCAGGACAACTCAGGGTAGCCAGACTGTGTCACAGGGCCACGACACTGGGTAGGCATATGCAGTGCAACAGACCCAGCATGAGCAGGATCCCAGACCTTCTATGGTCAGAGGTACTATTTTAGCAGCTTCTGTCTTATCTTCAGTGATTTTCGATATGAGTTCTACACATAGTTTCATATCTATACCCTTTGTGGAGAGCCTTGGGCTCAGTGTTTCTTCTTCCTCCGATATCATGATGCTAGACACTCCGTTGGGGACTAGAATGACTGGTGTGCGTTAGTGCAGGGAGTGCCCCCTTGTGGTTGGAGGGTGTCACTTTCTTTGGGAACTCTGTGTCTTAGAGATGAAGAGCTATGATGTCATCCTCAGGATGGATTGGTTGGTTCCCTTTCGAGCCTTTGTAGACTGCTATCGTCGCAGGGTGCGTTTCACGTCACCAGAGGGTGGAGAGTTTCTATACAAGGGAAAGTGGGATGTTTTGGCAAGTCGAGCTGGACCAGAGCATCATGGGTGAGGTGGAGTCACATCCTAGATTGCAAGTTTATATCTGGATGATCAGGGGACTTGTCAGACGGATTTCCCTCTAGTTGTTGATCGTTTCAGGGATGTCTTCCCGGACGACTTTTCAGGTCTACCTCCAGAGCGAGAGGTGGATTTATCTATTGAGCTTGTGCCAGGGGCAACACCGATGTCCATTCCTCCTTATAGGATGGCTACACCTGAGCTGCAGGAGCTCAAGAGGCAGTTAGAGGAGTTACAGGTGAAGGGTTTCATCCAACCCAGTACTTCTCCTTGGGTTTCTCCAGTCCTTTTTGTAAAGAAGGCGGATGGTACCCTCAGACTCTGTGTGTATTATCGGAAGCTGAACCAGTTGATGGTTAAGAACCGATATCCCTTACTGAGGATAAATGATCTTTTTGATCAGCTTCATGGAGCACGAGTGTTCTCGAAGATTTACTTGAGATCAGGATATCATCAGTTGCGCATTAGACCATATGATATACCTCTAACAGCCTTCAAGAGTAGGTATGGTCTATAAGAGTACTTGGTTATGACGTTCAGACTCACGAACACGCCAACAGTTTTCATGGATCTGATGAATCGTGTGTTCCATACGTATCTTGATTCTTTTGTGGTAGTATTCGTGGACGGCATCTTGGAGGTAGGAGTTGAAGTAGACCCAGAGAAGGTGAGAGCAGTAGTTTCCTGGGAGCATCCTAATAACGTGTTTGAGATACAGAGTTTCTTGGGGCTGTATGGTTACTACATATGCTTCATACAAGACTTATCCCACTTAGCAGTATCATTGACAGGTCTAACTAAGAAGGGTGTGAAGTTAGTTTGGTCAGAAGATTGCGAGGCAGCTTTTCAGGACATGAAAGTAAGGTTGACATCAGCACCAGTCCTGATACTCCCAAAGTAGGGGAAGAGCTATACATTTTACTGTGATGCATCAGGTATTGGGTTAGGAGCAATGTTGATGTAGGGCGATCAAGTTGTTGCGTACATGTCTCGGCAGTTGAGGCCACATGAGAGGAATTACCAGACGCATGATCTTGAGTTAGCTGCAGTTGTTCATGAGTTATGCTGTTGGAGACATTATCTATTGGGAGAGCATTTTGTGGTTTTCACCGACCACAAAAGCCTCAAGTATATCTTTACTCAGCGTGACCTGAATCTGAGGCAGAGAAGGTGGGTTGAGTACCTACAGTCCTTTGATTTTGTGATTTTCTATACACCTGGTAAAGGTAATGCAGTAGCTGATGCACTGAGCAGGAAGACTCAGATACAGGCAGTGCAGGAGGCCAGTGGTGAGTGGCAGCTTATGGCCTTGTTCTCTGAGATGCATCTGGAGGTGCATGATAGTCAGAGGAAGAATTATCTTTCCTCATTATCTGTGACATCTACCCTCCTGGACAGAGTGAGGATGAGACAACTATCTGATTCAGAAGGCCTAGTTCTACGGGATTCGGTGGAAAGTGAGGACCCTCCTCCTGGTTGGAAGATCAGCAGTGATGAGGTTCTGCATTTCCATGGACGAGTATGGATTCCAGGGGATATACACGAGGAGCTGATGCGGGAATTTCATGCTTCAGCTTGGGCAGTTCATCCCGGGGTTACCAAGATGTACCGTGACTTGAGACGTCAGTACTGGTGGCCGGGTATGTAGAGAGATGTAGCCGGTTTTGTTACGAGATGTTCCACCTGTCAGCAGGTGAAGGCATAGCATCAGAGACCAGCTGGACTGTTACAGCAGTTACCCATCCCAGAGTGGAAATGGGATGATGTTGCGATGGATTTTGTGACTGGATTGCCGAGGTCACCTCAAGGCAATGATTCCATGTGGGTTGTTGTGGACAGGCTCACGAAGGTAGCTCACTTTTTGCCGATCAAGGAGACCTTCGGTGTTGACGAGCTTGGAAGGTTGTATATCTAAGAGATCGTACGTCTTCATGGGGTCCCTCGTTCTATCATTTCAAATAGGGACGCCCATTTTACATCTCGTTTCTGGAAGAGTTTTCAGAGGGAACTTGGTACACAGGTGCTTTTGAGCACAACATACCACCCTCAGACTGATGGCCCATCAGAGCGTACAATACAGGTGCTAGAGGACATGCTGCGTCCATGCGTCCTAGACTTTGGGGGCTCTTGGGAGAAGCATATACCCCTGGTAGAGTTTGCCTATAACAATAGTTTTTAGGCGACTATTGAGATGGCACCATACGAGGCTTTATATGGTAGGCCATGCTGTTCACCTTTGTGCTGGTTAGAGGCAGGCGATGCATCTTTATTGGGACCACGTCTCGTGCAGGAGACTTCTGAGCAGGTCCAGTTGATTCAGAAGCGGATGGATACCACGCAGTCTTGTCAGAAGTCATATGCTGATCACCGCAGATGGCCTTTGGAGTTCGAGGTTGGGGATCAGGTGTTCTTGTGTGTTTCGCCAAGGCTGGGACATAGGAAGATCATGATACATGGTAAACTTTCACCGAGGTATGTGGGGCCATTTGAGCTTCTGGAGAGAGTCAGGCTAGTTGCCTATCGGTTGCAGTTGCCGCAGAGGTACCGAGCCATGCATGACGTCTTCTACGTATCTCAGTTGTGCCTCTATCATTCAGACCCGTCTCACATCCTTCATCCTGAGGAGGTTGATCTTCATATGGATGCGTCCTTTGAGGAGCATCCGATTCGTATCGTTCACAGGAGCACGAAGGTTCTCCAGGGCCGATCAATCCCTCTCGTATGGGTGCTATGGAAGCATGGCCGAGTGCAGGATGAAACCTAGGAGCGGGAGACAGATGTACGTGCTCGGTGGCCAGATTTGTTCACGACTATATCTTCACCACCCTTGGAAGGGAAATTTGGGGACAAATTGATATAAGGGGGGAAGTTTGTAAGAACCCAGTTCTTATTCTTGAGGTACTATTTTCTTCTTTTCTCTTTTCCTTAAGCGTTTTTAAGAAAATAAGGAAAATAGGGAAAATCCTAAATTTTGAAAGTATACGCCGTGTACTTTTCCACATGCCGTGTACTTTTGGCCGTGTGGGATGAGTACACAGGGCGTGTGTCCATGCCAGCGATTAAGGGTGTAGAAACTGACTACAAGCCGTATAGTGGTCCTTTACACACCGTGTAGTCAGTCGACAGGTGAATAGTAAGGCGGTGGAAGCAGCTGCTAGCTGGACGACAGTACACACCGTGTAGTCGGGAATACACGTCGTGTACTCATGTCGACAGATGAACAGTTTTGTGGTGCCCCCATTGGAACAGTTAAATGAAGGAAGTACACGCCGTGTAGTCAAAAGTACATGCCATGTACTTTTTTTTTTGCTTAAAATGGGTAGTAGCCTCCCCTATTCACCGGGAAGGCTTAGAACGGGAAGATAGCTCGGGAGAGGAAGGCCGGAGCTTCAGAGATCCGCCGAGCGCACGTCTGGAATCCGATTCTGCCTTGGAAGATCTCGTTGGGACCTCATGGGTAAGCCCTCCCTTCTCCTTGTGTATCACTTACCAATTCTTCCTCTGATGGGAGTTATTTGAGTTTGAAAGAAACTTATTTCACCTCAGTTCTATCTCGTTCTTGGAATTTTCAAAAGGCGTCGTTCGCGTATATCATTCGTGGGTGTCAAAGGTAGGTGGCTTGGTGTTTATTTTCCAACTATTGTGCATTTTTGTGCGTTTTTAGTACCACAAACCCATGTTGGGGTGTCGTGTGGCTGAGTCCATAGCTATTTTAAATAGCTATAATTGAATAGGTAATTAATTATGATAATAAAATGCTGTTTGGGATCGTTTCTTGGATCCAGGACCACCCCAGGGGTGCGTTCCTCTATTTAGCCATTTGGCCAGGATGCCCGAGGGTATACCTTTAAAGTAATGATTGTAGAATTTCCTTGAGAGGAATTGCTTGTGAATATTTATTTACATGTTGGGCATGGCCTAGTTACTTGCGTCTGAGGGCAGTGTTTTACTTAGCCTGTGGGCATTGTTTTTCTTAGCCCGAGGGCAGTTGTTATCTTAGCCTAAGGGAAACTTCTTCTATGCCTGTGGGAAATATACTCTGTTCCTGAGGTCAACACTACCTATGCCTGATGGAAAAATCTGTCATGCCTGTGGGAAAATACCTGCGGGTTGGATTCTGATTACCTGAGGGTGAGATTTTACTTGTCTGAGGACGCTGGCTATTTACTTAGAAATTCACCGTGGTGGTTTCTTAATATTAAATGGATTAAATGAATAATTAAATGGAAATATAACTGGTAAGTTAGTTACTTTTGAGTACTACTTAGTTTATTGCATTTTACTACTGCACACTATTGTTGCATGTTTTACACACAGTTGAGCATGGGCCTTTGGTGGGTGCCTACTGGGATTTA
Organism: Viscum album; assembly: GCA_963277665.1. Classification (NCBI taxonomy): domain Eukaryota; kingdom Viridiplantae; phylum Streptophyta; class Magnoliopsida; order Santalales; family Viscaceae; genus Viscum; species Viscum album. The sequence goes on along the minus strand of OY728155.1, from coordinate 192,992,552 downwards.
TTTCTCACACCCTGTTTGGGTCATGCTTTTTGGCCCAAACAAATTACGTTGCTACAGGTGTAGATAAGGGAAAGGGTCCTTATAAAAGTACTTGATTGCTGCTGGGGTGTAGGAGAGCATGGGACCGAGCATTGGCTCGCGATGCCGCTGGCTGTTCTGTTTTGCTTTTCTGTACCTGTACTTCAGTTGTATTGTATTGCAGTGTAACATGTTCTGGATATTTTATGGAATAGTGACATGCTGCATTTTCATATTTATATGACTTCTGGTTTTTCCTTTTTGTCATCAGTTATCCATTTCAGTTATATATACTATTACTACTTCTTCTGTTGTTGTATGTTTACATTATATTCCGCTGTGCTACACTTTGAAAAATGAGGGCATAGTTTCCCCACTATCAGACCTGGGCCCTCACTGCTAGTCGATAGCCTCTAGAGTTTGAGGAAATGCACTTGAGGTCACGTGGCGAACCAGGTTCGTGGAACCCGTTGAGTGGCACCCAGAACCGGGATGTTACAGGCCTCATTGGGACGAGTCATGACATAGTGGTATCAGATGCAGTCAGTTCTACCTTAGGATTGAAGTCTTTGAGATTGGTTTGAGGTAATAGTGTTAAGTGTTTCAAGTTTGGATTTCAGGATAGAGACTCCAGTGTTGGTGTGATTCCTCATGCATCCATACACCATGACTTTGATCACATTCTTTTCAACTCAGTACATGTAGACACTAGTTGTATAAAAACCTTGGTACATGCATCATATAGGAATGGGTTGTGGTTTATATGTAATTCTTAAGTCATATCTCCATATATAATCATTGAATGTGGTGCATATTGTTTATTTTAGGATGCCTCTATGATGTATTCCATCTAGTATTCAGCATCAAGATTATGAGGATGACCCCCTCAGTGATGAGGCATCGATACAGGGGCCTATTTCAGAGGTATTACATCCAGGTGGTACACCAGTTATACCACCAAGGTAGAGCAGCAGGTGGTACCTATAATACCAGAAGATGAGGTGCACGTGCTAATAATGCTTCAAAATTTTTGGTGATAGTTACCCCTCAGGTTATGAGGTGAGCCCGACCCATAGGCGGCTGAGGGCTGGCTTGAGGTGGTGACGTAAGTTTTACTTCTTGTCATGAAACCGACAGATCAGATGGTGGTCCTGGTAGTAAGACTTCTCTATGGCTCTACAGGATGATGGTGGGGTTTGGTGACCTAGTATTATGACAAGAAAACTATATCATGGTCATAGTTCAAGCACCTTTTTACATAGGAGTTCTCTCTAGCTACGTTGAGGGCGGTATGCATCCAGGAGCTTCTACAACTTTAGAAAGGCAGTACGATAGTAGCTAAGTATTCATCGAGGTTTACTAACCTCTCTAAGTACTCAATGGATATGGTTCATAATCAGTTCTTTCAGTTACATACCTTTAAGTGAGGTCTGTATAGAGACATCCAAGAGAGTTTTATACCTATATGAATTCCTACATATATTGGAGTGCTAGAGTGAGCTTTGGTAGTCAAGAGTTTCCTGGATGAGAAAACACATATAGTTGTTACTGGAAGTGGGAGCCCAGGAGCATAGAATTTGGTAGTAGGGATCCAATGTTAGTGTCAGGGACTTGGATATGCGAGATTTTTTAGGAGGAGGTCTTGAGAGAGTGATTCTGTAGTTCAAGTCTCACATGATGGTCTAGTCAGCCCAGGGAGAGGTGGTGCTACTCTTGTGACGATAGAGGAGATCTTTCATGAGATTGAAATGCCCTTCGAATGATAGAGATACAGTGGATGGGTCACCTAGGTAGAGATAGAACTAAGAGAAGATAGGTTTACAGGGTGGCAGACATGGTAGAGGATATGGGAAAGTGGTTGGAGGTGGTCAATGTTTCGACTTGTTACCACCACCACCCCTAGGTGGTCCATACAAGGATTAGGGAGCTAGAGGATAGGGGAAGGGGAAGCTATAGGCGGTCGAGGCTTATGACCTAGAGGCTTTAGGGGTGATTTGAGGTATGATCTATGTCTTTTATACCTTAGTTATAGTACTTATATACATAAGTGATAGTCATTAATTTATTTCCATATATCTGTTTCAAGACTTAGAGATTCCAGTTGAGCCATTGGCACGACCCTTATGGTTTGAAACTATGACAGAAGGTGACTTAGTGATTAATTGCTTATAAAGAGAGTGCGATCTAACACTTGGAGGTGAGAGTTTATGTTAGGATCTCTTTGAAGCATCAATGAGGCCTTACAATGTCATCTTAGTTATGGAATTGTTACCTACATTTCATGCCCAGATAAACTATTCCAGGAAAAGGATGTGGTGTGTCTGCATAATGGGACTACATTTTCCTTTTTGGGTGAAAAGGAAACTCAGTCTGTGTAGGATGGGATTATTCATAGGAGAGTGCAATAAATTACTCATCAGTTGTCTAGAATGACCCTTAGTGCGGTGGATGCTATGAGTTTTCAGTTCCTTGCAGTGGTGGAGGAGTATGAGGAAGTCTTTCCTGAGGATGTTCTAGGATTACCTCCCTATCAAGAGAGAGACTTTTGCATTGATATACACCTCAAGATGACTCCAATATATGTAACAACATATCATATGGTTTCCGCAGAGATTTACGAGCTGAGGGTGCAGTTGGGGGACTTGAAAAGGAAGATCTTTGTTAGAACCAGTGTTTCACCCTGGGAAGCCCAAGTATTTTTCACCAAAAAGGAGAAAAAAAACTTGAGGTTGTATGTGTATTATCATCACCTAAACCAGGTGACCATAAATAACAAGTATCCAATATTGAGGATTGATGAACTCTTTGATTAGTTTAGAGGGGAGTCATGGTTCTCAAAGATTTTCCTCAAATAAAACTATCACCAGTTGTGAGTATGAGATGGGGATATACCAAAGATGACATTTAGATGTCACCAAGGTCACTATTAGTACTTGGTGTTTCCATTTGGTGTGACGAACACCCCAACAGTGTTCATGGGACCCATGAACCATATCTTTCAGCCTTTCTTAGATTGATCCGTGGTAGTTTTCCTTGATGATATCCTAGAGTACTCAGAGTCCTAGGAGGATCATGTGAGACACTTAAGGATAGTTCTAGACATACTATGAGATCACCATATTTACAAGAATCTCTCAAAGTTACAGTTCTAGAATCTTCTCTTTCTCCTATTTATTCAAGAATCTTATTTATTTTATGCCTTTTATTTCCAATTAATAATGTTGGGATATGATTTTACATATCCCTATTGCTTTCTATTTTATTTAAAAATGATTATATACCTCTTTAACTCTCATTAAACCATTTTATGAACCTTTATGTATTTCCATAATGCTACTGAAATTTCATTTCATTTTTTTCATGCCAAACCTTTGTGTTGTGAATAAAATCGCTATTTATACTCAAGGTAATTTACCTAAAAATACCTATACTTATTTTATTAGGTTATTACATGTATTTATTCCACACTCCTTGATCATAGAATTAAATATAATTAAATATGTTCTTATGTTATATGATCTATGGGGCACACTTTTGCACGTACATGATATGATTATGATGTGTGTACCCAGATAGGGCTCCAATGCATTTGGAAATGTTTTAGTCTCATGGGATCCCATGTGTAGTGCATGAGAATTTATCCTAAGAACATTATTTTATTATGTCTTGGTGGTTAAATTTGACTTATGCTTATGATGTCCTGTTTAAAGTTGTTTTCACATTCCCTTGTTGCCTTTATGTTATCATGTTATATCATGTTTCATATTTAATGTTTATGATTCTCAACCCTTTTATGTTCTATTTAAATACCTATTGTATAAAATTTAATACATTCTTCATGTTATGATTTTTTTATTCCCTTATTGGGGTTTATAGATTACCCCTTTCTTATGTATCTCTCCAAGTTATCCCATGCAGTTTTAAGAATGTTGGAATAATATGAGCATGTTAAAGAAGTTTTCAATATAGTTGATGTACCCCTATTTTAAGTTGTTATGTAATGTACTTAATTAATAAAGACACTAGAATTATCGATCTTTTGGTTTGTTTTATGTGTATTCTTATATAATAAACCATGAATTAATGTGTAATAAAGACAAGGGTTATCATACCACTACCCAATTACTTATGGTTTTCATGGCTATATTTTTGATCATTAAGAAAAATAATGGGAATAATTGACACTATAATTCCATAAGAAAATTGAAATTTTGAGTTAAATGGTGAGGGATATTGGTAATCAACAAAATAGTAGTAGAATTAATAAAATCAATTAATTTATTATTCATCATATAATTTGTAATCAAGAAAAGTATTAATAAATCTACTCTTCTAATTATATAATAAAAATGGAAATCTCATCATCCACATTATCCCTATGATCAATATTAGAGGAATATAACCTTATAACTGGAAGTAACTTCCAGAAGTGGTTTAGATGCCTTTAGGTTGTGTTATGTCATGAAAATAAATCTTACTTTCTAGAATCCTTAATGCATGATCTTCCAGCTAAAGGGGTGAGTGATGAAAATTTCCTAGTCTAATAAAAAAAATTTGAGTGACATAGTTGACATTCAATGTTTTATTCTTTTGTACATGCCTACTAAACTCATAAAGTCTCATGAAAACAAGGATGCATATAACATGCTTGAGAACCTCTACGGTATTTACTAGGAGAGATCTAGATAAGAACAATTTGAGATTTTCAAGGTGATTATTTAGAGAAAGCTTGGAGAGGATTCCTCTACTAGGCCTCATGTAGTCAAGATCATTGGATACATTGAGTTCTTAGAGGTTCTAGGGTTTCAAATCATTGAAGAACTGAGCACCGATCTCATTCTAGAATCACTCCCTCAGAGTTTCTCAAGCTTTTTTGTGAATTTTAATATGAAAAACATTTAGAAGTCTCTACCAGATCTTCTTACTCTCCTTCTCCAAATACAAAGCATGAAAGTCCTTCTATTCTTATGGTGAACAAATAGAAATGGAAAGTGATAAACATTAAGCCTAAAGTTTCTTCACACCCTTTTAAGGGGGTGAAGATTAAGGAACAAGTAAGGGAATAGGATGCTATCTATTTTTTAGCTGGAAAGAATGACCACTGGAAGAAAAACTACACCCATCCAAAGAAGCAAGGGGAAGTTTCAGGTGAATTTTTTATCGAGTGAAATTTATTTTTTTCTATAAATTGGGTATTAGATACAACTTGTGGTTCTCACATATGTATTAAAATATAGTAACCAAGTAGACTTAGAAATATTGACTAGGGGGAGGTAAATCTTTGAGCATCCAACAGATCTAAACTTACTACTATAGCTGTCAAGGATTACCACCTCACATTTCTAATCAGAGTGATCTTGATTTTAAAAGGTTGTTATTATGTTCCATATGTTACGAAAAACATTATATATGTATCCGTACTAGATACAAATGGGTTTATTTTCAAGTTTTGAAATAAAATTTTATTCTTATATAAAGATAGAATTGTTTACGATAATACACATTTAAATAATGGTCTTTATGTGTTGGATTACATGAATAAAGTAAAAACAATTGATAATGAAGTTACTTAACATGAATCATACCACACCCAACTTTTGAATCACTAACTAGGTCATGTAAATGAAAATCACTTGACTAACTTACATCAAGATGGGTATTTATATTCTTTTGATCTAAAACCACTTGGTGTATGTCACACATGTTTACAAAGAAAAATGACCAAAGACCCATTTAGCGGGAAAGGTGAAAGGGCTAAATATCTTCTTGAATTAGATCATACCGATGTGTGTAGACCATTTCCTATTGAATAAAGGGGTGGGTACTCATACTTCATACCTTTTTATGATGATGTTAGTAAACATGGATATGTCTACTTAATGAGGTATAAGTTAGATTATTTTGATACATTCAAGGAATACAAGAATGGATTTGAGAACCATCTTGATAAGAAGATTAAGAAACTCCGCTCAAATCACGGTGAAGAATATATTAATCAAGACTCCATTGATTATTTATGGGAGTTATGGATACTATCTAAACTCACTCCTACTTATATGCCTCATTGGAATGGTGTAAGAGAAAGGAGGAACCACACCTTATTTTACATGGTGAGATCAATGACGAGACATGTGGGTATTCCTTTATCCCTTTTGGGATACATATTATAAATAGAAGCATATTTACTAAACCAAGTACCAAATATAGAAAAAAATGTTATACCATACCAATTATAGAATAAAAATAAACTCGTGTTGTCTTTCTTATATGTGTGAGGTTGTGAAGCATTTGTTAATACCTCTTTAGGTAACAATCTTTCACCTATAGGCATAAAGTGTATCTTTATAGGATATCCCAAAGAAGAAAATGGATACCACCTATAGAATTCTTTAGACAAAAAAGTTATGGTTGAAATACGTCCCACATTTCTTGAGAAAGATATTATATCTAAAAGTGATAGTGGGAGAAAGATAGACTTAAATGAAGGCTAATATCAAGATACACAAGAGTTGGAATAAGAAATAATTACACAAATCCCCATGGAAGAAGAAGTTGTTCTAGAGACACAATTACTATGTAGGAGTACTAGAGAGGTTAGAGAACCAGAACACTATGGTTTTCTAGTAACCGAGGATGGTGACTCATTATTTTTTGATAATAATGATCCTATAACCTACAAAGAAGCATTAAGTGACACATATGTTTCCAGGTGGTAAGAATACATGAATTCTAAAATAGATTCCAGGTATCAAAACTAAGTATGGATTTTGGTAGATCCTTTAGTGGATGTAAATACCATTGGTTGTAAATGGGTATTCAAGAAGAAATTGGACATGGAAGGAAAATTCAGTAAGGCATGTTTGGTTTAAAAAGGGTTTAAACAACATCAAGGAAGTGTCAGCGATGAAACCTTTTCACAAGTTTTAATGTTGAAATCCATCAGAATTATACTTTCCATTGTAGCTTACCATGACTATGAGATTTGGAAAATGGATGTCAGGGCGTCCTTCTTTAATGGGAACCTCCAGAAAGATATCCATATGACATAAAACCCAAAGGGTTTGTGACTCCAAAGGATTCCAAAAAGATATGTAAATTAAAAAAAATCCATTCATGGATTAAATAAAGCATCTAGGTCATGGAACATTCATTTTGATGAATCCATAATAGAGTTTTGTTTCATAAAGAATGAGTGTGATCCTTGTGTATACAAATAGTTTAGTGGGAGTGCAATCACTTTCTTAAAATTATATATTGATGATATATTACTCATTTGAAATAAAATACCAGTCTTACAGTTTATTAAGGAATGGTTGAAAAAAATTTCTCTATAAAGGACTTGGGTGAGGAATCATATATTCTTGGGTTCAAGATATTCCATGAAAGATCCAAGAGGTTACTCTGCCTAAGTCAAAGTATATACATTGACAAGATACTGAATAGATTCAGTATGAAAAAGTCCAATATGGTATTTTTTTTCTAGTGTCATATGACATTCATTTTTTCAATAAAATGTGTCCTCATATACATAAAGAAATAAATAGAATGGAAAGTATTATATATGTATTAATGATTGGATCAGTCATGTAAGTTATGCTATGTACTAGGATAGATATCGCCTACACATTAAGTGCAGTAGGAAGATATCAAGATGATCCAGGTGATCTCCATTGGATGATAGTCAATACTATCCTTAAGTATATGAGGTGCACTAAGTACATGTTTCTACTTTATAGAAGAGATAAGGAAATAATCATCATAGGATATGTAGATGCTAGTTTCTAAATTGATCAACATGACATGTATTCACAATTGGGATACATATTAATTTTTAATTGAGGTGTTGTGGGTTGAAATAGATCAAAGAAGTATGTAGTCATAGATTCTACATAAGATTATAAGTATATTTCAGATTTTAAGTAAACTAAAGAAGAAGTATGGATGCACATATTCATCTAAGATCTTGACATGGTACCTATTAGTAAAGATCCCATCATGGTAAACTATGATAATAATGCAGTGGTGGATCTCAGAAAAGCGACAAGGATACATTAGCAGATGAAGAAAATACTTTGAAAGTATCATATCTTGAGGGATTTTTCTCAAAGAGATGAAGTTTTAGTGAGAAATATTTCCACATAAGAAAATATGGTATACCCCTTGACTAAAGTCCTGACTCAACAAAAACAAGATTATCATGTGAGGTCTAGCAGAATAAAAGTTGTAGGCAATTGTCTCTAGTCCAAGTGGGAGTTTTTTGGAGTTGGTGTCCTAGGACCAAATATTTTTACTTTTATTACATTTATATTTGATGTAATGAATATTAACAAAAATTCTTATTACATATTGTTTATTATTTTGCATGACTCTAATGTAATAATTTCCTAGAGTATATGTCTCATTAATAAGGCCATAACAGTTCCCCACTATGATGATAACCTTGAAGTGCTATGATTATATTCTTAAATAATGTTATATGGTTGGATAACGTACTATGATAGGACACATAGTACATAGAGTGTCATGTGAAAGTACTCAATCTCCAAGATGATAAATTATGAGAACAATCCCACTAGTAAGAATTCTACATGTTTTGGGGTCATAGGATGTTCATATATACGAGCGTGTGTAATAGTCCTTGTACTTTAAGATTATTATTAATGTATGTTATGACTCACATAATTAGATTTATTTCATAAACCATGATGATAATAGTTCATGGTGAAGTTGGATTTGTTGGGTGTGTCATGAGTAACATGACATTAATGGATAATTTGAGGAAGGATTTGTCTCTTCCATCTTTATGGAAGATGATATCTTGACCCTTTGATTAGAATAGAACCATCCCCCTAAATTCCATTTCCATGATGTAACAATGTGTTTATTTCAGACAGTCAAAGAAATACGTATCAAGCATATAGGTCAGTGATATGGATGTTCAACCTACTTGATGAGATATTACGACAAATGAATTATATTACACAGTGATTATTTTTATGTGGATTTCATCATTATGATATTAAGTTATTTCAATTGGATGCCTTGACTTGTTTCTAGATAGTAATATTAGACTTTAGGCAAGCCTTCCTAATGAAAATGAGAAATAATCCTAGAGTATCACACACTAAGTGTTACTGATGATCTCAATTAAATTTTATTTGAATCTAATTAATTGATTAAATATTATCCTCAATATCAAGGGATAATATTATTAACATTTTATTGATAAAAAATATTTATTGATGATAGAAATATTTAAATTAAGCATTTATTAGGGTGTTCAATAAATGATAGAGGAGTTTGAATGGATCAAGATCATGTCTGGTGAAAATATTAATTAAAAATATGGTTAAATAATATTTTTTATTGTGCAAGTTATAACACACCAAAAAATAATAATAATATTATTATTATGTGACATGAGGTTTATTAAAGGTTATTATATCATTTAAGGGTTTACATGAAATTAAGTAATTATTTTAACCTAAACCCTATCTCTATAAATAGACAGTTATATCTATTATGTAGGGTATTATATAATTGATCGGTGAAATCGAAATAGATAATTTTTTCACACAAAAAATTCTCTCTCTACTACCCCTTATATTTCCTCCACAATAATGAGAAATTAAAGAGATATTCCTTCAAGACCGAAGGATGAGAGATCAAAAAAAACTATCCAAGACAATTAATTTTCTACGCTAGCACCTGTAGATCGATTAAGATTTCATGGAGATCAAAGTAGCATGTGTAGATCACCACTAGAGGGATTATTTCCTTGGATCCTCATAGTGAAACAAAGGTAATCCTAAAGGGCCTTTTCAGATGATCAACATTCGCATCAAAGAAAGATCCTAGACCAACTATTCATTTCTTCTGATATTAAATAAATTAATTATAAATTTTAAGTCCAAGATCCTCAATCTTGGTTTCAATCATAGAAATATTAAAATAAATTTTAATATATCTCCTCCACCGCATTCTTTCTCTATACTCATAACCAATAGGCCCCACCACGGGGTCTAAGAGTTTCCTAAGTAATAGATTGTTAATGAATACATAAATTCATTATTATTTGAGTATATAACAATTGGGTTGATTTTTTTATTAAAATAAATCATGAGGTATTATGAGAATATATGAAAAAATATTATACAAATAGATATTATTTTAATATTAAAGGTTTTTTTAATATTATGGGAATTACGAGTCATGTTAATGACTTAGTTTTATCATTTAATATATTTATTATATATTATAAGTAGGTGATAAAATATAAATACCATTCATGATGCATTTAGTTCATCATAATGTTTCATATATTTTTTATTTAGTGGATGTTGGATATATGGGGGTAAGGGAACCCTTATTGGGTATTTTGGACATACACTGTATAAGTAGAGGAGAATCTTATTCCATGACTATTCATGATTCAAAATTAAGATCTTCTCTCCCCCTAGAATCCTAGAGAGAGAAAGGCTTTGTTCAAGAGAATGGTCCAAGAATTCCTTCACGGATCAAAGACACAGGATTGAGGTGATCATCAAGATGTTGAAGAAATTGTTGGACCTCTGTGTTAGCACTCAAAATTCAATGATCAATGTCTCGTGTAGATTCCTTAGAGCATGTATGGAAAATCTAGAGGGGTTTGAGCATGGATCCTTCGAGCTATGATATCCAATGATGAGATGAAGTTGAATGCACTTCCAAATCAAATGAGGTACCCGTTTATTTATTTTTTTACTTTTAAATACTTACATGAGATCCTCAAACTTCTATGGGACTAAGATAATCCGAGACGATGAATTTTTGTTGCACTAGTGCTAAAAAAATTTAAATCCCCGATCCACCAGCTTCCATTGCGTACCTTGATACTAGCATAAACAAACCACAAAAACTCAAAAAATAGTGTAAATATAAAAAAAAACAAATTTTATGTTAGTAATACTATAAAGAAATAAATTAAACATAAATATGATGCAATTCATTAATAAAATGTCACTTTTAAACTGAAAACACACACTTTGAGTCATATCGGGTACACATTGTGTCAGATTAATATGAGGATTATTCTTATATGTCAAAAATAATTTATAGATCATTTTCCTGAAGTGTTAAGACAATATGGGATCATTTTCTTGGTTTTGATTATGTGATGTGTGTTTTGAACTAAAATGCCAATTTTAAATTAAAACATGAAATTTGAGTCACATCAGCCACACAGTGTGTCAGACTAATATGATAATGATTCCTATATATCAAAAATGATTTATGAATCTTTTTCCTAAAATTTAAAGATATCTTGAGCATGTTTGTTTAGATTTCTGTGAGTGACACACATTTTTAACTAAAATGTCATTTTTAAACTGAAAATTTACACTTTGAGTTATTTCGGTCACACTATGTATCAGATTGAATTTTTTTCAATTATTACACATAAAAAATGAATTATGGATCATTTTCCAAAAGTATTAAGACTATGAGGGCATGTTTTCTCAGTTTTCAGTGAGTGACATGCATTTTTAACTAAAATGTAACTTTTAAATTGAAATCACACATTTCGAGTCATACTAGTCAAATCGTGTATCAAATTAAGGTGAAGTTGATTTCTACACATCAAAAATGACTTATATATTATTGTCCTAAAGTATCAAAATAATATGAATGCGTTTACTTGATTTTGAGTATGTGGTGTGTGTTTTGAACTAAAATGTCAATTTTAAATAAAAACATGCACTTTGAGTTATATCAGTCACACAGTGTGTAAGATTGACATGAGGTTGATTATTACACATAAAAAATTACTTATGGATCATTTTCTCAATGTAACAAGATAATATAAGTGTGTTTTATTGGTTTTCAATGGGTGATACACATTTTTGAACTAAAATTCCATTTTTAAACTAAAAAACATGTACTTCAAGTCATACTAGTCACATCATGTATTAGATTAATGTGTAGATGATTTATACTCATCAAACATGATTTATGGATTGTTTTTCTAAATTATAAAGGAAATAAAATTGTGTTTTTTTAGTTTTTAGTGAGTGATATTTTTTTAACTAAAATTTCATTTTTAAAATGATAACATGCACTTTGAGTTATACCGGTCACACCATGTATCAGATTGGTGCATGGATGATTCCTACAAATCAAAAATGACTTATGGATCATTTTCCTAAAATATCAAAAAAATATAAATATGTTTCCTCGGTTTTGAGTATGCGATATATGTTTTGGAATAAAATATCAATTTTAAATAAAAACACGCACTTTGAGACATACCAGTCACTCCATCTATCCGATAGATGTGTAGTTGATTCCTACACATAAAAAAGAATTATGAATAATTTTACTAAATTATTAAGAAAATTTGAGTGTGTTTTCTTTGTTTTCAGTGATTTACACATGTTTTGAACTAAAATTTCATTTTTGAAATAAAAACATGCACTTTGAGTCATACTGGTCACACCATGTTTCATATTGACATCCAACTGATTCCCACTCATAAAAAATGATTTATAGATAATTTTCATAAAATAACATAACAATCCAAGCATTTTTTTTCTTAGTTTTAATTGAGTGTCATGTTTTTAACTAAAATGACATTTTTAAATTGAAAACACACACTTTGAGTCATATAGGTCACACCGTGTTTTAGATTGACGTGAAACTGATTCCTACATTTCAAAAAATTACTTATGAGTAATTTTACTAAAGTATAAAAATATATAAAGTTTTTTTTCTTGTTTTTTAGTGAGTGACACAAATTTTTAACTAAAATTTCATTTTTAGACTAAAAACATGCACTTTGAGTCATACCGGTCGCACCGTGTATCAGATTGAGGTGCATCTAATTCATACATATCAAAAATGACTTATGGTAGGTTTTACTAAAGTGTCAAAATAATATGAATTCATTTTCTTTATTTTGAGTATGTGATGTGTGTTTTGAACTAAAATGTCAATTTTAAATAAAAACACACACTTTGAGTCATATCGGTCACACCATTTTTATGATTAACATGTGATTGATTATTACATGTAAAAAATGAATTTTATATTATTTTACTAAAATATAAAAATATTTTGAGTGTGTTCTCTCTATTTTTAGTGTTTGACACATTTTTTTATCTAAATTGTCATTTTTAAACTAAAAACATGCAATTCAAATCATACCAGATACACTGCGTGTCAAATTGATATGAAATTGATTCCTATATGTGAAAAATGATGTATGGATAATTTTACTAAAGTATCAAGTCCATCCTAGTGATTTTTCTTTGGTTTTAATGAGTAAAACATGTTTTGAACTAAAATGTCACTTTTAAACAAAAAATACGCACTTCGAGTCATATTGGGTACATCGTGCATCAGATTGATGTGAAAGTGATTCATACATGTCACAAATGAATTATAGATTTTTTCCTATGGTATCAAAATTATTTGAACACATTTTCTCAATTTTGAGTATGTGACACACGTTTTGAACTAAAATATCATTTTTAAACTGAAAACATGCACTTAGAGTCATACTGGTCATGCCATGTATCATATTGAGGTGAAGTTGATTCCCACACACCAAAAATGATGTATGGATCATTTTACTAAAGTATAAAAATAATATAAATTCATTTTCTTGGTTTTGAGTATGTGACATGTGTTTTGAACTAAAATGTAAATTTTAAATAAAAACACACACTTTGAGTCATACCAATCACATCATGTGTATGATTGATATTTAGTTGATTCATACATATCAAGAATGAGATATGTATCATTTTTATAAAATATAATGATAATATGAATGTGTTTGATCTTTTTTTAGTGAGTGACACATATTTTTAACAAAAATGTCATTTTAAATTGAAAACATGCACTTTGAGTCCTACCGGACACACCGTGTGTTAGATTAACATGAAATTGAAACCTAAATGTGAAAAATTATGTATGGATAATTTTAATAAAGTATCAAGAACATCATAATGTGTTTTCTTAGTTTGTAGTGAGTGATGCATGTTTTGAACAAAAAATGTCACTTTAAAACTAAAAATATGGACATCGAGTCATACCAGACACATCGTGTATCAGTTTGACATGTGGATAATTTCTACACATCCCAAATGAATTATGGATCATTTTTATAAAGCAACAAAACAATTTGAATGTGTTTTATTTATTTTGAGTATGTGACACATGTTTTGAACTAAAATATCATTTTAAACTAAAAACACACACTTCGAGTTATACTGATCACATTGTGCACTACTAAAAAATAGTCCTTTAACAGTGCTCACCTTTAACATCAATGGATTTGAACAATACGAACAAAAAATACTGATAAAGGTTCCCTTTATCAGGGAAAAAACAAGCACTGATAAAGTGTACCTTTTATCATCATTTTTAGTGTTGATAAAAGGTACCCTTTATTAGCGCTTTAGTTTTAGCACTGATGAATGGGACCCTTTATCAGTACTTTATTTTTAGCACCGATAAATGGTACCCTTTATTAACACTTTATTTTTAGTGCTGGTAAAGATATGAATAAAATTAAATAATTAAATAAACAAAAAATAAAAATGAGTTTATTAAAAAAAATTAAATTTTTTATTAATCATATAATTATTGATAAAAATTAATAAATTAATTATACTATATATAAATTATAAATAATAATACATAGTATATATTAAATATATAGATATATGTACAATTAAAATTAAACAAATAAAAAATAAAAATAAGTAAATTGAGAAAAATATTAAACATTTTATTAATTAAATAATTATTGATAATGTTAATAAATAGTATATATTAAATATATAGATATATATATGAATGTATATAAATATGATTTATATAATACAAAATATCTATACTTTACATTAAATAGTCATATATTTAGTGAATAATGGTTTATAATTAAAAATTAATATGAATTAAAAATACTGACTAATTACATCGAGTAATGGACATAATTGAATGTCATTTGATTTTTCAATTTAACATAGATAAAATGTGTGTTATATTGATTTAACATATACATAATTAATAAATTTTTATATACAACACACATGCATAAATATTTACATAATAAATGAAATCTTATATAGAAACACATACACCTAATATTTATGTAACTTATTCAAATTTTAGTATTTATTTTAGAATTTCATTATAATATGACATATTTAATATATCATGTCTTTAATCACAGTAAATTTTATTTACTTATTTTTAATTTTATTACAGTTAGGTATTAATTCATTTTTAATATTTTTTTATTTTTTATTTATTATTATTTTTTTAGGAATTTAATTAATTTCTATTATTTATTATATATATATATATATTTACTATGTTCTAATATTTTCAATTTTTATTAATATTTATTTCAATATATATCCATATTTTTTAATGATTTGTTTTTAATTAATAAAACTTATCTATTTTTCCAATATTGCTAAAGTGTACTCATTTTTAATTATTCAATTTCACTCATTTTTATCATGCATGCACTTGAGATTAAAAATTTCTTAATAATGTTAAAAATATATTTGTAAAATTTTTTTATAAAAAATATATATTTATAAATGTATATTTACTATATTTATACATTTATATATTTATAATTATAAATAAATAAATGTTATTTTTTTAAAAAAAGTATTTATATAATTATAAATAAATAATTGTATATATTTAAATAATTATAAAATTTATAATAAATTTATTTATATAATGAATATATTTACTATATTTATATTTATATATATATTATATATATATATATATAATTATATAAATATATATAATGATATAAATATTATTTTAAAAAAGTATTTATATAATTATAAATAGATAATTATATATTTAAATAGTTCTAAAATTATAATAAATATATCTAAATAAAGAATATATTTACTATATATATATATGTTAATTATATAAATATTCCTACAATTTTTTTATTTATAATTATAATTATAAATCCTTTATTAGTGCTTAAGTAATAAGAGCTGAAAAAAAGACATCTTTATCAGCATTAATTAATTTAGAATTGATAAAAGGGATCTTTATAAACATTTTTTTTGAAGCGCTGATAAAAGTGTATAACTCATCGCAATATTCAAAGCTTTCTGCAGAGTCCACCCTATGTTGACGCTCCTCCTCGATGAATCAAAGCTCGAATCAAGGATCAAACAATTCCATGGATCAAATGATTCAAGGGTCCAACGAATCCAAGGCTCGAATGAATTCTAAGTTTTCAATATCTCTACTTTATCTAAGATGATTCAAAGCTTCAATCCCAGGTATCTTATTTTCTCCTCCTCCTCACTCATTGATTTCTTGTTTGGAGATATCTATTTTTATTTTTTATCATCATTATTTTTTTATTGTCGGCATATCCTTGTGGTAAAAAATGGACACTCGTATATTTGATCCTTATCCACTAGAGTAGATTAACAACATGCAAGAGTAGGAATATATTCCTACTTTCATTTAGGAGGACTATTAGCATGTTTTGATAAATAATGAAAAATAGGATCAAGGTTATATCCCCATTCTGACAAGTGATCATTGTCCCATTTAAATGAACACTTTAGGGAAGGCGTATATTCCTTTGAACCTTACAATATCTCATCCAGATATTCCAATTAAAACTTTCGAGTAAGTTGAGATAGATCTCACATTTGAATATCTCTAGTTGCATCAAATGTACACAAACACCTAATAGAGCATATCCAAGAGGAAGTCTCACTAGGGGTGGACCAAGGGGTGTTTCATTTAAATATTTAATTTATTTTTTTTAATTATTAACAATCTTCCCATTCTAATTAGTAAAAAATATCTATCAATTTTATCTTGTCTTCATAAAAAAACTAAACTCACCCTTTTTAAGTCAGTATTTAAATGTCTCATTATCTAATATGATCAATTTTTCCCTACCACAAATCAATTCCCCCTTTCAAACACAATTACTATAAATTTTTACTGACCCCAAATTAGAATATGATTTAGCTATTTTTCTATACCTTTGTAAAAATATATCCATATTTGAAATAATAACCCACTCATTAATACTTATTAAAAATCACTTCATTTCCTTCATCACACATCTAATAAACACTATGTATGTTTTACTTTAATCCATCTAAAAACATATCATTCTTTAACATTGACTTTTATTTCCAACATATTTTAAATTCAAACAATTTATCTTAAGAGATCCAACATTTCTAAAATAATAATCATGCTTTTAACTTGTCAAAAATATTTAATTACATCAATTTACCTATCATGTGAGATGAAAAACTAATATCTAATATGAAAGGATGTTTATTTTGTAAATCCTTTAGTGCGACATCAATTATAATTTCCTATTACATTACATTCTTTTTTATATAATATATTTTTAATTCTTTCTTCACATTCATCTATGATTTTATAAAAATTTTACAATCCTTCATATAACCATTTAATTAGTCACATGTTCAATAGAGTTCATTCAATGCTTTAAATTCATCATCTAATTTTACTTAAGAAGATTCGTCTCACTTTGAAACATTTTTTTAAGAGTGGATAATCTCCCATTTAACTTAAAACCTCTATATATTCCATAATTACTATTATTTATCTGATTATGACTAAAATTTTATACTATGTTCCCAAAATCACCATAGAACCCATAATGGACATGAAAATGAAATTTTCTTATAAATCATACTCTTCATCTGCTTAAAAATAATTCTTGTTTTCAACCTGTCTAGACATAATTCTTGAATAAATTTATCAACTAAGAATTTTTAGATGTTTAAAACCTCATTATTAGGTATATTTTTTCTTATAATTATTTTTTCCATTCCTTATCAATTTTTAATTGGAATTATAATTTTTATATTTTTTAAAATATTTGATATACCATTAATATTAAATATAATAATTCCTTAGGTTATTACATCACTTTTTCCAAAAAAAATATAACGGAGGTTATAAAATTCTATATATGTTGGAATAATTATTAGAATTTTTTTAGGTATTTATCATTTTAGGTTTACATGTATTGGTTCCACCCCTATGAATATTTGATTACCATTCATATATATGAAATAACTCTTTATTTATTAAATTTTTTTATCAATACATTTTTATATCTTATATTTGATTGAATGAGAGTTTATTATTCTTGTTTATCATTTTTTGGATTTCTTATTACTCCTTAATTTCCTATATTATACTTTAATTTGTTTAGGGGATTTAAGAAAGACTTGATGGATCATTTTAATAGAGGTAGGACTAGTCTTAGTTAGAGGATTTAAATTATTAAAAGTGGGATTTATCATATAAATATAGAATTACTATAGTCCCCAAAGATTCATATATCATAACATGATGTGACCGATATGACTCAAAGTGTATGTTTCCAATTTAAAATGAAATTTTAGTAAAAAATAGAAGTGACGTACTCAAAATCGAGCTAATGTATTTGAATTATTTTTATACTTTATAAAAATGATCAATAATTCATTTGTGATGTATAGGAATAAGCTACACCTCAATACGACATATGGTGTGATCGATATGACTCTAAGTGTGTCTTTTTATTTAAAATTGACTTCAATTTTAGTAAAAAAGACAACTGACATACTCAAAACTATGAAAACGAATTTAGATTATTTTGATACTTTAGTAAAATGATATATAAGTTATTTGTAATGTGTAGGAATAATAATCACATCAATATGTAACACGATGTTCCTGGTATGGCTCAAAGTATCCATTTTTAGTTTTAAATCGACATTTTAGTTCAAAAAGTTTGACTCATTGAAAACTAAGCAAAAATGATTGGATTGTCTTGATAATTTTGTAAAATTATTCATAAGTCATTTGTGACATGTGGGAATTGGTCTCATGTCAAACTGACACACGATGTGACTAGTATGACTCCAAGCATGTGTTTCCAGTTTAAAAATTTAGATTTTTGTAAAAAATAAAAGTGACGTACTCAAAATTGAGAAAACACATCTGAATTGTTTTGATAGTATATAAAATTATCCATAAGTCATTTGCAATGTATAGGAATTATCCAATGCATGGATAGTATGACTCCAAGTGCGTCTTTTTATTTAAAATTGATGTGAATTTTAGTAAAAAATACAACTGACCTACTCAAAACTAAGAAAACACATTAGGATTGTTTTGATACTTTATAAAAATGATCTATAAGTCATTTTTACATGTTAGAATCATCTAAAACTCAATATGATACACGATGTTCCAAGTATGACTCAAAGTGTTTGTTATTAGTTTAAAATTGAAATTTAATTTCAAAAAGTGTCACTCATTGAAAACCAAGAAAAATAACTCGGATTATCTTCATAATTTAGGAAAATGATTCATAAGTCATTTATTTCACGTAGGAATTAGTATCACATGAAACCAAAACATGATGTGACTGGTATGAATCAAAGTGCATGTTTCCAGTTTAAAATGACATTTTAGTAAAAAATAAAAGTGATGTATTCAAAACTAAGAAAACACATTTGGATTGTTTTGATAATTTAGGAAAACAACCCATAAGTCATTTGGGATGTTTAGGAATTAGATGAATCTCAATATAATGCATGGTGTGACTAATATAACTCCAAGTGCATCTTTTTATTTAAAATTGACATCAATTTTAGTAAAAAAAACTTACCAACTCAAAATCAAGATAATTTATTTGTATTTTTTTGATACTTTAATAAAATTATCCATAAGTCATTTTTGACATGTACGAATTAGCCTCACCTCAAATATGATACATGATGTTCTCAGTATGACTTAAAGTGTTTGTTATCAGTTTAAAATCGACATTTTAGTTCAAAAAGTTTCACTCACTAAAAATAAAAAAAAACACACTCATATTGTCTTGATAATTTATTAAAATGATTCAAAATTGATTTTTGATATTTAGGAATCCATCTCAAATCAAACTAACACATGATGTGATCGGTATGACTCAAAGTGAATGTTTCCAGTTTAAAATTGACATTTTAGTAAAAAAATAAAAGTGATGTACTTAAAACCAATCAAACACATTAATATTGTTTTAATACTTTAGTAAAATAATCCATAATTTATTTGAGATGTGTAGGATTCAGAATCACCTCAATCTGATGCATGGTGTGACTCATATGACTCCAACTGCATCTTTTAATTTAAAATTGAAATCAATTTTAGTAAAAAAACAACTGACCTACTAAAAAATATAAAATGAATTCAAATTGTTTTTATACTTTATGGAAACCATCCATAAGTAATTTTTTATGTTTAGGAATCATCCTCACTTAAATTTGATACATAATGTGCCCGGTATGACTCAAAGTGTTAGTTATCAATTGAAAATCAATATTTTAGTTAAAAAAGAATCATTCACTAAAAAATGAGAAAACACACTTGAATTGTATTGATAATTTAGTAAAATTATTAATAAGTCATTTTTTTATGTCTATGGATCAGTCTCACATCAAACCGATACACGATGTGACTGATATGACTCAAAGTGCATATTTCTAGTTTAAAATTACATTTTAGTAAAAATACAAGTGACATAATCAAAACCTAGCAAAAAAATTCATATTATTTTGATAATTTATAAAAATGATCCAAAAGTCATTTGGGATGTGTAGGAATCATCCATACCTCAATCCAATGCATGGTGTGACCGGTATGACTCCAAGTGCATCTTTTTATTTAAAATTGACATCAATTTTAGTAAAAAATACAATTGTGTTGAAATAGTGGGTGCCCTAGACCCAACTATTCAGTGATTTTGATTACCTTACCATGTATACAATTATCTATACATGATTTTATCTTACCATTATAGTGTATACTTTTCTGCATACACTATTGAAATGGTAATATCCAAAGATTAATTGTTGAATAAAAAGGTTATAGCAGATCCCAATCTATAATGAGAACCTCTAGATACTATGAAATTAATATTAAATATATGTTATGTGGTTAAGATACATCTTACTGATCTGACATAGTAGATGTTTGAATATCAGGTGTTGAGGGCTCATAAGCATTGAGACTTCTTCTCATGAAGTTTGTACTTGGTGATCTATAGTAGTGAGATCATAAAGACAGACCCACTAATAGGAACACCACATGTTTCAGGTGTCAATAGATGTTCCTATCTATGATCATGTGTAATGTTCTTTTGACTTGAGATAATTGCCATTGTGTGTCATTTGATCATGTACTTTGATGCAAGATGAAAACCATGATGTTAAAATTATGGTGAGGTAGTTTGTGTTGGGTGCGTCATTGATGGCATGACATTGGATGAATGGTAAAGAAAGGATTTGTCTCTTCTAGGTCATGAAATTAATAAATCCCATGCCATGTTGATAAGGATGGTAGTACCTTCATAAGACCATGGCCATGAAAGTCATGGGTAAATCTGTCTAGTTGGATTGACAAATAGTAAAGCAAGAAAAAGGGTGATGACATGTGAGTGCATCCTGCTTTATGAGATATTAATGAAAAAGAGATTATATTACATAGTAGGTGTTCGTAGGTTGGTTATCACTGTTGTGACAATCCTTATCTCTTTACGGGCCATGATGGGTTTCTAGATCCCGCTCTTGGTCTATGAATACTATTCACTACTATCGAGATAAGGGCCTAGAGGGTCACACACAATAGTATATTCAAGAATCTTCCTTATTCAGTTGAATAAGAGTTTTGGACATGGTGGGACCCACCACTAGGGTTCGAGATTTGTCCAAGTATATATGATCACCAAGGAATAAATAAACTCATATTATTAAAGTTATGAATAATGGGTACTGAATTTATTTATTAAATTCATTTTCAAGTTCTAATTAAATACATGAAAAATATTATTTGAATGAATATTAAAATATTCAAGGTTCATTAATATTCATGGGAGTAAGAGCTGAGTTAATGTATTAATTATTATCACGTGATATATTTAATATATTATAGGAAAGTGATAATAATAATGAATAATATTTATGACTCAGTTTAGTAGTCAAAATATTATTTAATAGTGTGTTACGTATTCAGGTGGATGGGTGGAAATACCAGATATTTTCTAAAAACTCTTTAAATAGAGGAGTATAGGAGTTTTACATACAATATTCACAGCCCCTCTCTCTCCTCCTCTCTCCCCCACATTCTAGAGAGAGAGGCTTTGGATCCAAGGAGCTCAGATGGATCTCTATCTCAGCTATCGTAAGCAAAGTGATGCGGTGATCATCGAAGTATCGAAGGAGTCATCGTAGCGCTGTGATAACACCCAAATTATGAAGATCGGTGCTCCTGCATATTCCTTGAAGCATGCGTGGATGATCTAGAGTAATTCGACTTCAGATTCTTCAAGTAGTGATTTCCAACAACAAGAAGACACCGTGTGTGACTTTGGATCTAAACCAGGTATTTTAAGGTTTTATTTTTGTGCTTAAAACTCTTTACGCGTGATCCTAGGCTTAAACCGGGCTACTATTTTCCGATTTCAACAAGATTACATCGATCATCGATGAAAATTTTTAAAATACCACCTGTTTGGGGCTTCCACTGTACACTTGGTTTCTTAAAGTGGTATCAAAGGGACACGTGTTGATTTTAAGCCATGTATAAATTAAATTTGCATTAAATTTAATGAAGGGCATCGATACGATCCCAACACTGCATACCGCGTTTGAATCCGATATCGGATGACCCATCTGCGGTCATCCAAAGTTTAAAATTAGAGTTAAATCAGTTTTTTTGTTTGGATTTATAAATGATCACCGGGTAGACATCCGATTACCAGAATAGTATTTTTCGGTGAAGTTTAATGATGATGATTATTATAATAATTTAATTATAATAATAATAGTTCAATTATAGTAATAATAATATTATTATAATATTATACTATAATAATATTTTATTATTATAAGTTTTTATACTTTTTAGTCTAAATATAGACTTAATAAATAAAAAAAACAAAAAAAGGGAGGAGATGACTTAATTTTTGAGGGTCATGTTTAATAAAAAAAATTAAAAGAAAGGGGATACCTTTGCAGGTCTTGGATAAAAAAATGAGGCTGGGAGACCTGCTTTGCATGTCTACAATGATAAGAAAAAAAACATTTTGGGGGGGGGGGTGGCCCCCTTTATCCAGTCGTCTCCCTCATGGAGCCACGCTACAGTGGGTGTCCCGCACCCCTCTAGCTGGTGATCTCCTGCACGCCGGTGCCCCTTGCAGCAGTGCCTCCTCCCTACTACAGGCGCAGCGGCCAGACAACAGGAGGCCATCCCTTTGCCCCACCAGTCTGACCTCCTCCCTCAACATTGCCCCACCGGAGCTAGCAGTGGCCTGCCGACCAGCTCCCCTCCACTCTCAGCCATCTGCCTCTAGCCCGCACCCGAGTCCCGGCACCTCCCTACTCGAGGCCCTCCAACTACCTCCACCCATACCGCCCTTTACCAGAACCCGTGCAACCGCACCACTGGTTCTGACCACTACAAAGCAGTAGTGCCTCCACCCCAGCTGGTCAGCACCCACGCTGCGGCCTACCTCATGCGGCGCTCCTGTCCCCAACACTGTTAAACTACATCAAGAAGAGAGGGTGAAATTGCTTACAAGAGACTAATGTATAAATCATATGATAGTTATATCATTATGATTTCATCAACGTCCAGTGTCAGTTGCGATCGCTACATTAGTACATGGATGATAAAACATGAAGTCTCATCTCTAAGATGTTTGCAACGAGAAAGCGAAGCAATGATATTAATAAGGTGATGTTACACCAGCATGTGTAAATTGAAAGATTGATCATAATCTTTGAATTGATCCCTTTCTCATATCATTTTCACCACATTACTCAAGTATCGTTTAAAGTTATAAAATGAATGGTTATTGAGTAAACTCTTCAGTACTAATTTAGGTAAGGTTCTCCAAGATAATAAGAATATCAAAGACAA
Source organism: Viscum album (assembly GCA_963277665.1). Lineage (NCBI taxonomy): Eukaryota > Viridiplantae > Streptophyta > Magnoliopsida > Santalales > Viscaceae > Viscum > Viscum album. The sequence goes on along the minus strand of OY728155.1, from coordinate 192,968,543 downwards.
TTTCATCTTTAATTATTATAGAGAATAAACTGAAAGACAATGAGAAAAGGCCAAAAGGCAAGTAATGTCAATGGAACATTCATAACATCCTTCAATGAATGAGGTATTAACAAAGGTTATTTCAATTTAATATTATAAAATAAAACAATGTAAGTTTAAAATAAATAAACTGAATTAAAAAAGAAAGTTACCCGCTTCTTATTCAAAAATATTCTTCAATTGTAATGTTTCATCTTTACTAATTGGGTATTAAATACAATATAATGGTGAAATATGTATTATAATACAGTAACCAAGTAAGTATATAAACCTTACTGGAAGTCAGGTGTATTCTTCAAGTGGTTGCGAAAGGGTGATACCTAGGCCAATGGTGAGAAGTACACGAATTATTAATTTCCAATTAAAGTATTCATGTTGAAATATTATTGAGTATAACCACAAAAATTAATCTCATGTATCCTTGGAAACAATAATACATTCATTTAGGTTTTATAATTAATGTTGTTTTTGGTATTTAAAACTCAACCATTAGTTTAGTAATATATGAATCATAGGCAATGAGTGATGAATATAAATGTAAGACTTATACCCAGTTGTGACATGATAATTCTTTGTTAAGTAATACTATAAGTGGATGTCATGAATATACCAAGTATGACATTTAGACTTGGCACAACTAAATAGTTTTGGTATTATCGACATCTTTAGTTTGGACAAAGGAGGCTTTAGAAATAAAGGTATGTCACAAAGATTTTGGAAATAGTTTAACAAGTGAATGTGAACCATTCCAAGGGTAAAATATAGGTGTATATATACTTCATATGATTCCTTTAAGTAATTAAGGAATGGTAAAATGAAGTAAATTCATGGTCATAAGATATTAGTTGCTTCGAGCCGACATGCCAAAGAATATATTGATTGTGCAATCATCGATCATGATAATGTAGCATGAGGTAATTCTTAAACAAACATTACCTTATTCACATCATGAATTTGATGTTAATGAGGAGGATCGATGATAAAGTATTACATGTTAACATTGATCAATAAAATGTAGCATGGAGTAATTCCTAAACACACATTTTATACATCAAAGTATTGATGTAAGAAGTATCAATGTTGCAACTTGCAGAAACTTCCATTATATTTCATGAAGTGATTCGCAAATAATGGCATAATACCATACTCGTATTACAACTAAAATGAAAAATGGACATCATATGAGTCATAGTATGATGATAAACCCATTATTTCATATGGACATGTGTTTGGATGCAAAGAGTTTGTTAGGACATAAACAAACACACATCAAGTTAAACACATGGTGCATCTATGTAACTATCCCAACAATTGTTTAGGATATTACATAAATCCATAAAAAAAAAGTAGTAGTCAAGTGATCGAATACATTTCTATAAGGGAGAACATCTCTTTTGAGACAGTGTGAGCTAAATTGACTTGGATTTAGTCAATGATTCAGATGCACAAATAGTTGTCATAGGAACTAGTTCCACAAGTGCATGTAGAACAAAGTATGTTCCAAAGACACATACTATGTAGAAAGGATAAAATCACAGTGATGGTTTTTATATTCACCATAGTCGGTGATCTATTATTCAATGTGAATAATATTTCCTACAAGTAAGGAGTGTATGGAAATTAGCTAAAATTGATAATACCAACTAAAATTCAATTAATGGATTCCATGAATTAAAGTGTAAAGGGGATTATTATTTTGAATACTACAGTGGGTATTCAAGTGAGTTGATACATGGATGGTACAAGTGTGGCAACAATAAGGATCGTATGGTTGGACCAAGTTGTTATGCCTAAATTCGTTAGAATTTTACTTGTCACAACTAATTTTTATGATCATATTATTTAGCATTAGATGTCATGACCACCAATCATGGATGGTGTCTATATGATGCAACCAGAAAGGGATGGTCATGTCACAAAATTCTAATAAAGGTTGAAAGTTACTGAAATCTGGTTTAGGATTAAATTAAGAAACATGATCATAAAATATACATTTGCAACAAATGATTGAAATGTGTCTATAAGAGGTTAGTGGGAGAATCAAGGTTTTCCAAGAAAAGTATGTTTGGAAACATATGAAAAATAGATATTGGTATTATAGTTAGTTAAGACCAAAATGAAATTTATTCTCCAGTGATTGACTGAAAGTAGCAACCTAAGTTCTAGGGAACATGATCTTATGAGGTAGATCTATAGGTTGCTTAGTCCTAGTCAATCATACATATAGTGACAAATATATGTTAGAATAATTCAAGAGATGATTTTTTTCCATGTCATAGGGCATAATCTATTTAGGTTGACATGTCTGGGATATATTAAGAGATAAACATGGTGAGTTGAAGTCCATACGATTAAGCGATGGATTAATCACATATGCCATGATATGTACAAGAATTTATATTGTCAGTATATGATTTATAATAGGAAAATATCAGTTATATACAAGATCCCTACAAGGTATGTAGTCATAAATATCTAATTGTACTTTGAAAAGTACAAAAGATATGTACCTGGTAAATAGAGAAGAAAGGATACTAGTTTTTAAGGGTACACAAACTAGTATTCCTAAGATCCATGTGATCTAATATTGCAGTTAGGCTAAAGACGATGACCGATTCAAGCTCATATAATCCAGTGGTATCCATACCTATAAATACCAATCATGTTGAAAATTATGAGGCAGCTAAGAAGCAATTATTAAATGCAATGATTTGTTCCAATTCTTGGAATCGCACCTGGTGAGAAAAGTATTATCATAATGTAAATTATGATATTATTACTAGCCTAGATGTGAAGTTATGACAGTGGAAAAGTGGGATATACTCAGGATATCATATCTTGAGAAGATTAAATCAAGGAGATGAGGTCGCAATAGCAGAATAGCTACGTGGCAGAACCGTGGCAGGCCCAGTAGCTAAAGCTGCTGAAACATGATCTTTATCATGTGAGTAGATAAAAAGTTTGGTTAGAAATTTGGATCTAGTGCAAGTGGGAGTGTTGAAATAGTGGGTGCCCTAGAACCAACTATTTAGTGCTTTTGATTACCATATCATGTATACAACTATCTATACATGATTTCATCTTACCATTATAGTGTATACTTTTCTACGTCCACTATTTAAATGGTAATGTACAAAGATTAATTATTGTATCAAAAGGTTACAGTAGATCCCATGCTATAATGAGAACCTCTAGATACTGTGACATTAATCTTAAATATATGTTCTATAGTCTAGATACATATTACTGATCAGACATAGTATATGTTTAACTATTAGTTGTTGGGGTCTCATAAGCATTGAGACTTCTTCTCATGAAGTTCGCACTTGGTGATCTCCAGTAGTGAGATTATGAGGAAAAACCTGACAATAGGAACACCACATGTATTGGGTACCATTGGATGTTCCTACCTATGATCATGTGTAATGGTCACCTGACATGAGATTATTACCAGTGTGTGTCATCTGATTGTGTACTTTGATGCAAGAAGAAAACCATGATGTTAAAATCGTGGCGATATAGTTTGTGTTGGGTGCATCATTGATGGAATGACATTGGTTGAATGGTCAAGAAAGGATTTGTCACTTCTGGGCCATGGAAGTGCTATATCTCAGGCTATGTTGACAAGGATGGTAGTTCCTTTATAAGAACATGTACATGGAATCCGAGGGTAAATCCAATTGGATCAACAAATAATAAAGGAAGAAAAAGGGTGATGACATGTGAGTGCATCCTACTTTATGAGATATTAATGACAAAGAGATTATATTATATAGTATTTGTTCGTAGGTTGGTTGTCGCTGCTGTGACAATCCTTATCTCTTTAGGGTCTATGATGGGTTTCTAGATCCCACTCTTGGTTTGTGAATACTATTCACCGCTATCGAGATAAGGGCCTAGAGGGTCATACACAATAGCGTATTCGAGAATCTGCCCTATTCCATTGAATAAGAGTTTTGGACATGGTGGCCCCCACCAATGGGGTTTGGGATTTTTCCAAGGAGATACGATCAACAAGGAATAAATAAATTCATATTATTCAAGTTATGAATAATGGGTACGTAATTTATTTATTAAATGTATTTTCAAGTTCTAAGTAAATACATGAAAAATATTATTTGAATGAATATTAAAATATTCATGGTTAATTAATATTAATGGGAGTAAGATTTGGGTTAATGGATTAATTATTATCACATAATATATTTAATATATTATAGGAAAGTGATAATAATAATGAATAATATTTATAACTCAGTTTAGTAGTCAAAATATTATTTAATAGTGTGTTACGTATTCGGGTGTCTAGTTGGAAATACAAGATATTTTCTAAACACTCTATAAATAGAGGAGTAGAAGAGTTTTCCATACACTATTCACTACCTCTCTCTCCTCCTCTCTCTCCCACATTCTAGAGAGAGAGCCTATGGATCCAAGGAGCTCAGATGGAGATCTCTCTTAGGAATCACAAGCAGAGTGTTGCGGTGATCATCAGAGTGTCAAAGGATTCATCATAGCTCCGTGCTAGCACCTAGATTATGATAATCAGTGCTCACGTGGATTACTTGAAGTGTGTATGGATGATCTAGATGAATTCAACTTATAATTCTTTGAGCAGTTACTGCCAATTACGAGCAGACGTCATGCGCGACTTCAGATCTAAACCAGGTATTTTACGGTTTTATTTTTATTCTTAAAACTCTTCACACGTGATCCTTATCTTAAACCGGGTTTCTATTCTCCGACGTCTATAAGATTATATTGATTGTTGGTGAAATTTTTTAAAATCCCACCTGTTTGGGGCTTCCGCTGCACACCCAGTTCCTTCAAATTGAACAACTCAAAACCAAGAAAATGCATTAAGATTATTTTTATACTTTAGTAAAATTATTCACAATACATTTTTGACATGTAGGAATTAACCACACCTCAATCCGATACATGATGTTCCCGGTATGACTCAAAGTGTTCATTATCAGTTTAAAATCGACATTTTAGTTCAAAAAGTGTCACTTATTGAAAATAAAGAAAACACACTTGAATTATATTAATAATTTCAGGCAACAATTCATAATTCATTTTTGACATGTAGAAATATTTCTCATATCAAACCTATATATGATGTGACCGGTATAACTCCAAGTGCATATTTCGAGTTTAAAATTGACCTTTTAGTAAAAAAAGTGATGTACTCAAAATTGAGAAAAAAAATTCAAAGTATTTTAATACTTTATAAAAACGGTCCATAATTTATTTAAAACATATAGGAATAAAAAAAAATTCAATATAATTCATTATGTGACCGATATAACTCCAAGTGAATCTTTTTTATTTAAAATTGACATCAATTTTAGTAAAAAAGAAAATTTACCTACTCAAAATCAACCAAAAACATTCGTATTATTTTTATACTTTAGAAAAATGATCCATAAGTCATTTTTGATGTGTAATAATTAGCCTCACCTCAATCCAATACACAATGTGCCCGGTATGACTCAAAGTGTCCGTTATCAGTTTAAAATTGACATTTTAGTTTAAAAAGTATCACTCATTGAAAACTTAAAAAACACGCTCGGAATCTATTGATAATTTAGTAAAATGATTCAAAAGTCACTTTTGATGTGTATGAATTATTCTCATGCCAAACTGACACACAATGTGACCAGTATGACTCAAAGTTCATGTTTCAAGTTTAAAATGACATTTTAGTAAAAAAGACAAGTGACATACTCAAAATTAAGAAAATGAATTTGTATTGTTTTGATACTTTAGGAAAATGATCCATAAGTCATTTAAGATGCAGAGGAATCATACAAACCTCAATCTAATACATGGTGTGACTGATATGACTTCAAGTGTATATTTTCAATATATAAGTGTCATTTTATTTTAAAACGTGCATCACATCTCCAAAATCAAAAAAACAATCCTAGATTGTTTTTTTTCATAATTCTATCTGATATTTTATTATTAATTGTTAAAGTTTTTTCATAAAAAGTAAATTATAAAGGACATACCTTATTTTTGATACATATTTTTACAAGATTAAATGACCATGATATGAAAGTTACAATAGCAAGTTGACTGTGTGAATATCCATATCATTAATGGGAGAAATTATTTTGGTGCTAACCTCATAAGCTATGTGAATCCCTACTCTCACATGATCTTTTGGAAGTTTCTTATTATGTAAAATATCTCCTTAGATATTGTACATTGTGACTCTCACAATAAGGTGATGGGTGGGTATTGATATATATTAATCACAATCAATTTCACCCTATAGAATATTAGTACAGGAAAGGTATCAATTTATTATAGATTCACATTTTATATAAATATTTATCAAATTTTTTAACTCTAGTAAGGAATACCTTTTAGGGGAATGACTAACCTCAAAGCTTGGGGGATGGATATTCATGTAGTGGTTATTGTTGTGTTGTTTCTTCTCTTTGATTCTATATCATAACATTCCCTAAAAACTCAGACTGCAAATTAATTTTTTATTTTTGAATATTTATTCATGCCTGCATCTTATCCATTTTCTTATCTTTATCCTTTTGTTCATTTATTTTCTCAAAATTTATTCGAGGTGAAACTCCAAAAATTACACCTCTAATGTGGCCATATTGTTCTGTCCACTTTAAGTCCACTAAAAGTAGTTGTTCATTAGGTACAACCAATAAAAACTATTATGTATAAACTAGATAAAAATATAAGAAAATAAGTAGTTATTTAATATAGATTTAATTTTTTTTATTTCATACTTACACATGATTCCAAAGTTCTTTGTATGTTTTCATCTACTAGTATTCTGTGTCTATTTACATGGTCATCCTTCCATAGAACATGACATGGGATAAAACTGGATTTGGATTTTGATTCATAAATATCTATATAAACAAAGGAATATAATTTTATTTTTGTTTCATGCAACATAAAACTATTACTATATATTTAAAATACATATTTTTTGAAGTGAAGAGTACCCCATCCTTGCTTTACGGTAGGGGTATGTTACTTTTGATTGACACTGCTTATTTTCAGCACTCATTTTTTTTCATAAATTTAAAATTCTTAATGAAATTTCTTAATACGTGTATTTATTAAGTAAATTATTACTAATCATGGTGCACCTGAAATGATTCCTCTTTACAATGTCTAATAAATGAATTATATATTTTTTTATCACGTGTGCATATATATTTTGTGGGTGTGAGTTTACTTTCCCCTTAGTATCCTTGAGATGATAATTTATAATAATTATTTTAAAGGCTCCATGATCCTTTCTAACAACCATTAATATAAATTTCATTCAACATTAATCTAGTATAAATGCACCCTGTAAGGGATAATGAAGTGTAAATCAATGTTTCATTATTTTATTTTTTAGTAAAATAGATAATGTATATCATAATGTTACCCTAATATATTCCCAAATTAGCAACTTCATCAATGACACAACACTGTGCCACATATCTATATCAATCGACATGTGTATTTTAATGTTGACCCCAATGTAACTAATGAAAATATACATGTTAGGGTTAAAAAATCTGTCCATGTACATTCAATCCAATCTCTAATTTTGTGTCTTTGCTTCCCACCTTAATATTTTTTTAATACTATCACACTATAACACTCATATTTTTTCTCGTACATAGGTTTTTCAACTTCTACTATTTACTCAATTTTATCATTTTAAATATGTTGTTCCTTAAGATTGGTAGCATCAACATGTAGAGAAACATGTTGTTCCTCTATATTGAGAGCATTGACATGTTGAGAAACATATTTTTCCTCAGGATCAGGAGCATCGACATGTAAAGAATCCATTATTCTAAAAGTGATCAAACATTTAATTTAGATTATTTAAATGCAACAGTGAACACATAATGTTATGAGGTAACAAAATGTATATTTAAAAAATCTTTATCCTGATTATTGACCTTGTTTTTTTTTCTTTAAAGGTTCAAGGGATTTAACCCCTCTATCAAGTATTCAAATCCCCTCATTACAGTCTCTTCTAATATACAAGGCCTTATCTATATTGGGACCACTAAGAAATGATTATGATGTCCCAATGAAAGATTCATCCTTAGTTGAATTGAAATTTTTCCCTATAATGCTTTTGGTCGATAACAGAAAAATTACCACTTTCTATTTGCAAGATTTGGGACATAAAATACTTGTATAGCCTATGATGCCATTATGAATGGTTCAACTTTTTTTTCTTCCTTATTTAAATCCACTTTCATGAATCCTAATTCATTTATTTTAGTTACACTACAGTTATTAACCCACTTGCATTGAAAAATTCGCACTTAGAATGTTTTATGATCCAACACCCATATTTGTTATATGACTCCAAAGTATGAGATGTTCACATAAATTGGATTTCTATACTTGGATCTAGATAAATTCATCGCTCTTCTTCCATAAGAGTAACTCTAATATTTTTTCATGGTACTACATTCATCATATTCCTTTGTATAAAATGTATAACCATTAATTACATAACCATTATAAGATAATACATTCCCACTTGGTCCTCTGGATAACTATTGAAGTGATTCTAAAATTGAATTCAAATTTTAAATTGAATCCTTAAAAATTTGATCTTGAAACCACCCTATAAACTATTGATTATGTGTATTTGATATCGAACCAACATCCCTTGACGGATTCAAATTCCTAAGAATTACTTTTTGAGTTTTAACATCTGAAAAAACCTCTAAACTATTATGTAAAAAATAAAATTGAGCCTAATCCAACTATGTAATGGTAATCATGAAAACATATATTCCAAAAATTATTTTACCCACAAGTCTCTCATTGTGATGAGATTTTGGTACACTAATGCTCTCCACATCAGACAGGTAGTTGGTACATAATTCAATGGTTTCCTCAACAATATATCAATCTACAATTAAACCTTATGGTCGACTTCAATTTTTTACATAGCCTTTAAAAATATCCATATATCATTCAATGGGGTATATCCATTTATAATGTATAGGACCATGTAGTTAGATCTCTCTAACCAAGTGAACCATCATATCAAAGAATAATGGTAGGAAGAACATCTCCAATTCACATAATTTGAAAATAATTTCCTTTTCTATAGTTGGAAATTTCATTGGATATATAACTTTATTGTATATATATATTGAAAAATAAATAAATAATGGTTAATGTTTGATAAAAGTTTTAGTAATAATTCAACGTAAAGATACAGGCACTAAATAATTCACCAATAATGAAAATAATGTGATTTCAGTCACTTAAATTTTAAATTAGTCATTGAAATGATATTCTTGATATTGTATGAATACCCCTATGGAACATTTATATCATCCAAGAAGTTGAAAAACTTATATCTCTCTTTCTTGGAAAGAGTGTAAGAAGCTGGAGGAAGAAAAGTTTGTATTTCACCCTTTAATGGTGCTAAATATTCCCGTTTCCACATGTTAATCATGTCCAACCCAGCCTTAGTGTCATCCTTTTTTTCTAGGTGCATTTAGTAATTTTTCAATGATACTATCACATATATTTTATTTCTATATGAATGACATCAAAAAATGTATGATGTACACAATATTCTAGTATGGTAATTAAAAAAAACTAATCTTCTTTCCAACCAATTTTCATAAGTTTTTTTATGAATGTTTATGAAAAGCGATTTCTATATCCTTTGCTTTATCAAATAATTGATCTCAAATAGTTGATCACCTGATAGTTTAGAATATGTTGTACTTTATTTTTAATTTTCATTGAATGATTTCACCCAAGATCAGTATTTATGTTGTTGGGGTATAAATTTATTATGTCCTAGAAACACAATATTCGAGGAATGTTTCAACCTAACTGAGTGTGTACCTTGTTCAAAAAATGGGACACCCTTGAGTTTCTTTAATGATATATCCTGAAAATTTTCTATAAGAAATAAATTCATTTATCATCTCGCACAACATGGCTACCAACATGAAATATTCATTTCTATAAGAATCATACAATGTAACACCCAAATCCAACATCAATTCTAGATTTTAGATAAATGGATCCAAATAAACATCAACATCATTGGATGATTGTTTTAGTCTAGATATAAGTAGATACAAAATAATATATTTTTATTCCATGCATAACCACAGTGGAAATTTATAATTTACCAACATAAATGATCATGTATAGTGAGTGATACTTTGTATATTAAAAGGATTCAATCCATCTATAGATAGCACAAGATAAAGGTTTCATGAATCATTTCCAAATTCAAGATACTCATGAACAATTTTCTTCCACTAAAAAGAGTTTGTTGGGTGAAGAATTTTCTCATCTTGATTTCTTGTATTTGTGTTCCATGTAAATTTTCATACAATCTCTTCACTTAAATATAGGAACCTAAACCATGGAATGATTGGAAAGTATCATAAAACTTTTAAATGATTTGATTTATCTTTATTGTATCGACACACACCACACTTTATGCATTTTTAAGTGTTCCAAGGTCATTGTGAAACAATATTTAGTCATTTTTACAGACATGTATTCTTTCAAATATCATACCCATTGAACATATCATACGTTTAACATCATATGTTCAGAAAGGAAGAACATTATCTTCTGATATCATATCATTAAATAGAGCAAGTAGTTTAGTAAATCTAGTATCTCTCCATCTTTTGATAGATTTTACATTATATAGATTCAGTATGGCTAACAATTATGTAATTATTAAAACTAGTATACAAGGGAATCTTTGCAAAACTCTTTAACTTTTGAAATAACTTTGATCAATCATGAAGTTCATCTTCAAGTATCATTTTCATTTCTTTAATATGATCTTCATCATCATTTACACATTTAATCATATCCATAATATGATATTAATTATCATTCAAACTTGTAATCATATCATATGATCCATAAAAATGAAGTGTTATCTCAGTTACTAGATACATTCATTTCTTCCCCATGTTTAGTCCAACATTTATAACTTTGATCTATTTTGTGAAAGATCAAGTGTTTTTACAACTCCCCTGGGCTGATTATTCTTGAACAAAAACAATGTAAACACGAAAAAAGGATTTGAGAAGGTTCATATGCATGATATTTTTCAAACTTTATAAACACTTTAACCCCATCCTTATACTCTTTTTCCATATGATTGAAATCCATACATTTTTTATTCATATCCATCCTATTTGATTCAGTAATATTTATATTTAACAAAATAAATAAATACACAGATGGTACGATATTAGAATCCTAAAAGTATTTTATTTACATGCATACACACATATAGTCATTATATTTGATATAAATTGTCATTGCATCTACAACTTGTTAGAACATATAAAGATATATATTTTTTAGAAAAGGTGTGATTGGGACTCTTTATTAAATAGAAAACAAAAAACAAGGATATGGATATGAATGTGGTCATACAAGACAATATTCCCTCATTAAATATTGAAAAAATGTCAGGAATAACATTAACAATCAAAGTCAAGATGATTATAATCATAATAATCCCAGTCAAACACATATTCCAATGGACGTAATTAATTAACTTGAGCATTTATCCCACCTAATAAAGTTCTAGTTTTCATGGTGGACTTAAGATGTGAATAATCCTTCCTTGGCCTTGTATTCTTCATAGGGGCCAATGAAAATCCTTCATTGTATACCAACTCACCTTTTTTTAGTAGTATCCTAACATGAGATTTTCATTGAAGATTCATTATTCTCTATGTCTTCCCAATTGACCCCAATGTTTTTTGAACTCCAATATTTGTTAAGTTTCTCTATGATACGAGTACCTATAGTAGAAGAGTAAAAAATCAATGTTAATAGTTTTCATCAATGCTCCACCCTCTCCCATAGTCCCATGAGAATCTGAAGCCCGAATAGAGTCATTCTACCCTCCTTGGCGAGGATCCAACTCTAGTGCTGATTCCAACTTTTGATATGCATGTCTAGAGGACCTATAGAGCTCTATCTTAAGTCTAGCCTATTTAGAGGGACTATCACTAGTTTCTTGCATACCCCATGCCTTATAGTGAGGCCCATCCTATTAATATTGTACATTTCCACTCAGCTGGACAACATGCTTCTACAATGAATGACTAGATCCAAAAACATCATTATCCTATAAACTCCCATACACTTCAACAACATTTAAATGGAAAGTAGTTGGGATTTTATCAATATTCCTTTCATGATGGGAGGTGGAAGATCCATCCCTACACCTTATTTTTTGAACCTTCCTACATACTTTCTAGTTATAGACCTTAACAGAACAAAATGAACATATTTCATTCCAAAGAAAATTATCCTAAAGATGTCCAACAAACTAACAATCTATACAAAATTGATGCAGTTTCTCATACTTAATCTACATATTGATATCATCTTCTGATGTAGAAAGAAAAAATTTCCCTAATGAATCATCATTTAGATCAATTTCAACTAATTTCCTAGAATAATAACCATATTTATACATTTTTGTGGTTTTATACATCTTAATGTTGATACCCAAACCCGATGCAATATCAAACAAGATATGAGGATGCCATAAAATATAGTTTAGACCCAAAATTTTAATCCATACCCAAAATTTGGTGTTCTTGATGAAGAAAGGGTAGAATCGAAAGTCCCAACCCTAGATGGTGACCATGACCGACTTTAGGGTAACATAGTTAAACCCCCATACTCTGTGTTTGAGATCCTCAATCAGGAAGAGAATATGAAAAAAACCATCCTCAATCAGAATACACATGTATTCCGAGAAACCCTTAACTACAATGAATCTTTCCTTAAGATCACCTAACTTCAATGTCTTAACCCCAAATGGAAAAATCATTCTAGCAAGAATAAAAAAATATACAATTCTTAAACCTATCAGTAATAACATCCTCATTGGATTTAACATGAGTGGCCTTACCTTTGAAGATTATTCTTTCAGGAGTGAAGTCCTTTAAACAAAAATCAAAATAATTATTATTTTATTAAAGGAAAAAGGCTAAACAGCCTATATAGAGACAGTTAAGGGGTCCTAAAATAGTGTAACCCAAGAGCGTCAGCCCGAACGAAATGTAAACCCTCAGGGGGAAAGGAACCAAGACTAGAAAAAAAATACAAGCCTATCATCCAAAGACACTTTAGAAGAAAGGAAGTTAGAAACAACATTACCCTCACACCAAGTATGAAGAACAGACATCTGATTGTTCATAAGCTACTTACACCTTTGAATGGAGTAATCAATAGACCACAAAATGGGAACTTGACTTGAAAGAGCTTTGTAAATTGTCAACGAATCAATTTCAACCTCCCTGATTGAAATATTCCTCTGATCACAAAGAGACAATACAATGAGTATAGAGAGGGCCATAGATCTAGATGAGGTAGGAGACATCCCTAAAAAGTAGATTGAACTCCAAATATCAAGGAAACACCATGCTCGAAGAACCCTAGACCAAATCATTGTCTCCATGAGAGATCCTGAACCCACCTCCCATCCTCCTTTATTATACGAATTTAAATTATTATAATACTTATTTTTTATTAAAAGAAGCCACATATCATAAATCATTATTTTCTAAAAATGGATCATCAAGGGAGGTAATAATGAAAACTTTTAAAATAGAGATTTTCATCCCCAGTCAGTTCACTTTTTCAAAGGTCTTCAGGGTCATCAGAATTCGTTGGAGGTTACCTTAAAGAACAAATGCTTAAAAATTTGGATTATTTCAAGTCTACATCTCATATGGTGTATTTTGAGTTGTAATTTATATAAATTTATTAACTATGAATGTTATTATTTCTAGAGAATAATCCCAAATTAATTTAAGAAGCTCAATCTTAAAATGTCATTGGTTGAACCATGTTTAACAATGTTTTTTTTCTTTTAATACACCATTATACTATAGTATTTCCAAATGAGTGGGTTATGATACAATACCACACCCCCTTAAATAGTTGTTAAAATATTCACTAAGGTATTTACTTCCTCGATTTGGTTAAAACAATTTAATAACATTCCCAAGATTATTTTTTACATATTTATTAGATATTTTGGAACATTTTAAAGATTAAATATTTGTGTTTCATTAAAATACATATTTACACATACTAAAATCATTCATAAAGGTAAAAAAGTACCATAAATCACCACTTTCTTATGTACTTGTTGATCCACACACATATGTGATGATATAATAAAGCCTATGTTTTGGAAAGAATTAAGTCTTCTCTCATGGTGCGGATTGTTTTCCTAGTGTGGAGTAGGTAACTTCATGCGCACTGTGATAATATAATGTGATGGTTTTTTTTCATGGAAGTTTAAGGATTTAAATATAATATAAACTAATATTAATATATAAACACACACAAAAATAGATATATAAATACTCAAACACATATAAATACTTATACATATAAAAAATGAAACACACACACACATCTATCTAAGAAAACATCATATCTCATGTCATGAATCTATAAAAAACCATTAATCATACTCTTTGATCTTTTTCATTTCAAATATAACTACTAGTTTGACCCAAACCATAAGCTAATGAATAATCTTGAATCCATTAATATTTATAAGGCCTACACTTGTTTATAACATTATGAACATTGATTTCTTATCTAAAAATTATCCACGTTATTAATTCATCACCCAATCGATAAAAACCATTTTCATTCCACTGAACCCCATTTAAAATTTTAATTAATATAAAATAGTATTTTTTAAATTATTTTCTAGGAAATCCCTATCTATAGTCTATATTTATATATAAATAGAAGAATAATAACCCAGAAATTGGGAAAATCAAGCAAGGTTAGGAAACCAAAATGGAAAGGACTCTAAATGGGTTGATTCGTCCACAAAAAGGGAATAAAAATACACAAAATTGATTACAGATGAACACCTAGGGTAAGAACTATTACCAATGAACGATAGAAGATAAACTTAAAAAAATCATGAAAAACACATGAAAGATCTATTGTGAATCCATAAAAAAAGTTCAGAATATCATACATTTAGTTAGGAGGTTTGATTTGTCCAAAATAAATGAGTACAATTGTTGCAAAAATGATCAGGGGAACAAAAACTAAAAATAAATCATGAAAAACACATGAAAGATGAATTGAGAATCCTTAAAAACAAGTTCAGAATTTCATATCTATGGTTTTGAGGTTCAATTTGTCTAAAGAAAACGACTTTGGTTGTTGTAGAGGATCGGTTCCGTGAGAGGTTGATTGTGGTGGTAGAGAAGCAATCTATTCGGATTCATTTTAAAAAGGGAAAAGGTTTTATCAGTGCTAAAAATATAAGCTCTCAAAAATAAAGCTTCTATCACCGCTTTCTTAGCATTAATAAATAAACACTTTTATCAGCACTAAAAAAGTGCTGACAAAAATGGCATTTCTCCACACTTAAGCTTTAAACACTCATAAAAATACACTTTTATCAGTGCTTAATCTAACACTAAAAAAATGTAAAAATATTGAATAAAAATAAATAAATAAATAATATAAATTATATAAATAACAAAATTATTAAAAATGAATTATACTAATAATTTAAATTACAAAAATATTAAAAAAATACATTTTAATAAATTAATTATATAAATTACAAGAATATTGAAAAGATTAAAACTTAATAAATAAATATACATAAATAAATATTAAATAATGAATAAATTCCAAAAATATTAAAAATTAATAAATATTAAAAATTAATAAATAATATTGAATGAATGAATATTAAAAATGAATAAATAAATTTGAATAAATTACAAAAATATTAACAAAAGTGAACTCAATACATTAATTACATAAATTAAAAACATATAAAAAATGAATAAAAATGAATAAATAAATAATATTAATCATATAGATAAAAAAATTATTAAAAAAGAATAATAGTAACTATTTAAATTATAAAAATATTAAAAAATGCATTTAAATAAATAAATTATATAAATTTCAAACATATTAAAAATATTAAAACTTAATAAACAAAAATAAATACATATTGATCATATAAATCACAAACATATTGAAAATATTAAAACATAGTAAATAAACATGTATAAATAAATATTAAAAAATGAATAAATTCTAAAAAATATAAAAATTAATGAATATTGAAAATGAATAAATAATATTAAATAAATAATATTATAAATAAATAAATAAAATTTAATAAATTAGAAAAAAAATTAAAAGTGAATTCATAAGATTAATTACATGGATTGTAAACACATAATAAATAAAGAAAAATGAATAAATAGGTTATATAAATTATATAAATCACAAAATTATTAAAAATGAGTTATATTAACTATTTCAATTACAAAATATTAAAAAATAAATTTAAATTAATTAATTATATAAATTTCAAATATTTTAAAAATATTAAAACTTAATAAATAAAAATGTATAAATATTAATCATATAAATTAAAAACATAATGAAAATATTAAATCTTAGTAAATAAATATGTATAAATAAGTATTAAAAAATTAATAAACTCCAAAAATATTAAACATTAATAAATATTAAAAATGAATAAATAATAAAATGAAAGAATATTAAAAATGAACAAATAAAATTGAAAAAATTACAAAAATATTTTAAAAAATGATTTTGTAACATTAATTACATGAATTAAAAACACATAAAAACTAAATAAAAATGAATAAATAAATAATATTAATTATATAAATTACAAAAATTATTAAAAAATAATTATATTTACTATACAAAAATAATAAAATTAAAATTCATTTAAATAAATCAATTATATAAATTTCAAACATATTAAAAATATTAAAACTCAATAAATTAAATGAATAAATATTAATCATATAAATTAAAAACATATTTAAAATATTAAAAATTAGTAAATAAATATGTTAATTTTTTTAGAAAAATGAATAAATTCAAAAATATTAAAAATGAATAAAAAAAATAATTAACTAAAATTAACTGAAATAATATTAAAAATGAATAAATAAAATTGAATAGAAATAGAAATAAAAAAGTGAATTCATAACATTAATTACATGAATTAAAAACACATAAAAAATGAATAAAAAAATAATATTATTACTAATTATTGATGTATGTTTTGATTGATTGTATATAAAAAATATAATTAATTATTAACCTTTAAAATTTTCAATAATAGTTAAAAATATTATTATTTAATTAAGTTT
Organism: Viscum album; assembly: GCA_963277665.1. NCBI lineage: Eukaryota > Viridiplantae > Streptophyta > Magnoliopsida > Santalales > Viscaceae > Viscum > Viscum album. Next base: position 192,951,267 of record OY728155.1, on the reverse strand, counting down.
ATAAATATTAAAAAATGTATAAATTACTATCAAATTTGAATATATTACAAAAAATATGAAATAAAAAAATATTAAAAATGAATAAATATTAAAAATGAAAAAAATATAGAGAATATTAAAAATTGAGAAATATTAAAAATAAATAAATGATATTAAATGAATAAACAAACATACACATTACATATATACATAGACACACAGACACAGACACACACACATAGACATAAACTTACACATACATACACATATGCATACACACACACACACATACACACACATACACATACATGCATATACACATATATACACATACACATATATATGCATACATACACATACATACACATACATACACATATATACACATACATATGCAAATATGCACATACTACATAAACATGCACATAAATACACATATACATACATACATGCACATATACATACACTTATATATACACATATATATACACATACACATATACATGCACATACATACATATATACATGCACATACATCCACATGCATACACATACACATATACATACACATACATATGCACATACATTCACATATATACATACATACATGTACACATAAACATACACAAACAAAAACACACATCTATATAAACACACACACACAACACATACATATACATACAACACATACAAATGCATACATATACATATACATAAATGCACATACAGACATACATATACATCCACAAGCATCCACATGCATACACATACATACAAATACATGTGTATATTTTAAATTATTTAATATGAATATAAATATATAAATTCAAATGTGAACTATTTAAATAAATATATATTCGTTTATATATTTATATAACTATTTAAATAAAACACTGACATATTATATTTATATATGCATTTTATAATTAATTTATATAAATATATCATTAAATTTTTTTATTTATTAGTATAAATTTGATATTTTTTAATATATAAAATTTATGAAAAAATCAGATTAATTATAATTTTTATTATAATATAGTTATATAAATCATATTTATATATTATATTTACACATATATACTTATTGTTATGTAAATAATATTTTCAAATATATAAATATGTATATATAAATTAAATTATTCACTGTGCCCTTTATCAATGTTTTTTCGAGCTGTTAAAGGGGGAGATTTTATCTGTGCTAAGAAAAGCATTGATAAAAGGTACCGTTTTATCAACATTTTTTAAGCATTGATAAATGTCACCCTTGTCGGCACTTTTAGTTAGCATTGATAAAAGTTCATCATCTATCAAAGCTTTTTTTGTTTAGAACTGATAAATATTAGTGCTGAATAAACACAATTTTGTAGTAGTGGCATCCGATAGACTTTTCAATTACTAGAGGTTCATGACTAGCATTGAGGGCCTGAACATATTGTTTAAGGAATGGTTTACCCTTTATTGGAACATATAAAATCAAAAAAATCACCATTATATCAATAAAAAAACATGGTAGAAACAATAACAAAACATCATCAAATAAAACTCAAATTTTCTCAATAACACCCACAATTTCATGCTATTAAATTGAAGGAACTCGAGAACTATAGAAGTGTGAAATACTAGTATTTTCAAAAACTTTCAACCAAATTAGTAACATATCATATAATCCAATATATTAGTTCTTGAATTCTCATGTGGATTTCATGTAATTTAATTTAAGCATGAAGAACAAAAATTGAATGAAACCTTAAAAAATACCTTATTCGATTCACAATGTTGATATGATCCACTCATTGTCGGTGTATTGTAGCTCAAATGCACCACATGAGGAATCATAAAAATCATCTACACATGCAACAAAACTCTTGAATCACCATTATTCAATACTTGGGTGCTATAATGGGAAATAAAATCACTTTACAATATATATTCGATCGTTGAAATATCACACGTTCGATCCATGAACTTGGATCGAAGAAACCTTGATCTTACCTTGGAGTTTTTATATTAAGAGAATGAGAGAGTTTGAGGGGAGAGGGAGGGGATCCAAATTAAATCAATCCTCTTACACTAAATATTTTATCATTAAAAAATGGTTTTTATATCTATATTAAACTCTTAAAAATATCACTTAAGCCCTTTAAAAAGTTAACCTTTAAAAATAAACCTGTAACACCACCAAAAAAATAGTTACTGTGTCATAAGTGACATTAATATTTTATCATTTTTGTGTGACATAAATAATGCATTACATGATAAAATTTAAACCATTTTCTTAGATCATGAGCTCCCCTTACTATTTAATGAACCTTGAACGTGTTATGTTCATTTGAAAGATAATAATTTCTCATATTCACTTTCATAATTAAATTATTAGTGAATACCTTGAGAAATAAATTCAATAATAATTATTCTTAACATGGATAGTATAATTGAATTGATTTATTTATGATCATTCAAATTCAGAAGTTTAACATCCCCCATATATGGGTCCCACTTCAACCTAAACTTCTATTCATCAGAATAGGTGGAACTTGTGGATACACTTTGTGTGTGTCCCTCTAGACCCTTATCTCTATAGTAATGAGTCATACAAAAAAACCAATAGTGTCATATAATAACACATCATTACCCCTAAGTAGATAATATTAATTCATAATTATGACTACCTCCTTTGAATATGCTTTATGTGATATAATCTCTATATCATGACATCTCATGAAGCGAGATGCATATTTTGCATCATCATCCTTACATGCTTTATTATTTTGTGACTTTTCTAGATGAACTTACATTCTTTAACCATGTCCATGGATTTAATAAATATACTACCATCCTAGTTAACTGGGCTTGATATATCCCTTTCTTCCAGAAGCGACAAATCCCATCTTGATCATTTGATTAATGGCATACCACTAATGACACTCCCAACACAAGCTACCTCACCATGTCATAAATTTTGAGGTTTTCATCTTGCATCAAAGTAAATGATCAAATGATACACACTGATAATGATCTCAAGTAAAGATACCATTACAAGTGATCATAAATAGGAACATCCAACGACACTTAAAACATGTGGTGTTCCTATTGGTGGGTTAGTCCTAATGATCTCCTCTACTCGAGATCAAAAAGTGAAAACATCATGAGAAGAGGTATCAATGCTTATGTGCCCATAAAAAATAGTCAAACATCATCTATATCCCATCGATATGATGTATCTAGACCATAATACATATGTTTTAACATTACTATTAAAGTATCTCAAGGTTCTCATTATAGATGAGAACTACTATAATCTTTTGATATGACAAATAATCCATGGACATTACCATATAAACAGTAGATGCATAAGTACCAACAATATTATGGTAATAATACATCATGCTTAACTCTCTGTATATATGATATGACAATAAAAAAGTACTACTCAAGTTGGATCAAGGGAACCTACTTTTACAACACTCCCACTTACTCTAGATCCAACTTGCAAACAATCAATTTGTTAGCCTTCACATTATTAGATCATGATTTTATTGGGTTATGGATTTAGTCATTGGGCCTGCCACATTTTCTTACATGGCTATTCTTCTATCTGTGACATCACCACATTGAGTAAAACTTATTAAGATATGATATCCCTGAGTATATCCCCTTTTTTCCAATTTCATAATCTCAACATATTGGATACACTACAAAAAAAATGATTTGTACCAACAGAAATTAAGTGACATATAATATATATATATATATATATATATATATATATTGGTAAAAATTAACAATTTCAACAAATATTAAGTTTTTTTGACATTAAATATAAGAACCAACATTTATTTTTACTAATATATATACACACGTGTTGTTATTAATGTTTATTACTAAAAAATATTTTACCAATAATTAAATTTGTTGCTTTTTCTTATTAATAACAACAATTATTTTTATCAACAAATCAGTATTTTATTATTTAAAAAACTTAATAAAACAGTAAATAAAATTTTCTTTATGATTCCACTATTGATTGATAAAAAAATAAAAAACCTCCCCAACCTCACATCTCCCCCACACCTCCCTCTGGCTTTTTATCTTCTCCAATCCCAAAAAATAATGGATCATCCCATAACACACTCAGATGATGACACATGGTATTTTTTTCACATGTCATGATTGGGTAAGTGGATGAAATGAAGGGTACATTGGTATTGCAAAAAAAAACATTTTTCCAGATATTCTCCTCTCTCCAATCAAGGGGATTTCCCATCTCTAATTTATAATATTATATTATATATTAAAAAAATAATAAAAATTGTGATATATTTTAAAACTAAATATATTTTCAAATGAAATTATATTTGTCTTATATAAAAAAATATGATGCATTTCTAAAAATTGACTGAATAATATTTGTTTTCAGTTTTTTTGATTATTTGAATAAAGACAAAATATTTTAGTTAATATTTTTAAGTGCATACATTTTTCAAAAACATGTTAAATATTAATGAGTTAATTATATTTTAAAACCAATTATATTTGTAATTATATGATTTTTTAAAAATCGTGTTATGTTTTTTAAAAAGAATTAAAAAAAGTGTGATAAAAATAGTTTTTTAATCATTTAGGATAAAATTAATTAATTTTATTTGATATCATTAAAGTAATAAAATTTTGAAAAATGCATAAAAAATATTGAGTTTATTGTATTGTAAATACAATTATTATTGTAAACGAAATGATTTTTTTGTCTAAAAAAGGTTTTCTGACATTTAAAAAAACAATAATTTATATTTTAATTTTTTTAAATATTTGAATAAAAATAATAAATTTTCTTTAATATTTTTAAATTCATTCATTTTTTTAAACATATAAGAAATATTTGTTTTTAAGACAAATTAAATTATTAAAATTTTACTAATCATATTAAAAAATACTATTTATTCAAAAGTATAAAAAATAATGTTGTATGAATGGATATAAAAGATATTTTTTTAAACATAAAATATTATTATTTATTTAAAAATTGTTAAATTTTTTAATATATAATTTTATTATTCATCATAATAAATACTATTTGTATAAATTTATTAAAATAAATGTGTTTCTCGGAAAGGTTAAAAAACTGTTGTTTTAGTAATAAAAATCCATAGAAAATTTTAACTAAAAATTTTCATGAAAAAATTTTAGAAGGGTGTTTCTGCAAAATTACTCTAGATATTTTCATTGAATAAATTAAATAAAAATTACATTAAAAATTTGTAATTATAAATTTTATTACAAAACTTCACTTGAAAGTTTCTAGTTGAATCATTAATTTTTTTTATTAAAAAATTTTCTTTGAGTTATCTACTTGAGTTTTTTAGTGAAAGAGTTTTCATTGAAGATTAGTGTAAATTTGTAGTTTACACTGGAATGTTCCCGAAGAAGTTTCACTGAATTTTTTGGTGGAAAATTCAATATGATTTCTAATTGAAGTTGCATTGAAATTTTCCATGAAATTTTCATTGAAATTTACAGTGGCACCATCGCTATTTTTCTGAATATTTTAGTAAAAATATAATTTTGTTGTATTGTGAAACTTTCACTGGAACTTCTATTGGAACTTCCACTGAAACATCTATTGGAATTCCCACTTAATAGATATATAATTTTTATTAATACAGATTTTGTAAATATATATATTAAATATATCTTACAAGTGAATTTATTATAAATTTATTTTTAGGTATAATTCCATACTTTATTTACATTTTTATTCATATAGAATATACATTCTTAAATGGTAAATTATATTATATTTATAAAAATTATACGATAAATATAATACATATTATATATAATTGAATTTATTATAAATTTATTTACTCAAATTAATTTTTATTAATATATTCTTTAGGTTTATAAATATATATTTCTATTGTATTGTGTAACTTCCCCTAGAACTTCCACGGGAACTTCCACTAGAATTTCCATGGGAACTTCCACTGAAACTTTCATTGGAACTTTCACTAGAACTTTTACTAGAACTTCTACTTAATGTATTTAAATTTTTATTAATACAAATTTCTTAAAAAATATATTAAATATATCTTATAAATTCATTTATTGTAAAATTAGTTTTATTTATAATTTCATATTTTATTCATGTAGAATATTCATTTTTAAATGATTAATTATATAATATTTATAAAAATTATGTAACAAATATAATATATATTTTATATCATTGTGATTATTATAAATATATTTATTAAAATTTAATTTTTATTAATATATATTTTGGTTTTATAAATATATACTTTTATTATATTGTGAAACTTCAATTGGAAATTTCAGTGGAAGTTTCACTAGAACTTCCACTGAAAATTCCACTCGAACTTCCACTCAAAATCTTAATGGATTTATAATTTTTATTTATAATTTTTTTTAAAACACACATTAAATATATCTTATAGGTGCTCTTATTACGAATTTTTCTAAATATATACATTTTATTTAAAATTTTGATTCATGTATTATATACATTTTTAAATGGTAAATTATATTATTTTTATTAAATTTATGTAAAAAAAGTAATACATATTTTATATAATTGCATTTAAAATGAGTACATTTATTAAAATTTAGTTTTTATTAATATATTATATAGTGTTAAAAATATATACATTTGTTTTATTTTGGAACTTCCACTTGAACTTCGATTGGAACTTCCACCGGAACTTCTACTCGAACTTCCACTGAAACTTCAACTGGATCTTTCACTGGAACTTCCACTGGAACTTCTACTAGAACTTCAACTCAAACTATTAATGAATTTATAATTGTTATTTATACATATTTTGTAAAAAATATATTTAATATATCTTATAAGTGCATTTATTATAAATTTTCTTAAATATATACATTTTATTTATATTTTGATTCATGTATTATATACAGTTTTAAATGGTAAATTATATTATTTTTATAAAATTTATGTAATAAATGTAATTAATATTTTATATAATTGCATTTACTATAAATAAATTTATTAAAATTTAATTTTTATTAATATATTATGCAGTTTTATAAATATACACTTTTGTTGTATTGTAGAACTTCCACTGGAACTTCCACTGGAACTCTTAATGGATTTATAATTTTTATTTATATATATATTCTAAAAAATATATTTAATATATCTTATAAGTGGATTTATTATAAATTTTCCTAAATATATACATTTTATTTACATTTTTATTCATGTATTATATACATTTTTAAATATTAAATTATATTATTTTTATAAAATTTATCTAAAAAATGTAATAAATATTTTATATAATTGTATTTAATATAAATATTTTTATTAAAATTTAATTTTTATTAATATATTTGGTAGTTTTATAAATAAATTCAATGAGAACTTCTACTGGAACTTTCAGTGGAACTTCCAGTGGAACTGTTAATGGATTTATAATTTTTATTTATACAAATTTTGTAAAAAAAATATTCAATATATCTTATAAGTGTATTTATTGTAAATTTTCCTAAATATATAAATTTTATTTACATTTCGATTCATGTATTATATACATTTTTAAATGGTAAATTATATTACATTTATAAAATAATGAGTTTCTCTTTATTTGGGAAAATTTTATTATTTCAAAAAAGTATTTTTATAAAACTTTTAAACATATTAATGTTTTGTTATATTTTTCTGAGTACATATTTTTAATTTCTTTCATAAAAAATATTTTTAAACTTAAAAATATTAATAATTTTTTACAACATTATTTATGAAATAAATTATTGATATGTTTTAAAAAATAGCAATTTATAGGAAATTTTTATTTTTCAATGTTATTATTTTTTTATAAATTGATATGTTTTAGTTAGTAATTTATATCAACATTTTTGATATGTAATTTATTATTTTGATATTTTATGTTTTATATCAACATTTTTAATGTTTTTTTATATCAACATATATGTTTTTTATATGTTATTATTATATTTTGTAATTTATAGCGTTTTATATCATTTTATTATTGAGTGTTTTTATTTTTTGATATGTTTTTTGATATGTTTTTATATTTGTTTTTAAAATGTTTTAATTTTTTTATGATGTATTACAGATGCATAGAAGTAATAAAAGGAGAGGGTAGAAATGAGTTTTTGTAAAAAATTTGACAACCAGATTTTTTTAAAATTTTAGAATCAAATTAATTTCATTATTTTTTGAACACGCATCATAATCTCAACTATAATGGATTTTCCTGTAAAACCATGTAATTGGAGATGATGTGGATCCCCTCCCTCACTCGATATCTTTGTTGCCTACCACCCCCACACTGATGATCTATGCTTGCACTAACAAACCCAATTCGTTATATCCATCTGCACCCACAACCACACCCCCCTCGATTCTCTACTATCACCTACACCCCCCCGTATACCAATGCTCAATTTATTTTTTTCCACATTCGACTAAAAACATGAGGTGACGGGTGGAGCATAAACATAAACTAATTTTTAATTCAATCAGTAGATGATTGTGCCTCTTATCATGTCTGTGGTTTTTCTATTCATGTTTTAAGCCCTTGAAATCATGGGTATCTAGTGTGTGAATGGGATTGTAGTTAGGGTTTTAGTGAAATTCAGATGAAATTTGTTTTCTGTTTTTTGTTTTTACATATTTTTTTGGTTATTTTAGGTTTATAATTGCATGCTTCTCTAGCGCACCTCCAATTATTTGAGTCAGGTCTCCATACATGTACACATTAATTATCTTTTCATGTTTTTTCCATTTTATCTACTTTTCGCAAAAATATAGTGTTGAACCAGAGGATGCAAGCACATCATTGGTTTCATCCTACACTCTACTTTATCTAATTATACATCTGGATGTCTTGCTTTTCTATTTTATTATTAAGGCCCTATTTCATTTATACTATCTAATAGGTGCTAAAAATACAGCTAGATGGATAAATAATTTGATAGACAACCTATTACCATACCTTATTCCACTATTTTCATTACTATTTCCATATCCACAATATAGATTGGTCAGTGTGAGTCATGTGTTTATAATATAAAAAATTGAAATTAACAAACTATCTTATAGGTGATTGCAATAAACTTTTGGATGTTTCATCCATGGAGAGTATTATTTTAACAACTCATGAAGATATATAACCATCACTCATAAAGAACCATTTAAAGGTATATTTTTAGTTTCTGTTATTTATTTTGGAAAACATTAGTTAAATGTATAAATGTTGTTACTTGTATTTTTTTGGTATTGATATGGTTTTATGTCTAAATTTTTAAGTTATGCATTGTTTGTCTGTGGACCTTAAAAGATCGTCATAAGGAATATGTATTCAAACAAAAATTTGTAAGTATTTAGATTTTTTCCTTTAAAATATTGAAATTTTTTGTGCTCTTGATAGCCTTAAACCTTATTATTCTCATATTTGTTAATGTGTAATGTGATGTGTTATTTTTTCCACAAATGGATCTTGTTTTCCAATTGATTTTCATATTAATGGAAATATAAATTAATTATGAGAGAAATTGGATCAGATGAAGTTGAATGTTTATATTTATTTTTTATAACTAAATCATATTACTAAATAGAATTTTAGATTCATTATTTTGAAAGAGTTTTTTGCAACACTTCTGGCTTATAATAAGCAGTTTGAAAAAAAAAACGATGTTTGTTTTGTTAAAATCATCACACATAAATTCCCAAAGAAAACCATCACGTGAAAAAAACTTTTTTAATATGAAATATGAGAACACTCATCTAGAACACATAACATAAATCACTTGGAAGTAATTGAATTCAAATACAAACAACCAATCTACTAATAATCTAAGTACCAACAGATCAATCCATCCCACTAGACGAGATGAAAACATGAATTCATGTACAACTTCACAAAAAAACAACCATTTCCTAATCATATGTTATTTCAAGAGATTTTGTCCAGTGCTGATGTAGATGCCCCTCACTTCTTATCACAAAAAAATGTGCTTCCAAAATTACATTGAAATACCTTGATAGGATGACCGTGATTGCCAAAATAAATACCATTATTCCATTATTTCTCTTCGAAAACATCAAATTTTCAAGTAGTGAAGAATGAAACATGATAATAGTGATGATCAGAGGTCTTAATTGCAATAAAAACATGGATAAATTTTTTATCAATGCCTTAGTGGTTCAAAAATAATTTGATATTACCATATTATGTTGTATCCAAACTAAGTTCCTTTTCATCCTTTAAGAATTTTTCTAAACCCTAGTTTTCATTGTGTGGGATAGGGTATGTATGCCTTGCTCGAATTTGTCATTAATTTCACTTTTCCAACTCATTTTTGGTTAAAATTTTCCCATTATACTCACAAAGAAATGTATCTTGGTGTAATCCCTTAGTTGTAAGGAGACACCAACCCTTTAATTAAGAAAAAACACCAGAAAATTACTTATTATGCCTCTCTGTACAAATTGATTTTCACACTATATGTTGTATCCAAACTTTATCCTAAAATATATGATAAGGTTTCTCATTAGATATACCTTGCATGGTTTAGTAATTTTTTCATCATAAGACCTATCTAGTAGGTAGTTCTGACAATATAAGTAATGATAATTTTTGTGATTTTTGACTCATGGAAATGAAAAATCTTAGGAGTTATTCTATTAACAATTCTTGTTGAGTATAAAAAAAACTCTTTTTCCCATTTCACATACACATGCACATGGAATTGGAAATGAAATACAATTGCCTTTATATCTTGGAAAATAGTCTTCATCACCGACCTTTGGTAATGTGAAAAGTAAATACGCATTTTGGAAGATTGTATTTTGTGTGAGGTAAAATATTATAACCAAGCGCGTAAATCCAATTTCATCTACTAAAAAAATTATAATATTTTTGGAACACTTTGGTGTCTCACTGGTCTTATGAAAGGATATCTATTCATTTGAAGATAATGGATATTTCTGACAAGCAGATGAATTTGACTGTCTATTAGGATTTACTTCCTTAACTTCAGATGAATTTTATAATCACCAAAGTCTAGGATTTTTTTTCTAGTTTTAATGTGATAATCCATCCATCGAGCATCAATTTTCACATTATATAAACAATTAATAGAGATTTAATTATGAAACTTTGATTTAATTTTGTCATCTTACTCTCTAGAATACAATATTTTGGAGATGATCTTGGAACCAAACACCCCCTAAAATCTAGTTTTCTAGTTTCAGCTCTGTCAGATTACTTGAAATCAAAAAAAGAATTTTCATGTGCCTAATAATCATCCTTCTCAAAAAGTTCTTAGTTATATTCATGTAATATTAAATGGTCCCTCAAGACTCGATTCTCAACTCTATCCTTAATTCCCAAGGATATATTTATACTAAATGATTTGTCAACTTTTGAAATAGGCCTCATTCTCAATCAATAGTGTTGTTATTAGATTATGCAATTTGATATTAGTCAACTATGTATTTCATTTACTTATATTCCCAAGAAATAATATTGCACCAAAATTTGTGAAACCATTAGGTAGCCCATCAAAGCCTCTGATTCGATGCATAAATCACAACATGCATGGAGAAAAGGTGAATAACCTCTAGTTGTTATTTTGTTGATTACAATATCTACATGTTATTATGTTCATTTATCAATCCTTCATTTTTCACTCAAGAATAAATGTTTTTCAAGGACATGGATTTCCCTCTTGATGGGGGAAGGTTTATGTAAAACTGCTATTACACAACCTAACTTAAATATTGTATGCATGAACTTACTCCCTTAAACTTATATCTACTTGTATCTAATTTTTATATCATGGATGATCATAATACTCACATGATAGACCACATGGGATGCTTATAGTAGCTATTTGTAATGAGTGGTGGAGTGCAGAGCGAGAGAGAGAGAAGAATCAATTGATTTTATTAGCTCTAGTAAAAAAACAGAAGACATGAATTGTAGAAACTAGAGGATAAGAAGGAATCCCTAGGGGAACTACACCCTAGGTCGATGACCTAACCCATCTGGACACTTCAGCATAAAGCTACTATAAAACACTCATTATTCCCTATAAGTAGTCCCCCCATTTTATACTACAACCAATTCCCCACCATCCCTAACCCACTCCTACCAACCCCCAAAACCCTTTAAATTCTCTCCCTTAAAACTTACAAAAATAGACCAAAATTTCCCTGTTGTTTTGAAATTTCAATGGAAAGTAAAAACATGTGCACTTTATTTGAAGCTTTAGTTACTTCCAGGTTCACTGGAGGTTGGTGAAGTATATCTACAACAAGAGGACTCTAAGTACCAATAGAATATTTTTGATTAGAAAATACAACCCACACACACCTATGTTCCTATAAGGATTGCTACAACTCCACTTGCTTAGATATCATGCACATATATTTATATTATACAGATCTCATTTCCCTATCATCCATTACAACCACATACCTCAGTCTATTGTCTTAGGTGCCCAGTTCCAGACCGATCACTCCTTCCTTCACAATGTCAGACTTCCCATTGTCATCACTTTGACCTGAATGTTCTGCAAAGTTCAACACCAACTGAGACACTTCTAATATCAAATACCACATTTGGAACTCAAGAAGTTGTAGTGCCATGTCCCGAAATTATTGTCCTTCCTCTGGGTGCTGAAATTCTATTTGAAGCTCTGATACTATCAATTCCATAACCACGTCTCTACTCTCCATGCATGTAAGTTTAAAGTATTAGTGACCACTAACATTTTATATACCAGTAACCAAGAAGTATGATTTGATACTTATGATCAAGAAACTCACTCAATAAACTCTCTCTCTCTCTCTATCATTATCTCTCTCAATTAAGAAACAAACCAGAAACTCAAGTTGCTGATTGCAACAAGATACATGGTAGACCTCCGACACTTACCGAAAATTCTATCTTCAATAAAATTTCCATCTCTTAAGAAACTCTCAATAAAATCAAAAATTGGTAGGGCGTAGAGAGAGAGAGAGATAGAGAGATAAATATTGAGAGCGAGAGAGAGAGAGAGAAGAATCATTTGATTTTATTAGCTCCAGTAGAAAACAAAGGACAAGAATTATAGAAATCAGAGGAGAAGAGGAAGAAATAGAGAAGAAGGAATCCATGGGGGTGCTACACCCTAGACCGATGGCTTAACCCACTAAGACACTTCTGTATTAAGATACTAAAAAACACTTGTGATTCCCTACAAATAACCCCCATTTAATACTACAGCCAATCCCCCAATAGCCCTAACCCACTTCTATTAGCCCCAACATCCCTGTATAAGAATTAAATAACTTCCCCCATGTGAAAAACGGGTTCCTATCAATGAGAATGGTAAAAATTTATTGGTGTTAGTTCTATTTTATATGAAACAACTTAAATTCCTGATAAAAACCACTTAATTAAGTTGCAAAAAATCACTTATTAATATGGAAACACCTGTACATATTCTTTTATTAAAAGTGACAAGTGCTATACACAGTTTTCATCTCGTTTTGTTTCATATTTCTACATAAGACATCAATATAAGGGATTTGAAGAGATGCATCTTCAAGTATCATGACAAAAAGTCCGAGAGACAGGTGGGGACCTGCTCCCAAAAAATTATATATAAAAAGGTTTAAACATTACAAAACAATTAAAAAAAGGGGAGCATTACATAACCTTGTGTGCACAACACCAATTCTATCATATGAACCAAACCAGTGCAGTAACTGGGTAGAACAAAGGACCAGTTGGAACTGACCTCCATAATCGCTCTTTTGGAAAGAGCATCCGCAACCTGATTTGCCTCTCTATACACATGAGAAACATCAAGACATATAAACTCAACAATTCTAAGAGAATTTATCCAGGCAGATAACACCTTCCATGGAACATTTCTAGAATGGTCCTTAAGAATCTGCACAGCAACAGAAGAGTCTGATTCTATCCATAACTTCTACCAACCATAACGAACTGCATACCTTATTGTCTTTATCATTGCCCATAATTCAGCCTCAATCGCATGCCCATTCCCTATATAATGGAAGAAACAACCTTTGAAAAAGCCCCGATGAGTCCTGAATACCCCACCACATCCAGTAGGACCTGGTGCACCAGAGGCCGCCCCATCCACATTCACTTTCATCCAGTCATATATCAGTGGAATCCACTGAATATGTTTCATCATTCTGGGCCTCCTCTCCCTACCACTTACACCAAGAGTCCTCAAGAGAATAAAATCAGATATATCATTATTCATTGATCCAATTTGATTCACCGAAGCAAGTTTAATTCTTCGATTAATATCCAAAACACCCTCCTTAAACAAGGGCCTGCAATTGTTAAAAACAGTATTGTTTCGAGCTCTCCAAATGTATGAAATCAGGGAAACAACAGTAGTAGTGAGCAGGGATTTAACATGCTCACTACAATCAGCCTGTAGAACCGATGTGAGCAGTGTGTCAACCCAACTGAAACTGAAATGACACTGAAAGGTGTCTTGTAGATAACTCCATAACCGAGTAGCAAAAGAGCAGTGAATGAACAAGTGTGTGACAGATTCATCATCATTCAAGCAGAGATAACATACCGGAGCAATGCTCATTCTAGTACATTGAAGGGCAGATTGGATTGGCAGCTGCTGCTTCCAGATTCACCATATTAGCAAAGCATCTGTGGGAAGAATGAATGGACTTTTTACACCCTTCACCCATGCAGGTACTCTAGGTGTAGTGCCACACTGTAGCTTGTAAGACTCTCGGATGGAGAAGGATCCATTGAGCGCAGACTTCCAAATTAGAACATCATAGTCAACAAAGGCATATCTCGACATCTCCATACGAAGATTACTAGGTATGATTGCACAAGCCTCAGAGTTCCCCTGCATGTCAGAAATAGAGATGTTCCTCCAAGGTAATGGAATATTGATGTATTCTTTAATTAGAGAGGAAAACCATGGAGTATTCCAGTAATTTAGGTGAGAGTTAGCACATACCAACCATTTAGACTGTGTCATGATATGAGAATATGTGTTCCTAACTGATGTCCAAACAGAGGATCGTATGTACTCAACCTGATTATTTTTCAGCCTGTCAACAAATCCGCTAGTAAGAAATTCCAAGGAAAAATCAGAACCAGATAAAAGTCTCCAAGTGAAATTCTGAAGCTGTGCATCATTAAAAATTCTGATATCTTTAACTCCCATTCCCCCCATAGACACACTCTTTATACAATCTTTCCAAGCCACAGTGACAAGTTTCCTCTGGTGAATCGAGCCAGTCCAAATGAAGTTGTGTATCATTCCACTCAGTTCCTTAATAAGAGAAATTGTCCATTTATATAATGAAAAAGAGTAAAAAAACATTGAAGTTATGACAGAGTTAACAAGATATATCCTACCAGCTTGAGACATGGTCTTCCCTTTCCAATCGTCCAACTGATTAGTAATTTTAAGAGAAATACCTTCCAAGTATACTCGTTTCACCCTTCCCCAAAATAAAGGAAGCCCAAGATAATTAAAAGGTAGTGCACCTATCTTTACACCAAGCCTGTTAGTAATCTTGTTTTGCTTCAAGATTCAAATTCCTTCCCCAAAGACAACAAATGATTTCTTCCAGCTTATGACCTGGCCTGCTACTTCCTCATAGTGATCAAAGATACTCTTGATACAAGATATGGTCTTCCTATCAGCTTTGGAGAATAAAAGTATATCATCAGCATAGAACAAGTGAGAGGGGGTATAACAGTTCCTACCAGCTGTCATCCTTTGATAAAAACTAGTGTTAACAAGATCATGAAGACAAACACTCAAATAATCCTCAGCCATAGAGAACAAAAGCCCAGATAAAGGATCACCCTGCCTCTTCAAGTATCATGATACTACCACAAAACTGAGCAAGGGAAGCGCTTTGTTTTATCAGCGGTAGATAAAATCACTGATACATGTATCCTTTATCAGCGCTAAGAAAAACGTTGATAAAAGACACACCTTTATCAGCACTATATTTAACACTGATAAAAGCTTTTAATAATTTATATTAAAAAATAATGTTTATTTGGATACATTAACTAAAAAACACATGTTTATAATTAATATATATTTTTTAATAATTCAAATATATATATATATATATATATAATGTTTTAAAAAAAGTATTTCTAAGATTATAATTAAATATATATATATATATTTAAATAATTATAAGATTATAATAAATTTCATTAAATAACAAATATATTTATTAGATTTATTAGATTTATTAGATTTATTAGATTTATTGGATTTATTATAGATTTTTAGATTTAGATTTATTAGATTTATTAGATTAATTAATGAGATTTTTTAGATTTATTATATTTATTAGATTATTAGATTTATTATATTCATTATATTTGTTATATTTAATATATTTATTTTATTTATAATTAATATATATAAATACATTTTTAAATATATATATTTATATTAATTATTAAATATATATGTGTTTCCAATGAATTTGGTCAATAAATATATTGATCATGCGTGCATATGTTATGTATTATAATGTTCATTTATACATCACACCCTTTCTTATTATTATTCATGTTGTCCATTGATGGCTTGTTTTTTATTATGTATATTTACTAGGTAAATGATTAATTCATGTTACCCATATACACTATTATATATGTTCTCAAAAAATATACTTATAAAATTACATTAAATATATTTAAATAATAAATATACTTATTATATTTATAATTATTAAATTTTAATTATATATATATACTTTTTAAATATATTTATTTCTAATTATAATTACAATTATATATATATGTAAATAATTATAAAATTACAATAAATACATATATTATAATTATAACTATAAATAACTATATATATGTAAATAATTATATAATTATAATAAATATATTTATTATACTCATAAAGTTATAATATAATTAAATAAATATATTTATAGATATATAAAAATATTTATAAATAAATTCAAATATTTATAATTATAATTCCTCAATGAATATTGATATATTTAAATAATTTAAAAAATATAAAAAATATATTAATTATATATATTTATATGAAAATATTTATAAATAAATAAAAATAGTTATAAACATAATTCTAAATAAATGTAGATATATTTAAATAATTAAAAAATTATAATAAATATATTTATATATATTTATAAAATTACAAATATTTTTTTTATAATTTTATAATTATTTATATATATATATTATAATTATAACTATAAATAAATATTTATTTATTATAATTTTTAATTAAAAATAAATATATATTTAAATTATAAGTTATAAATATAAATAAATATATATTTATTTAAATAATTATTAATTTATAAAAAATATATTTATTATTTTCATATATAATGTTATATATAATTAAATAAATATATTTATAAATATATAGAAATATTAATAAATAAATACAAATATTTATATTTATAGTTATAAATAAATACATATATATTTAAATAATTATAAAATTATAATAAATATAATAAATATATATATTAATAAAATTATAAAAATTAGAAATATTAATTTGTTATAATTTTATAATTATTTAAATAAATAAATATATATTCATTTATAATTATTTAAATAAATAAATATATATTCATATAATTATAAATAAATATATATTCATATAAATAATTATAAAATTAGAAGAAATATAGTTGTATATATCTATAATCTTATAAATATATATAACTAGTACTCGCCCGTGCATTCACACGACACTATAAAATAAATACTGATTTTAATAAGAAAATATTATATTACAATGATAATAATGAACACTAATATTGAATTTATTTATGTCACAAATAATTGGTAAATATTATTGGAATATTAGTAGATAAACTATTAATACATCATCAATATAGTAAAAAACATTAAACTGATTTAGTTATTTAATGTTTACAACATATATGTACTATGGGTGACAGCGGTGAAGGCAGAAGGATGGGGGACCTTACATAATTTATTTTCATACGATTCAGAACAATAACTGAATAAAAAAATAAATCAAAGTTACACAACACGATGGAAATTTTTTTTCCATCACCACCGCTACACCCTTCAGTTCATGAGACTTGAAGTTGAACAGTAACAAAAATTCCTGTTTGGAAACTGTCTATTTGGGTCCCAAATCTCATCAAAAAATGGGTGGACTAATG
The DNA here is from genome assembly GCA_963277665.1 of Viscum album. Classification (NCBI taxonomy): domain Eukaryota; kingdom Viridiplantae; phylum Streptophyta; class Magnoliopsida; order Santalales; family Viscaceae; genus Viscum; species Viscum album. The sequence continues at coordinate 192,933,044 of OY728155.1, read as the reverse complement.
CCTCCAAATCTGTACATCGAATATTGGGAGTATTACAGCAATCCTAACACCATTACATGCATATATAATGTCTATCATGAACATATTATAATAGAACTAATGGAAAAAAATAAAAAATGTTTTCGATGAGTAGAACCAATAAAAAATAGTGCGTGGAAGGATTCAGGGAGCTAGAATACATATTATGTAAAGACAATGTAACCGATAACATTGATTTTGAATTATGATATTGATAAAAGTTAAAAGGGATATATTTTCAAAGATGAATATGTAATATGTATGTGCTGGATATGAAATATTCATGTGCAAATATATAGTATACGGAATAGGAATAACCAAAATATACTATATCGATTAGAAATATTCATATAATAATGGATTTTTGAAATGAATCACAAAATGAAGATAAAATAGAAGAAGAGAACTACTGTGGAGATTTGTGGAAGAAGGTAAAATGAAAATTCAACAAAGGTTAATTAACCACCAAAAACAACACAATAATGCCTTGTCCAAGAATGCCACAAAGGTTAATTAACCACCCTTAAAAATCTTGCACTGGATGCCTTGTCCAGTGCCTCATGATCCTTCCAACTAACCGAATAATAAACCAAACATTGTTATCTAATATCAATGGATCCTGTTAATATTATCCATGAACTCTCTACATATAAGAAATAAGATGTTTTAGTATATGTTCTATGGCTATTATACACAAAAAATCACAGGATCTGAGTATTTTGAATTATCATGTAATTCAAGTCTTAGGTGAAAGAAATCACTAAGAACTAAAAGGAATAAAGGTAGAGTTAATAACTAAATGTTGAGCATATTTTAATATCATGTTTCCTGTGAATACCTTTACCAAAAATATGTATACAATATCCATTTTGGGGATCAAATTCAGGATCATGGTAGATGAGGGGTGCCAAAATTTTACAATATTCTTGAAATAATTTATTCAACTGTACTCTCTTGAGATGCATTCAAGAAACCCCAATTGAAACCAATTCAAAATAGGAACCCCGAATCAAGAAGGATTTTGAAATATGAATATAGAAACTTGTAGGGATTCATAAAATAAAAGAACATTAATTAAGATTTATAGAGTAAAAGATGATAAGACCCATCCCTATTTGTACTTATTCTGCTGGTTCCCAGGGGGTAAGAATAAGGAAAAGGGAAATGAGTGAGAATGAGACATGATAATATCCATACATGTTTGTATTTCTTCTCAAGCTCACCTCTTCCATTTCAAAACCCATTGATGCTATTATCATTTCTCTGATGAGGGATCCTTCTTCAAGTATATTAGACTATGTTAAGTCTGCTTCTCAGATAAATTATAAAGTATAGGGAACCAATTCTACCATGACTAATGTGGGTCTGTGAACTATTACCTGGTCTTATTTTCCAATAGTGGCTCATAAATCAGGAGGATGTCCAGTTGCTGGTTATTTTATCGAGCATATTTATCATTTTGGTTATTAATACATTGATAGGGTGAGGGATTTATCTTCACTATCCACTATAGATGTTTTGAATTCAGGAAAAGGGGATACTATTATATTTCAAGTTCCCAGGCATTACCAAGTCACTTGGTTTCTAAGGTTTTTGATTCATTGTGTTTTGATTTACGCTTACTTATTCCTACATCAGTGGTTGTTCCTAGTTATGTGGACTTGGGAAACTCTACTACTGCTTCCCCAACTTCTGCATCAGATGGCCTAATTTAACCTCTTCCCTAAGCCTTGGATAGATGCAAAAAATTGGTCTATCAAGATTCAATTGGGGCTTGGAATAGAATTCTAGGCGGGGGGATTTGATTAAAGTATTGAGATCATAAAAACATACTGTTAAAAATTTCTACAGTTGTTTTTGAATCAAGTGTTTCAAAGAGGAATAATAAATAATAAATTTGTAATGGTTGTTATTAAAAAAAGAGATAATCAAAGAGAAAGTAATACATGCTTTATAACCATTTAAAGGAGGTATTTATTAGACATGAAGATATATTTCAAGAATTACATACTACATAGGTTGGAAAATGTGACGTTATTAGAGATGTAAATAGAATTAATATATCCCAAAAAATCAGTAATGTTAAAAAAATAAATACTAAAAAAGAGGGAATATTTTGTTTTCATGCATGCATGTATAAGGGGTAAACATACATGTACCTTCTATTTGTAACCTTCTTCATTATACATATAACATATCTTCTAAAAAAGGTTTCAATGTTTTGTTCCATACAACCTTTGTAATGAATGACAACAACATATGAGAAAACAACATGTGCAATGAATCTCATTTTTCCACTGATATGATCAACATGTGAAAATATAAGTCATCCTCTACTTGTGATGGTTGGTAAGATTGAAGGCTGGTTGAATTTATGTAGCCCATCTATTCCACTGATATGATCAATATCATTGCTCATTGAAAAAAAATAGTAGTTCATCATGAGAAGTAAAAGAATGTAAATAAATCAAAATAAGAATATAAATAAAATGATTGAAAGAAAAATATAAATTTGCTTTCTATCTTATAAAACAATTTCATTTCATATATGCCATTTTTTCCTCTAACAAAATAATTAGGGAGTCTTGAAATGAATTTAGAAGAAAGGATGGTACCTTTATAACCTTGAGATGAGTAGATCTAAAGAAGTTTCATGTAGTTTTAGAATATGGATCAAGTGTTGGAAAAGAATTGGAAATTTATCTATCATGTCAGTTATACTTTCTTTCATAATCAGGATATAAGATCTTCTACCTGGAGATTCAAAACCTCTTCCATAAGAAGAAAAAAGCTCAAAAAATTCTTAATTTGGAAGAAAATAATATGAATATAAATTCAACCATAATTATTTCACTATTGAAAAGGAATAGAAAAATAAAAACATGAATCAATATTGAACCGAAAGGAAGAATTTAGTGTACAAAATTTGTAATTAACCAAAAAAGATATGAGTCTTCAGTAAAGAGTAATGTGAATCAAAGTTTAAAAAAGAGTACCCTTTAATTAATCTATCCATCTCTTTGAAGAAACACACTTAAAGATTCCAACACATATAGGAAAACTATATAAAACAATTAAGAAAGCTTAAACTATAGAAATAACACAACTTTAAAACTAGAGGACAATAAACCAAATTGTTATAGTAATGGTATGAAGTGGTGATTGGGACGGAAATAACTGACATGTACACAAAATCCAGTCTTAAAAAAGTAGTAATAGTTATACTGTAAGAACCCGGTTTTTGCTGTGAAAGACTTTGGAATATTCTCGATGATATTCCAGAGCAGCGCCTTCAGACGGTGTGCGATTCCGAGCCCCAGAGTGGCCGGAATTAAATTTTCAGTGCGTTCCCACTAGAAATGCTAAATAAAAGGGATAACTCCTAAACGGAGTTCCGGATCAGGGATCCGAGTGGATGGATGGGTCCGTAATGGGGGTTTTACCCTAGGAAAGACATAAAACTTGTCGGCGCGGGATGTTTGGACCCCTCGCTCGCTTTCGGAAGGTTAAACGGATAAATTAATTAATTAATTTATTCGTTTAATGGAGAAAGGCTAGTATCTATTAAACGATGGCTCAGATTGGAAAACTGAGGGCACCGTTGAGTTCAGAGCATGCCTTTTACCCTAGGAGGGGTGTAAGTTTCACAGGCGCGGGCCGTATGTGAAAAATGGCCCCAGGGGCGTTTTCGTAATTTGGCGGCCTCAGGCGCTAAGTTTAATAACTTTTGAACGGGGTCTCAGATTAAAATTCCGAGACCACTGTTGTGCTCGGGAGGTCATTTTTACCCCAAGGACGCCCTCCTTTTTGTCTGCTTCGGGAGCGGAGTCGGGGGCGTGCCGGGCGGGGTGTTTAAGTGTTTTTATTTAAACACGCACCCCCCTCCTTCCTCTTCTACTTCTTCCTCACAACCCTCACCTCTTCCCTCCTCCATTCCGGTGAGCTTCGGCGAGGCGAGCTCTGGCGAGCCAACTCCGGTGAGGCAATGGCGCGGGGCGGGTCGCGCGGGAAGCGTCGGGCAAAGCCCCACGAGGTAGGATTTATTTCGTTTTCGTTTTTAAATTCCCGCATTCTTTGAGCCCGATTTATACCATCGAATTGCCGCCCGATCTTTGAAAAAATACCATAGATTAGTATATCTCGATCCGAGCTTTCCGACGCACCTTTCGGATGTGAAATCGGAGCTCTGAGGCGTTCGCAGCGGCCCGACGAAGATGGGGGTGGTTTTGCGGTTTCCGGCGGTCGGCAGGGCGCTCCGGCGAGTGCCGAAGGCGGCTTCGGCTCCGGGAAGGCGGCGCGGCGGCCGCAGCGTCCGTGGCTTCGGAAGGCGGCGCGGCGCTGGGCATGGCGGCGGCGGCCGGTGGCGCCGGCGAGATCGAGAGAGGGGCCGCGCGGCTCGCGGCCCCGTGCGGCAGACCGCGACCCGCTTATCGCGGGTCGCTGTTGGAATCACGACAGGCCAATTGGCCGGTCGGTGGAGAACCCGCGCGGCGCGCGGGTGTCAAAGGGAGGCGGGCCGCGGAGCGGCGGCCCGCGGCTCGGCTGGACCGGGCCGGCCGGCGCGGGCCGGTCCGGGCCGGTTCGGCCCAAGGGGCTTTGCCCCTCAGACTCCGGACGCCCGTATTTCGGGCTACGGGCGTCCGTTTTTCACGCCGTCTCCGGAAGCGCGGAGCTTGCGTCGAGGCGAAGCTTTTGAGATGGTTTCGGGAATTTTTAGTTCCCGAAACGAGGGGCCTCGGAGGTGCGACACGTCCTTAAGTGGACGAGCGCTTTTCCCGTGATTCTTGTTCTGGACGGCGCGGACGCGTCCGACATCCGTTTTGGGCGCCGTCAGCGGCGTCGTGACCCTGGCCCTGAGGCGGAGGTTTCCAGGGTGGTTTCGGGTGTTGGTACTGGGTTTGAGGCGCGGGCCCCACGGGCCGACTCTTGAGCTGCGTGCGGCGTTTCACGACTTTTTCATCGGACGTCCGTTCGGGGCGTGCGAGCAGTCGTTTCTGGTTGTTTTTCGGAGGGGATTGCAATGGTGCAATCCGCCCGCTCAAATTCGGCACGATGGTGCGGGGCCCACGAGGGCTGTTTGGGCGTCGACGGTGATTTTTCCATCTTTATCACCGGGAGACCATTTTGGACAAATGAGTAGTCCATCTTGTGTGCTTTTTCGAGAGAATCGCAACAGTGCGATCCGTTCGTTGAGTTTCGGGATCGGGTTGCGGGTCCCACGTGGCACCGCTCGTGTGCGGTGCGCCGCAACGCATCTTTTTCTCCGGGTACCCGTCCCACGCAAGTAAGCAGTCAATTTGACGTGCTTTTCCGAGAGCATCGGGATGGCGCAGTCCGCCCGACCTCTTTCGGAGATGTGGTGTGGGTCCCACCCGACCGGGCTACGGTGAATAATACCTTTTTCACCGGGTGGCCATTTTGGGTGATTGAGTAGTCAATCCCGTGTGTTTTTCTGAGGGGATCGCAGTGGCGTGATCCGTTGGTTTTGTTTTGGGATTCTGGGGTGGGCCCCACATGATTTTGATTACGGTGAATAGTACCTTTTTCACTGGTTGACCATTTCGGGCGAGTGAGTAGTCTAACTCGCGTGTTTTTCCGCAAGGATTACAACGGTGTGATCCGTTTGGCTGTACGGGGCCTCTTGTGCGATCTTGAGAAATGTGGAAACATGATAGGTGCTCTAGTGGTGGTTCGCCCTACTTTGCTTATAGCGGACCTTTGGCGAGTGATCGCGTGCACTCCCGTGTGAGTGATGTAAATTATTGAGGTGACGTGGTTGGCCGTGCCTGGGCCTTTGAGGTGGAGTTGTTACGTCACGCCCTCGCGCTGACGTTGGGTGCCGTGTGCACGATAGCCTATGGGCTGGAACGAGGTATACATTGGGAGTATACGAGAGCGCTTGGAGGTACGTGTGGTTTGTACTTGAGATGTTCGTGCGCTTGGTTGGGGTTGACTTGGGGACACACGTCGTGTGGGATCCATGTGCGTGTCGTGTTCTGCCTTACGTACTTTGACCTCTCGCGGCATAGTGGGTCCCTCTGTGTGTTTGTTTGACCAGCAGGGTGGAGCTCTTCCCCTGGCTCTGTGCTCGTTGGTTTGGCCAGCAGGGTTGAGTGGTCTCCCCCTGGTTTCGTCCTCGATGGATTTGGTCGGTAGCGGTGCTAGTGACACCCAGTGCTGGGGCAGACGCTGCACCTCTTTTGGGAGAGCTGTTCTGGAGTTGGGTGGTTGCGCGACACCCACTCCGCGTTTGGTTGGCCAGTGTTGTACCCTTCAGTGGATGTGTCCAGAGCAGTTCTGAGTTTTACCCTCCAACAGGGCTGGGCAGTGGGTTACTCATCGGCTTCTAGGGTTTACCCTCCAGCAGAGACTGGGCAGTGGGTCACCCGATGCTATTAAGGTCTACCCTCCAGTAGAGACTGGGTAGTGGGTCACCCGACGACCTCTTAGGGCCTACCCTCCAGCAGGTCTGGGCAGTGGGTCGCCCGTCGTCTAGTTCCAGGTCTACCCTCCAGCAAGGCTGGGCAGTGGGTCACCTATCGACTTATTCCAGGTCTACCCTCCAGTAGGGCTGGGCAGTGGGTCGCCTGATGATGTAATTTGGTTTACCCTCCAGCGGGGCTGGGCAGTGGGTCGCCTGTTGATGTATTGTGGTTTACCCTCCAGCAAGGCTGGGCAGTGGGTCACCCGATATCTGATTATGGTCTACCCTCCAGTGGGGCTGGGCAGTGGGTCGCCGGTTGATGTATTTGGGTTTACCCTCCAGCAGGTCTGGGCAGTGGGTCACCTAATATTTGGTTATGAATTACCCTCCAGCGGGGCTGGGCAGTGGGAAACCAGTTAGCATTCCAGGATCAGTCCTTCTACTAGGCTAGCCTGTGGCTTTCCTCCGTGATTACCGGAGCGGGACCCTTGGTTGTACGGGTCAGTGATGGAACGACTTTGGATTTGAGAATACCTCTCGACTACGGGGCAGTGACGAGTTGTGGTTTTACGTTCCCCCAGAACTCTCAAGTACGAGGGGCACTTTCCCCACCGAGACGCATTCTTGTGACGTGATCTAAAACCGTGCGGGCGAGTCAGTGCCACCCAAAGAGTATAGTGTCGAGGTGTGGTGATTGAGCCCCTTGGCTTGCGGTTCAGGGAAGACGTGCGGGATGCTGGGCATCGATGATGGTGTTACCTCTGGGACTGTTGGCGACTCATTTTATTGGGCTGAGCTACGGGACAGAGATCCCCTTAAGATGTTGTTCGGGCTTCTCGACAGAGCATATGAATTTGTATATACCATGTTTTGAGTACCCACTCCTTGGGTTTTGGCTACTCTCCTTCAGGAGAGGCGAAGACGTGCAGAGTATGCCACGTGCTTTCCGCATCCAGCTTCTCGTGGTAGGACGAGTCTCCTATATTTCTCTTGATGGGTTGAGCTGTTACTATTTACTGCACCCTTGGTTGTACTGCTTTCTATTCCTTGTTTGCTCTACTGCTCACCCTTCGTTACTTCCTTTGTTGCTCCCTCGAGCCTTCAGGGTATCCTACTGAGTATTTTTATACTCACCCCTGCTTGGGCTTTGCCTGCACTTGGTGTGCCCTTGCAGATGATGGACAGGTGGAGCATGAATTCAATGGAGCGTAGGAGCTTGGGAGATTGGACTGCGTGCGGTGGTCATGGTCGGGTTCCAGGTGGGAGAACCATTAGCAGTTTCTTTTGTTTACCTGTTTCCGGGTTGTTTCACTTTCTGGTTGGGCACGTGTTTTGCCCCTTTTCTTTTCAGTTTGTACTTTGTACTTATAGAGGTCGATGCACTCTGTGGTATTTATATAGCAGTTGCCCTTTCCTTTTCTTTTCTTTTATTTACTTTTACTCTGCACTGTTGCATTGAGTTTGCTGCGTGTGTGTGTACAGGTGCTTAGGCAAAGGCCTCCCCGAGTTGTTGTGCCTTCGGCGCTGGTCGCCAGCCCCTGGCCTATGGAGGCGGGCCTGGGGTAGTTGCGGCTCGAGCCCGGGTAGGGTCGGGTCGTGACAAAGTGGTATCAAAAGTGGTTTGTTCCTTGGGACGTTGTGCGGACGTCCCTAAAAGAGGAATTGGTTGGGATATAGGGCAACAGTGTTAACGTGTCTCGAGAGCGGCTCTCAGTCTAGGGAGTCCAGTGATGGTGCGGCGGCCGAAGTATCCATTCACCAGGACCTTGATAACCTGCTTGTCGACTCGACATGCTGAGACACTTGTTGTAGGGAAATTTTTTTGTGCATGACATAGGACCTAGTCTTTGACAGTCCTTCTTGAGTCAGCTCCCCATCGTTGTTGTTGTTGGTATATACACATATGCTAATCTGACCGCGACACTCTTTGGTAATATTCAGGATGTCTCCGCGAGGACAGCCAGCCAGGATACCAGCTTTGGTTCATGACGACGACCCTGTGAGCTACGAGGCCACAGTCCAGGACCCATCATGTGATCCCCTTTCTCCGGGTGGGCCGGTAGCAGCACCCCCACCTGTTGAGCAGCAGGCAGTTTCAGCAGAGCAGGCTGAGCTTGAGCGCAGGTTGAGCGCGCTCCGTGAGTTCCAGCGGCAGAGACCGCTGAGGTTCAATGGTGAGTCAGACCCTTAGGCAGTAGAGGTTTGGATCTAGGTAGTGGTTCGCCTTTTCAGGCTTGTGCGGCCACCGAAAGATCAGAGAGCGGCTTTGGCAGCCACCCCTTTTTGTGGATCAGCTTGGCGTTGGTGGAGTCTGGTGACTCAGTTCTTGGCGAGTCATCGCTTTTGTGGGGAGACTTTCAGTTGTTGCTCCGTGAGGAGTTTTTCCCCTCTTGCTTGCACTCCGTTCGGATTCAGGAGCTCCTGCAGTTTCAGCAGGGAGGGATGACGGTGGCCGAGTACGCGGCTAGTTTTGCAGACCGTGCACGCTTTTACCCGGACTTGGTCCGTGATGATGACATCCGAGCATGGAAGTTTGAGTAGGGTCTCCACCGAGAGATTCGTGCTGTCATAGTACCCTTGGGCATTTCCACATATGCCAGGGTGCTAGAGCAGACGCTGGTGACAGAGGGCTTCCTGTCATGTTTTGCGGTTGGTAGTGGCAGTGGGCGCGACGGAGCCGGGACGTCTGCCGAAGCTAGCAGGTGCCGGAGGATAGGATCTCGATGCAGGTGGACTTCCCACTGCCGGTTTCGGAGACGTGGTCGTATACCATTGTGGCAAAAAGGCTAAGGGCCTCAGCCGAGGATGCCCTTCCGTGAGTGGATCCCGGGCCGTGGTCGTACACCACAGTGGTGCCGGAGGGCAACAGGGAATCCCAGAGAGCACCGGTGCTATGCTTGTGACGGGCGAGGTCACTTGGCACGAGACTGCCCGACCCGAGTTGCTGAGAGCTTCGGGTAGGTAGCAGGCGCACCACAACGGCAGAGGCAGCGCCGTGATCGGGTAGTACCCAGAGAGGCGATGCTAGCAGAGGAGCGGAAGGAGCTGGTAGAGGGGGTACGACTTTACGAGATCTCCCCATCACCACTAGGCGGTCCACGTCAGGCTCCTGGAGCTGACGGTTGGGACCGCGGGTAGCCGCGATCTTTTGATGTCTACGATCCTGCAGAGCATGGGACGGTGAGGGGTACCCCTTGCGACTCTTCTACTTTTTGCAGTAGAATTGATGGGCTCTGCGTGTGAAAGGTTTTTCTCCCTGCTCCTTATTTGAGGTGTTACCAGGGTGACGCAGGGCGTCGGGTGTAACCCTGTGTTGGTAAGGTAAAAGGCGTGAGACCTTTTCCTTTAGTCGATGGTGTTGGCTCCTTTGCCTGTTGAGCGTGTAAGAGAGCATCGACTGTGGAATCTTGCACGACCAGATATCCTTGTGTGTTTCACCATATGGATATTCTGAAGGAGGGAATCACCGGGCCTTGTTTCAGGTGTGGGCGGTGATTCCAGTCGCGGCGTGCGACGTAGAGGTTCGTTCGGGGAGGTGAGCTACCCCCGAGAACCTTTGGGCCGTTTGAGACCGTGCAAAGGAATGGCGAGGTTCCCTACCTCCTTGCCCTAACCCCAAAGTCTGGAGTGGGTGCATGACATCGGCAAGGGCCAAACTCGCGTGAAAAGATCAATCCTTTGGTCTGTGTGCGGCGACGCAGAGCTGTGCGTGGGTTCTTTTGGGTACTGGAAAGCCATGAGTGGGCTTAGTACCCTGTTTTGCTCCCCAGTTTTGCTTTTTGGGGAAGAAAATATTGAATGAGGGAATGATGTAAGAACCCGGTTTTTGCTGTGAAAGACTTTGGAATATTCTCGATGATATTCCAGAGCAGCGCCTTCAGACGGTGTGCGATTCCGAGCCCCAGAGTGTCCGGAATTAAATTTTCAGTGCGTTCCCACTGAAAATGCTAAATAAAAAGGATAACTCCTTAACGGAGTTCTATATCAGGGATCTGAGTGGACAGATGGGTCCAGAATGGGGTGTTTACCCTAGGAACGACATAAAACTTGTCGGCGCGGGATGTTTGGACCCCTCGCTCGCTTTCGGAAGGTTAAACGGATAAATTAATTAATTAATTTATTCGTTTAATGAAGAAATGCTAGTATCTATTAAACAGTGGCTCGGATTGGAAAAATGAGGGCACCGTTGAGTTCGGAGCATGCCGTTTACCCTAGTAGGGGTGTAAGTTTCGCAGGCGCGGGCCGTTTGTGAAAAATGGCCCTAGGGGCGTTTTCGTGATTTGGCGGCCTCGGGCGCTAAGTTTAATAACTTTTGAACGGGGTCTCGGATTAAAATTCCGAGACCACCGTTGTGCTCGGGAGGTCATGTTTACCCCAGGAACTCCCTCCTTTTTGTCTGCTTCGGGAGCGGAGTCGGGGGCGTGCCGGGCGGGGTGTTTAAGTGTTTTTATTTAAACACGCACCCCCTCCTTCCTCTTCTTCTTCTTCCTCACAACCCTCACCTCTTCCCTCCTCCATTACAGAGAGCTCCAAAGAGGTGAGCTCCGGCGAGCCAACTCCGGTGAGGAAACGGCGCGGGGTGGGTCGCGCGGGAAGCGTCGGGCAAAGCCCCACGAGGTAGGATTTATTTCGTTTTCGTTTTTAAATTCCCGCATTCATTGAGCCCGATTTATACCATCGAATTGCCGCCTGATCTTCAAACAAATCCCATATATTAGTAGAGCTCGATCCGAGCTTTCCGACGCACCTTTCGGATGTGAAATCGGAGCTCCGAGGCGTCCGCAGCGGCCCGGCGAAGACGGGGGTGGTTTTGCGGTTTCCGGCGGTCGGCAGGGCGCTCCGGCGAGTGCCGAAGGCAGCGGATGGCGGCGGCTGCGGCTCCGGGCAGGAGGCGCGGCGGCCGCGGCTTCGGAAGGCGGCGCGGCGCTGGGCGCGGCGGCGGCGGCCGGTGGCGCCGGCGAGATCAAGAGAGGGGCCGCGCGGCTCGCGGCCCCGTGCGGCTGACCGCGACCCGCTTATCGCGGGTCGCTGTTGGAATCACGACCGGCCAGTTGGCCGGTCGGTGGAGAACCCGTGCGGCGCGCGGGTGTCAAAGGGAGGAGGGCCACGGAGCGGCGGCCCGCGGCTCGGCGGGACCGGGCCGGCCGGCGCGGGCCGGCCCAAGCAGGGCGGACCGGCCGGTCCGGGCCGGTCCGGCCCAAGGGGCTTGCCCCTCAGACTCCGGACGCCCGTATTTCGGGCTACGGGCGTCCGTTTTGCGTGCCATCTGCAGCAGCGCGGAGCTTGCGTCGAGGCGAAGCTTTTGATACGGTTTCGGGAATTTTTAGTTCCCGAAACGAGGGGCCTCGGAGGTGCGACGCGTCCTTAAGTGGACGAGCGCTTTTCCCGGGATTCTTGTTCTGGACGGCGCGGACGCGTTCGACATCCGTTTTGGGCGCCGTCAGCGGCGTCGTGACCCTGGCCCTGAGGCGGAGGTTTCCAGGGCGGTTTCGGGTGTTGGGACTGGGTTTGAGGCGCGGGCCCCACGGGCCGACTCTTGAGCTGCGTGCGGCGTTTCACGACTTTTCCATCAGACATCCATTCGGGGCGTGCGAGCAGTCGTTTTTGGATGTTTTTCCGAGGGGATTGCAATGGTGCAATCCGCCCACTCAAATTCGGCACGATGGTGCGGGGCCCACGAGGGCCGTTTGGGCGTCGACGATGATTTTTCCATCTTTATCACCGGGCGACCGTTTTGGACAAATGAGTAGTCCATCTTGTGTGCTTTTTCGAGAGGATCGCAACGGTGCGATCCGTTCGTTGAGTTTCGGGACCGGATTGCGGGTCCCACGTGGTACCGCTCGTGTGCGGTGCGCCGCAACACATCTTTTTCTCCGGGTACCCGTCCCACGCAAGTAAGCAGTCAATTTGACGTGCTTTTCCTAGAACATCGCGATGGCGCAGTCCGCCCGACCTCTTTCGGAGATGTGGTGTGGGTCCCACCCGACCGGGCTACGGTGAATAGTACCGTTTTCACCGGGTGGCCGTTTTGGGTGATTGAGTAGTCAATCCCGTGTGTTTTTCCGAGGGGATCATAGTGGCGTGATCCGTTGGTTCAGTTTTGGGATTCTGGGGTGGTCCCCACACGAGTTTGGTTACGGTGAATAGTACCTTTTTCACCGGTTGACCGTTTCAGGCGAGTGAGTAGTCTAACTCGCGTGTTTTTCTGCAAGGATTACAACGGTGTGATCCGTTTGGCTGTACGGGGCCTCTTGCGCGATCTTGAGAAATGCGGAAACATGATAGGTGCTCTAGTGGTGGTTCGCCCTACTTTGCTTGTAGCGGACCTTTGGCGAGTGATCGCGTGCACTCCCGTGTGAGTGATGTAAATGCTTGAGGTGACGTGGCTGGCCGTGCCTGGGCCTTTGAGGTGGAGTCGTTAAGTCACGCCCTCGCGCTGACGTTGGGTGCCGTGTGCACGATAGCCTATGGGCTGGAACGAGGTATACTCTGGGAGTATACGAGAGCGCTTGGAGGTACGTGTGGTTTGTACCTGAGATGTTCATGCGCTTGGTTGGGGTTGACTTGGGGCCACATGTCGTGTGGGCCCCATGTGCGTGCCGTGTTCTGCCTTACGTACTTTGACCTCTCGCGGCGTAGTGGGTCCCTCTGTGTCTTTGTTTGACCAGCTGGGTGGAGCTCTTCCCCTGGCTCTGTGCTCGTTGGTTTGGCCAGCAGGGTTGAGTGGTCTCCCCCTGGTTTCGTCCTCGATGGATTTGGTCGGTAGCAGTGCTAGTGACACCCAGTGCTGGGGCAGAAGCTGCACCTCTTTTGGGAGAGCTGTTCTGGAGTTGGGTGGTTACGCGACACCCACTCCGCGTTTGGTTGGCCAGTGTTGTACCCTTTAGTGGATGTGGCCAGAGCAGTTCTGAGTTTTACCCTCCAACGGGGCTGGGCAGTGGGTTACTCATCGGCTTCTAGGGTTTACCCTCTAGTAGAGACTGGGCAGTGGGTCACCCAACGCTATTAGGGTCTACCCTCCAGCAGAGACTGGGCAGTGGGTCACCCGACGACCTCTTAGGGCCTACCCTCCAGCAGGGCTGGGCAGTGGGTCGCCCGTCGTCTAGTTCCAGGTCTACCCTTCGGCAAGGTTGGGCAGTGGGTCGCCTGTCGACTTATTCTAGGTCTACCCTCTAGCAGGGCTGGGCAGTGGGTTGCCTGATGATGTAATTTGGTTTACCCTCCAGCGGGGCTGGACAGTGGGTCGCCTGTTGATGTATTGTGGTTTACCCTCCAGCAGGGCTGGACAGTGGGTCACCCGATATCTAATTATGGTCTACCCTCCAGCGGGGCTGGGTAGTGGGTCGCCAGTTGATGTATTAGGGTTTACCCTCCAGCAGGGCTGGGCAGTGGGTCACCTGATATTTGGTTATGAATTACCCTCCAGCGGGGCTGGGCAGTGGGACACCAGTTAGCATTCCAGGCTCAGTCCTTATACTAGGCTAGCCTGTGGCTTTCCTCCGTGATTTCTGGAGTAGGACCCTTGGTTGCACGGGTCAGTGATGGAATGACTTTGGATTTGAGAAGACCTCTCGACTGCGGGGCAATGACGGGTTGTGTTTTGACGTTCCCCCAGAACTCTCAAGTACGAGGGGCACTTTCCCCACCGAGACGCGTTCTTGTGACGTGATCTAAAACCGTGCGGGCGAGTCAGTGCCGCCCAAAGCGGATAGTGTCGAGGTGCGGTGATTGAGCCCCTTGGCTTGCGGTTCAGGGAAGACGTGCGGGATGCTGGGCATCGATGATGATGTTACCTCTAGGACTGTTGGCAACTCATATTCTTGGGCTGAGCTACGGGACAGAGATCCCCTTACGATGTTGTTCGGGCTTCTCGACAGAGCATATGAATTTGTATATACCATGTTTTGAGTACCCACTCCTTGGGTTTTGGCTACTCTCCTTTAGGAGAGGCGAAGACGCGCGGGGTATGCCACGTGCTTTCCGCGTCCAGCTTCTCATGGTTGGACGAGTCTCCTATCTTTCTCTTGATGGGTTGAGCTGTTACTCTTTACTGCACCCTTATTTGTACTCCTTTCTATTCCTTGTTCGCTCTACTGCTCACCCTTCGTTACCTCCTTTGTTGCTCCCTCGAGCCTTCAGGGTATCCTACTGAGTATTTTTATACTCACCCCTGCTTGGGCTTTGCCCGCACTTGGTGTGCCCTTGCAGACGACGGACAGGTGGAGCGTGACTTCTGTGGAGCGTAGAAGCTTGGGAGCTTGGACCACGTGCGGTGGTCATGGCCAGGTTCCATGTGGGAGACCCATTAGCAGTTTCTTTTGTTTACCTGTTGCCGGGTTGTGGCACTTTCTAGTTGGGAACGTGTTTTGCCCCTTTTCTTTTCAGTTTGTACTTTGTACTTATAGAGGTCGATGCACTCTGTGGTATTTATATAGCAGTTGCCCTTTCCTTTTATTTGATTGTATATACTTTTAATCTGAACTGTTGCATTGAGTTTGCTGCGTGTGTGTGTATAGGTGCTTAGGAAAAGGCCTCACCGAGTTGTTGTGCCTTCGGCGCTGGTCGCCAGCCCCTGGACTATAGAGGCGGGCCTGGGGTAGTTGCGGCTCGAGCCCGGGTAGGGTCGGGTCGTGACAAAGTGGTATCAAAGGTGGTTTGTTCCTTGGGACGTTGTGCGGACGTCCCTAAAAGAGGAATTGGTTGGGATATAGGGCAACAGTGTTAACGTGTCTCGAGAGTGGCTCTCAGGCCAGGGAGTCCAGTGATGGTGCGGTGGCCGACGTATCCATTCACCAGGACCTTGATAACCCGCTTGTCGACTCGACATGCTGAGACACTTGTTGCAGGGAAATTTGTTTATGCATCACATAGGACTGAGTCTTTGACAGTCCTTCTTGAGTCAGCTCCCCATCGTTGTTGTTGTTTGTATATACACATATGCTCATCTGACCGCGACACTCCTTGGTAATATTCAGGATGTCTCCGCGAGGACAGCCAGCCAGGATACCAGCTTTGGTTCGTGACGACGACCCTGTGAGGTATGAGGCCATAGTCCAGGACCCATCATGCGAGCCCCTTTCTCCGGGTGGGCCGGTAGCAGCACCTCCACCTGTTGAGCAGCAGGCAGTTTCAACAGAGCAGGCTGAGCTTGAGCGCAGGTTGAGCGCGCTCCGTGAGTTCCAGTGGTAGAGACCGCTGAGGTTAAGTGGTGAGTCAGACCCTCAGGCAGTAGAGGTTTGGCTCGAGGCAGTGGTTCGCCTTTTCAGGCTTGTGCGGACGCCGACAGATCAGAGAGCGGCTTTGGCAGCCACCCCTTTTTGTAGATCAGCTTGGCGTTGGTGGAGTCTGGTGACTCAGTTCTTGGCGAGTCGTCGCTTTTGTGGGGAGACTTTCAGTTGTTGCTCCGTGAGGATTTTTTCCCCTCCTGCTTGCACTCCATTCGGATTCAGGAGCTCCTGAAGTTTCAGCAGGGAGGGATGACGGTGGCTGAGTACGCGGCTAGTTTTGCAGACCGTGCACGCTTTTACCCGGACTTGGTCCGTGACGACGACATTCGAGCATGGAATTTTGAGTAGGGTCTCCGCCGAGAGATTCGTGCTGTCATAGTACCCTTGGGCATTTCCACATATGCCGGGGTGCTAGAGCAGACGCTGGTGACAGAGGGCTTCCTGTCATGTTTTGCGGTTGGTAGTGGAAGTGGGCGCGACGGAGCCGGGACGTCTGCCGTAGCTAGTAGGCGCCGGAGGACAGGATCTCGATGCAGGTGGACTTCCCACTGCCGGTTTCGGAGACGTGGTCGTATACCATTGTGGCGAAAATGCTAAGGGCCTCAGCCGAGGATGCCCTTCCGTGAGTGGATCCCAGGACGTGGTCGTACACCACAGTGCCGCCGAAGGGCAACAAGACATCCCAGAGAGTGCCGGTGCTATGATTGTGACGGGCGAGGTCACTTGGCACGAGACTGCCTGACCCGAGTTGCTGAGAACTTCGGGCAGGCAGCAGGCACACCACAACGGTAGAGGCAGCGCCGTGATCGGGTAGTACCCAGAGAGGCGGTGCTAGAAGAGGAGCGGGAGGAGCTGGTAGAGGGGGTATGACTTTACGAGATCTCCCCATCACCACTAGGCGGTCCACGTCAGGCTTCGGGAGCTGACGGTTGGGACTGCGGGTAGCCGTGAGCTTTGTATGTCTACGATCCTGTAGAGCACGGGACGGTGAGGGGTACCCCTTGCAACTCTTCTACTTTTTGCAGTAGAATTTATGGGCTCTGCATGTGAAATGTTTTTCTCCCTACTCCTTATTTGAGGTGTTACCAGGGTGATGCAGGGCGTCGGGTGTAACCCTGTGTTGGTAAGGTAAAAGGCGTGAGACCTTTTCCTTTAGTCGATGGTGTTGGCTCCTTCGCCTGTTGAGCGTGTAAGAGAGCATCGACTGTGGAATCTTGCGCGACCAGATATCCTTGGGTGTTTTACCATATGGATATTCTGAAGGAGGGAATCACCGGGCCTTGTTTCAGGTGCGGGCGGTGATTCCAGTCACGGCGTGCGACGTAGAGGTTCGTTCGGGGAGGTGAGCTACCCCCGAGAACCTTTGGGCCGTTTGAGACCGTGCAAAGGAATGAAGAGGTTCCCTACCGCCTTGCCCTAACCCCGAAGTCTGGAGTGGGTGAATGACATCAGCAAGGGCCGAACTCGCATGAACAGATCAATCCTTTGGTCTGTGTGCGGCGATGCAGAGCTGTGCGTGGGTTCTTTGGGGTACTGGAAAGCCAGGAGTGGGCTTAGTACCCTGTGTTGCTCCCCAGTTTTTCTTTTCGGGGACGAAAATCTTGAAGGAGGGAATGATGTAAGAACCCTATTTTTTCTGTGAAAGACTTTGGAATATTCTCAATGATATTCCAGAGCAGCGCCTTCAGACGGCGTGCAATTCCGATCCCCAGAGTGGCCGGAATTAAATTTTCAGTGCATTCCCACTGGAAAAGATAAATAAAAGGGATAACTCCTAAACGGAATTCCGGATCAGGGATCTGAATGGACGGATGGGTCCAGAATGGGGTGTTTACCCTAGGAACGACATAAAACTTGTCGGCGCGGGATGTTTGGACCCCTCGCTCGCTTTCGGATGGTTAAACGGATAAATTAATTAATTAATTTATTCGTTTAATGGAGAAACACTAGTATCTATTAAATGGTGGCTTGGATTGGAAAACTGAGGGCACCGTTGAGTTCGGAGCATGCCGTTTACCCTAGGAGGGGTGTAAGTTTCGCAGGCGCGGGCCGTTTGTGAAAAATGGACCCAGGGGCGTTTTCGTAATTTGGCGGCCTCGGGCGCTAAGTTTAATAACTTTTGAATGGGGTATCGGATTAAAATTCCGAGACCACCGTTGTGCTCGGGAGGTCATGTTTACCCCAGGGACGCCCTCCTTTTTGTCTTCTTCGAGAGCAGAGTCGGGGGCGTGCCGGGCGGGGTGTTTAAGTGTTTTTATTTAAACACGCACCCCCCCTCCTTCCTCTTCTTCTTCTTCCTCACAACCCTCACCTCTTCCCTCCTCCATTCCGGCGAGCTTTGGCGAGGCGAGCTCCAGCGAGCCAACTCCGGAGAGGCAACGACGCGGGGCGGGTCGCGCGGGAAGCGTCGGGCAAAGCCCCACGAGGTAGGATTTATTTGGTTTTCGTTTTTAAATTCCCGCATTATTTGAGCCCAATTTATACCATCTAATTGCCGCACGATCTTCGAAAAAATCCCATAGATTAGTAGATCTCGATCAGAGCTTTCCGACCCACCTTTCGGATGTGAAATCGGAGCTCCGAGGCGTCCGCAGTGGCCCGGCGAAGATGGGGGTGGTTTTGCGGTTTCCGGCGGTCGGCAGGGCGCTCCGGCGAGTGCCGAAGGCGGCGAACGGCGGCGGCTTCGGCTCCGGGCAGGCGGCGCGGCGGTCACGGCTTCGGAAGGCGGCGCGGCGGCGGCGGCCGGTGGCGCCGGCAGGGCGCCGGCGAGATCGAGAGAGGGGCCGCGCGGCTCGCGGCCCCGAGCGGCAGACCGCGACCCACTTATCGCGGGTCGCTGTTGGAATCACGACCGGCCAGTTGGCCGGTCGGTGGAGAACCCGCGCGGCGCGCGAGTGTCAAAGGGAGGCGGGCCACGGAGCGGCGGCCCGCGGCTCGGCCGGACCGGGCCGGCCGGATCGGCCGGTCCGGGCCGGTCCGGTCCAAGGGGCTTTGCCCCTCAGACTCCGGACGCCCGTATTTCGGGTTACGGGCGTCCGTTTTGTGCGCCGTCTGTGGCAGCGCGGAGCTTGCGTCGAGGCGATGCTTTTGAGATGGTTTTGGGAATTTTTAGTTCCCGAATCGAGGGGCCTCGGAGGTGCGATGCGTCCTTAAGTGGACGAGCGCTTTTCCCGGGATTCTTGTTCTGGACGGCGCGGACGCGTCCGACATCCGTTTTGGGCGCCGTCAGCGGCGTCGTGACCCTGGCCCTGAGGCGGAGGTTTCCAGGGCGGTTTCGGGTGTTGGGACTGGGTTTGAGGCACGGGCCCCACAGGACGACTCTTGAGCTGCGTGCGGCGTTTCACGACTTTTCCATCGGACATCCGTTCGGGGCGTGCGAGCAATCGTTTTTGGATGTTTTTCTGAGGGGATTGCAATGGTGCAATCTGCCCGCTCATATTCGGCACGATGGTGCGGGGCCCACGAGGGCCGTTTGGGCGTCGACGTTGATTTTTCCATCTTTATCACCGGGCGACCGTTTTGGACAAATGAGTAGTCCATCTTGTGTGCTTTTTCGAGAGGATCGCAACGGTGCGATCCGTTCGTTGAGTTTTGGGACCGGGTTGCGGGTTCCACGTGGCACCGCTCGTGTGTGGTGCGCCGCAACACATCTTTTTCTCCGGGTACCCGTCCCACGCAAGTAAGCAGTCAATTTGACGTACTTTTCCAAGAGCATCGCGATGGCGCAGTCCGCCCGACCTCTTTCGGAAATGTGGTGTGGGTCCCACCCGACCGGGCTACGGTGAATAGTACCTTTTTCACCGGGTGGCCGTTTTGGGTGATTGAGTAGTCAATCCCGTGTGTTTTTCCGAGGGGATCGCAGTGGCGTGATCCGTTGGTTCAGTTTTGGGATTCTGGGGTGGGCCCCACACGAGTTTGGTTACAGTGAATAGTACCTTTTTCACTGGTTGACCGTTTCGGGCGAGTGAGTAGTCTAACTCGCGTGTTTTTCCACAAGGATTACAACGGTGTGATCCGTTTGGCTGTATGGGGCCTCTTGCGCGATCTTGAGAAATGTGGAAACATGATAGGTTCTCTAGTGGTGGTTCACCCTACTTTGCTTGTAGCGGACCTTTGGCGAGTGATCGCGTGCACTCCCGTGTGAGTGATGTAAATGCTTGAGGTGACGTGGTTGGCCGTGCCTGGGCCTTTGAGGTGGAGTTGTTACGTCACGCCCTCGCGCTGACGTTGGGTGCCGTGTGCACGATAGCCTATGGGCTGGAACGAGGTATACTTTGGGAGTATACGGGAGCACTTGGAGGTACGTGTGGTTTGTACCTGAGATGTTCGTGCGCTTGGTTGGGGTTGACTTGGGGCCACACGTCGTGTGGGCCCCATGTGCGTGCTGTGTTCTGCCTTACGTACTTTGACCTCTCGCGGCGTAGTGGGTCCCTCTGTGTGTTTGTTTGACCGGCAGGGTGGAGCTCTTCCCCTGGCTCTGTGCTCGTTGGTTTGTCCAGTAGGGTTGAGTGGTCTCCCCCTGGTTTCGTCCTCGATGGATTTGGTCGGTAGCGGTGCTAGTGACACCCAGTGCTGGGGCAGACGCTGCACCTCTTTTGGGAGAGCTGTTCTGGAGTTGGGTGGTTGCGTGACACCCACTCCGCGTTTGGTTGGCCAGTGTTGTACCCTTCAGTGGATGTGGCCAGAGTAGTTCTGAGTTTTACCCTCCAGCGGGGCTGGGCAGTGGGTTACTCATTGGCTTCTAGGGTTTACCCTCCAGCAGAGACTGGGCAGTGGGTCACCCGACGCTATTAGGGTTTACCCTCCAGCAGAGACTAGGCAGTGGGTCACCCGACGACCTCTTAGGGCCTACCCTCCAGCAGGGCTGGGCAGTGGGTCGCCCATCGTCTAGTTCCAGGTCTACCCTCCAGCAAGGCTGGGCAGTGGGTTGCCTGTCGACTTATTCCAGGTCTACCCTCCAGCAGGGCTGGGCAGTGGGTCGTCTGATGATGTAATTTGGTTTACCCTCCAGCGGGGCTGGGCAGTGGGTCGCCTGTTGATGTATTGTGGTTTACCCTTCAGCAGGGCTGGGCATTGGGTCACCCGATATCTGATTATGGTCTACCCTCCAGCGGGGCTGGGCAGTGGGTCGCCGGTTGATGTATTAGGGTTTACCCTCCAGCAGGGCTGGGCAGTGGGTCACCTGATATTTGGTTATGAATTACCCTCCAGCAGAGCTGGGCAGTGGGACACTAGTTAGCATTCCAGGCTCAGTCCTTCTACTAGGCTAGCCTGTGGCTTTCCTCCGTGATTACCGGAGCGGGACCCTTGGTTGCACGGGTCAGTGATGGAACGACTTTGGCTTTGAGAAGACCTCTCGACTGCGGGGCAGTGACGAGTTGTGGTTTGACGTTCCCCTAGAACTCTCAAGTACGAGGGGCACTTTCCCCACTGAGACGCGTTCTTGTGACGCGATCTAAAACCGTGCGGGCGAGTCAGTACCACCCAAAGCGGATAGTGTCGAGGTGCGGTGATTGAGCCCCTTGGCTTGCGGTTCAGGGAAGATGTGCGGGATACTGGGAATCGATGATGGTGTTACCTCTAGGACTGTTGGAGACTCATTTTCTTGGGGTGAGCTACGGGATAGAGATCCCCTTACGAAGTTGTTCGGGCTTCTCGATAGAGCATATGAATTTGTATATACCATATTTTGAGTACCCACTCCTTGGGTTTTGGCTACTCTCCTTCAGGAGAGGCGAAGACGCACGAGGTATGCCACGTGCTTTCCACGTCCAACTTCTCTTGGTAGGATGAGTCTCCTATCTTTCTCTTGATGGGTTGAGCTGTTACTCTTTACCGCACCCTTGGTTGTACTCCTTTCTATTCCTTGTTCGCTCTACTGCTCACCCTTCGTTACCTACTTTGTTGCTCCCTTGAGCCTTCAGGGTATCCTACTGAGTATTTTTATACTCACCCCTGCTTGGGCTTTTCCCGCACTTGGTGTGCCCTTGCAGATGACTGACAAGTGGAGTGTGACTTCAGTGGAGCGTAGGAGCTTGGGAGCTTGGACCGCGTGCGGTGGTCATGGCCGGGTTCCAGGTGGGAGACCCATTAGCAGTTTCTTTTGTTTACCTGTTGCCGGGTTGTGGCACTTTCTGGTTGGGCACGTGTTTTGCCCCTTTTCTTTTCAGTTTGTACTTTGTACTTATAGAGGTCGATGCACTCTGTGGTATTTATATAGCAGTTGCCCTTTCCTTTTCTTTGCTTGTATTTACTTTTACTCTGCACTGTTGCATTGAGTTTGCTGCGTGTGTGTGTACAGGTGCTTAGGAAAAGGCCTCCCCGAGTTGTTGTGCCTTCGGCGCTGGTCGCCAGCCCCTGGCCTATGGAGGCGGGCCTGGGGTAGTTGCGGCTCGAGCCCGGGTAGGGTCAGGTCGTGACATACACACACACATACGATCTTGATATGGAATTGATCCAGTGACACTTCTCTCAATAGATAACAAAAAATATGTTGAAACAAAGTATATAATTCATATAATATGACCTAAATAAAAATAAATTTGATTTTGAAATAAAAAATGAAATCATTCCATTAAAATCCATTCATGAAAGAGACTTGAAGGTGATGCTAATAGACCAAGAGACTGTAATGGAACCATGAGGCTAAATAAAGCGAAACACAATGTTGTCTTCAACCAATAATGAAAAAAATACATTGAAAGGATAGGAGTCCAAGCCATGATTTCACTTATATGCAAAAAGCCACCCCAACTGCCCAAAAATGAAAAGCATGATTAAATAAGGAAAAGGTCAAACAAATAACCAGGATGATTGGATGAGCTTATATACTATATAGTCTAGGATTTCCAGGTACCAACTTCAATTGAACTATAAATTTATCATTCAAAAACATGTTCTTCATCTCCTAACGAACAAACAAATCAAAAAATAAAGTATATATTTACACATAAAACCATAATGAAGATAGATGGAGGCTAGCTGAATATTCTAAGAGAACATGAACCAAGATTTATTTGAAGAGGAATACCTTGAATCACACTACATTTTTGAAGTGTTCAGTTTTAACTACGATTGATGATGACACTCAAATAAATGAATCTTGATCGCCAAATATGGGAGATTGGGACTATCATTTGAGTATTTATGATGATCTACAAACCAAAACTTAGAATGAAGATGAAATCCAATGAAAATGTCGACAGTAGTTGAGGAGGTAGAGGGAGTTGAGAAATGAGTTACCGTGTCGAGCCGTTAGCTGATGCAGAGCTCCTCACATTGCGATTGAGAGACATCGACACCAAAGCTTTTTAAAGAACCATTATTAAATTCCAACAGTAGCTTCATGAAGAATATTTAAATCCACTATGATTTGTGGTCACTTATGTAGAATCAGATGAGGTATAAGAGAAGGTGGAGTTTCTAGTTGTGGAGAAGGCATAGGAGGAGGAGCCGAAGGCGGAGGAGCCAAAGGAGGATCATGCGGAGGCAGAGTCACAATTGAAAAGGGGATTCAGGTAGGGGAGTGGGAGAGAGGATTTGGGGAGGGGGATTCCGAGAGAGGTGTGGAAACCCTAGAGCAGGGAGAAGGGAATCAGGGAGGGTATTGCCGTAGTGAGAGGGTGCGGTGGAGGAATCATAGGGTATCGTCGTGGTGAAGAGGGATGGAGCATAGGGAGATTTGCAGGTGGATAGAAAAAACATGAGAGGTTAGCTAGGGTTTTTTGCATTATAGACAGATGGAGCAGGGGGAGTCACTAAACACGGGGGGAGTCGCTGAAGGCAGAGGGAGGACGTGGAAGGTAAGCAATAATGGAGCGTGGAGCGTGGAGGGAAGGACACACGGTAAGAAGGGAAACCTAAGATTAGTATATTTAGTAGATTAATATATTTATTATATATATTATAAGATTATAAATACAATAAGTATATTTCTTATAATTTTATAATTATTTAAATTATAATTTTATAAATATAAATATATATATAGTTATAATTCTAAATAAATAAATAAATATTTATCATATATATAATTTTATAAATATATATATTAATATAAATAAATCATTAACATAATATCTTTATCAGTTCTAAAAAAGCACTGATAAAGGTATGTTTTATCAGCTATTTTTATTCTAGCACTGATAAAACATACATTTTATCAGCGTTTTTTATCTAGCACTGATAAAAGGGTCACCGGGTTTTATAAAAAAACCCTAATAGTCTCCTTCATTCTTGCATCCCTCAAGCTCACGTAGAAGCTAACCCCTGCATTGCGAATCCTCCTCCTCATCCTCTCTCGTCACCTCTCCTATATCATGATCCACACCTCCACCGTGCGACTCTCCTCTTCTATGAACCAGACCACCGTGCGCCTCTCCTCCACCACGTGGCAAACCTCCTCCGTGTGCGAACCAATCGTCGTACACTTATCCTCCGCCACGCTCCACACCTCCATCATGCGTCACACCTCCATCGTGCGCCTCTCCTTTATTGCACGCGTCTCCTCTACCGGTGAGTTTTCTCCTTTTTATCATCTATTTCTTCTTGTTTGAATGTAATTATAGTTTTATACTGATGGTATGTTTTGAATTGTATGGGATAAACACCCTACTGAAAATCGTGTCCATTAGTGTTCCTTATTTGAACAATAAATGAATCACATGTTGGTTGGTGTTCCTCTTCATATTTTTTATTTGATTTTGTATGAATCAGTTATGAATTTGAAGTGTAATTCCACTATAGAATTGTGTAATTTCTTTTTAAAGATGAGTATTTTTATTTTTAGGAGTTTTAGTAGTATGTCACTTGACATATTTATGTGTTCTCCATTAATGTCGACAAGTTTTAGCTTTGATTTTTCTTGAGTGTGGTAGGTGTTTCTTTGGAAATCCCTTATAATACATGTTATAAATTTCTTGGATGTTTTTAAATTATTTATTATGAAATTATAATCCTATGCTATGACTTTTTTGAGTTTCAATTGTCTTAAAAACGGTTTGAATACTTGGCATAGACTTATGTCACATGCAAAGTGTTTTGTAAAAGGATTGAGTGGGTTTTTAAAATAAATTTAAATATTTTGAAAGTTTGGTCATAATTTTTTTCCTTTAAAGTGAATATGCGATAATTTAAAGTCATGTTTTAAAAAATGAATGGAATTGACCTTCAATCTATTTAAATGGGTTTGTGACCTTTAACTCTCATGGTGGATTAAGATGTTTTCAAAAGGATATTGAAGTTTAATAAAATATTTCTTAGTACATATTTCCTTTAAAAATAAAAGGGTTTATTATTTTAAAAATTTATTTATAGAAATTGGTTGGGTTTCCAAATGGAATTTCTAGTGCATTTTGATAAATGGTTTTTGGATGAAATTTGAAATGTTTTTCTCAAATGGGGTGAAAATGGATTGGATTCTCGAGCAGATTTGTAAAATCTTAGTTGGTAATTTAAAGAAAGTTATTTTATAAATATGGGAGACCCTCAATTGAGCTCCATGAATTTATTGTTCTTGTTGTGGATCATGTCCCCATGAGGTATTCTTTATATTCTTATGCTTATTGTAAATCTTATAAAATAATGTGAAAGGGTTTGTTTCTTATGAGGGTGTAGAATGTGGGGTGAGGTTAAATTTCAAATTATTGAAATTATATTTATGTGATGATCTATTATTTCTTTGGTTGATCAATTCCACTATTGAAATGTCATGGGTGTCCTAAGAGACTAGTAGGGATCTAGATAAGTGAAATCCCTAGTGTGGAGTGTGCTGCCTAGTGTAAGGACCCAGTTAGATTGAGTGAGTTTCTAAGATGTTTCAGTGTCCCTAGAATGTACTGGAAGGGACAAGGGTTTCCATTAATCCCCTGATTATGATAGATCCTAGGGAGTTCTATAGGACTACTTGGATATGAAAAGTTAAATAGTATCGACCGAGGTTCCTCATATCCAGTTTAGGATCCAAATACATTAGTCTTAGTAAGTTTCATATGATGGTTAGATCATTCTTAGGACAATTTAGAGGATTTATTTTCTTAGATGGATTGTATTCCCCTATTTTTTTTGATTATATGGCACCATTGTTTGGTTTTTTTGGATTATGTTTCCTTGTTTCCTTAGTGACCATGTATGATCATTGTTTCATTTCAAGTGTATATTTTCTTACTTTCAAATAGGTTGATTTAAATGGTTAAAAAGTTTTATTTAAAAAGGGAAAAAAATTGGTTATTTATTAAATGAGTTTTAAGAAAATGGATTTTCATTGTGGTTATTTATGAAAAATAGTTTTTTCAGAAAATGTTCTAAAAGAGGGATAAATTGTGATTTGACATGTCTTATATGGTTTTAAAGTTCCGCTTTCCATTTTTTGATATTTTTTTTTCAAATTTTTAGTCATCCTTGTTTTTATATTATAAAAAGAGTGGTTGTTTGAAAATATGTAAGTTTATTGTTTCTACACTTGTTTTATAATTCATGTGAAAATGTATTTTATACCTTATGTTAAAACTAGCACTTTATGAACTATATTATGAAGGGATTCAAAGAGAATTATTTATGAAATCATACAATTTTTTTTATCTGACACCCTACATATTAACTGGTGGAAGGGAGTGTATGATGCTCTTATATCTCCTTTTTCAGTGCCCTATTTTTTTTTCTTGATGCTCGGATTAGTCCATGGTTGGACGATGGGATACAGAGAGTTACCAGGGGTCCCCAGTGTTGATGTTGGAGTTATTTGGATTTTTATTCCCTTTTAACTTTACTTTTAGGATATTTTAGTAAGAATGAGTTATTATTTTTTAGGAATCAGGTGATTGGTCTAAATTGGGTTCTTAATCACTATCCTTTATAACAACGTTTTAGTTTACATAGGCTAGTTATACTCCCTACATTGATGGTTTGTATAAGGCATGTTAGTAGATAAGACTCGATGTGAGATGGGGGAGTATTCTAAGATGAGATTTGAATTATATAAGATAGGGATGAAATAATAACTTAAAATTTGCATCTATGATAATACCATAAAATTAAACATGAAATTATACAAGATCCGACCTAAGTTATGTTACCCAATATGAGTATTTAGATGTTAAAGACTGATCCTTATAAGATCTTAATGAAAGATTGATGAAAACACAAATCTTAATCATAAATGAGTTGCATAATGAGTATGGATTATATTGTGATGTATTTGGAGTTAGGATTTGAATAGTTTCAGTCCATGATGGTCATGTGGTTTCTTATGGGTCTAGATAGTTGAGAACACATAATAGAAACTTCCTAAATCCATTTCTAGATTTGGAAATAGTGGTGATTTCCATGAGGTGTTATTGAAATACACTAAAAAAAGTGTTTGAAAAATGTGTTCAACATACATTTTTTTTGGTTTTAAATAACTTTACAATGATTTAAACATTTTTCATGGACTTAGGTTTCATGTGAAGTGTTTCTCAACTCACCTGATTGGATTTCATAAAGGGATGTGAATGTTATGAAAGTGTATATAATGTTGGTTTCATTTTAACAAGGGATGTGTGAAGTTTTAAATGAAAATTTGTAAAATATAGAGGGTTGTCACTTATTTTAAATGATTAACATTATTGGGTCATGAAGTTGCCTTGAATTCTTTATAAAAAAGGAATAAGGTTCTTGATAAAGAGTTTTTGAAACTGATTGGTTTATTTTAGAAAGGGCGTGTTATTTTAAAGAGGAATTTGTGTAAATGGTTGGTTTTTTAAAAGGATTTCAACTGTGATTTTATAAATAGTTTTCAAAGGAGACTTAAAGTATATAACTATTTTCAGCCTTGGTTAATTTTTATATCAAAGTTTTGTCTATTTATTTTGTTAAAAATTAATATCACCGAATCAAATAGGATGGATATTAATAAAGACTGGATAGATTCCAATCATTTGATATAAGATTATGAAGATGGAGTGAAAGAGTTCATCAAGTTTGCAAAAGATCAGGCATATGACCCTTCTCAAATCCTTTGTTTGTATTTATGCTATGGTTATTCAAGAGGATTTAGTCCAGAGAAGATATAAGAACACTTGATCTTTCACGGAATAAATCAAAGTTAAAAATGTTGGAATAAACATGGGGAAAAAGAGAATGTAGCTAGTGGATGGGATAACAATGAGTTTTATGGATCTTATGATATGATAACAAGTGGAGAAAATAAAGAAGACCATATCGAGGACATGATTACAGATGTGAATAATGATGAAGATCGTATTGAGGAAATGACAAGGACAGTTGAAGATGAACTTTCTGGTTGCCTAAAATTGTTTGAGCAGTTAAAGAGTTGTGAAAAGACACATTTTTATGGCAGTTGTACTAAATATATAGCATTGTCAACCGTACTTAAGCTGTATAATTTTAAAGCAGGCAACAAATGGGGTGATTCCAGTTTTACAGAATTACTTTCTCTCTTGAATGACATGCTCCTAGAAGATAATGTTCTCCCGAACCGAACATACGACGCCAAATGAATGATATGTTCGATGGGTATGATCTCTGAATGAATAAACCCCCACCTGAAAGACTGTATACTATTTCTCAAGGACCAAGAATAACTTAGAGAATTCCCAAAGTGTGGTAATTCTCAATACAAGAAAGATGAATCAGATCTTAAGAAATTTGTATGGCACTTTCCAATCATTCTAAGATTTAGGCGCCTATATGGAAGTGAGGAGATCATAGGTAAATTGATGTGAAATGAAGAAAAAAGAAATAAATATTGGAAACTACATCAACCAGAAGACTCTCCTTAGTGTAAGAAAATCGTTCATGAGTATCATGATTTTGGAAATGAGCCGATAAACCTACATCTTGCGTTATCTACAGATGGAGTACAGAGGACCGACAAGTTTCTCAACCTGTTGCTGATGCTTCTCCTAGTGTATAGGCACAACCACCATCTGCACATGCTAATGCTAGAACTCTAAAGGAACATATTGATTATGTTGAAACCAAGGAAATGGTAGGCACTGAAACACTGGTGGCGTAGAAAAAATAGGATCACCATAGTTTGACAGTGTTAAAAAAAATCCTTAAGGAAAAATTAAAAGGCATCAAATACGTGGTCAAACGGAATAAGCAAGGCCAACATGTTAACCCTAACAAGTCCATGTTTTGTAGTTACATTGGAATCGTCACTCAGAAATGAATGTCGATTGATGTATAGTCGTGGCACCATGTTGTCACCGGGCTTAAGATACTGATGTGGGGAGATATTATAGTAACATTATGATATATCATTTCTTTAATTTACTAAAAAAACAAAAAAAAACAAAATATTTAATTACTCTTCATCTTCCCTTGTAGAGTGCATTTATAATGGATGACTTGCACAAGGACTATGTATTAAGGGTTTCTGGAAGGATTCATAGAGAATTTCACACAATTTTAATGAAATTTTATCTTAAAGATGTTGAAGGGAAAATAAAACCGCACCCACCTCCTATTTATGAACACTTGATAACCCAATGAGCGTGGGATGCATTTGATAGCCATCATGAGGAGCAGTATTTCCAGGAACATTGTGTTTGGTAATATGTTGTTTGACGATATGTGTATTCATCACTTTGATTGAGATATTTTTATTTATGAAACAACACATGAGTGATGAAAATAAGGAATGAGCAGCAAAACCAGCATACCCCTGTTGTAAAGAAAGAGTGAGATTCGATTCACTTGAAAAAAATTGGTACGCATTTTAAATCTACCGTAATAATTTTATCTGACATAAAACAACACCATAACTATGTTCCTCTATTTACATGTAGATTGATGAATACAAATACAATGTCACTTCCATCTCATGCCATGTGCTATGGAAGGAGGTATGTGTAAATAAATATAGGATACTAATAGATAAAAACACAAAAAAGTGTGGGAAACATGTGTAAGTATGACATAATAAATAGTTGTTTTTCTTTAAATCGATATTACATAACAATGATTACTTATTTTACTATATTTTCTATCTGACATAGTCACATAAATCAGCAATACCCAAATCGGATGTGAACATACTTTCGGTGGCCTTGAAGCAGATATAAAAGTATGACCGCATCAGAGGTGCGAGTTTTGGGGTGACACCCCGAACATTTTTTGAGAAAAAAAACAAGAGAAGAATCAAAGTTCAGAAATAAAAATGATGAGATAAATAATATCTATCCATAAAGAACATATGAAATGTCAGCGATAATTCATGGAAAATATGATGGTGGGGGGGGGATGAATAAACTCAAGAAAAACTAGTATGTAAAGATCCCACCCCATGCCCCACTAGCTTTGAGGCAAGCCATTCCACTCAAAAACCTGTCTTAACTAAGGTAATCAATGTTCTAATAGTTGTTTTTGTGAATTGTGAATCAGATAGACACTGATACCTTTCCTATAATAATATTGTATAGGGTGAAAATAAATGTGATTTATATCTATCAACACCCACCCATTGCCTTGTAGCAAGGGATACGATATTCAATATCCAGAATGTCATGCTACACAATAGACCACTTCCAATAGGTCATGTCAAAGTGATGATCAATGTAGTCTATGATCCGATCATTGAACTACCTATTCTAATTTATGATTAAGATATTTATAATTTTGAAGAAGCTCTTGGAACAATAATCGCATGACCGTACAACTTGTCAAAAAACATGTTGACAAGGAGGTATTCATTTCCATTTTTTTTTCAAGATAGACCTTTAACATTTAATGAAAAAGGTCTAAAATGATGAATGTTATTACAGATGGACATAAGGAAGGTTTAAAGAGAAAGAACAACTCAAAATCATCTTAAGGATCATCCAACCGATCAAAACGATCTACTAAAAACACCTTAAACCCACTCGTTCTATATCTGCATTTATTATCATTGCTGACTCATGTGAATATGAAGTTGAAAGAAAGTGGGGTCCACAAAATTCTTTTTGATGAAAATATGTACAGTGGGAAAGATCTAGATTTCATCAGTGTTGAAAATGCAAGTGAAATCCTGGAGTATGGTTGGTTTGGAAGCTAAGTTGTAAATTTTTACATGAGGTATGTTTTCATGATTTGATTTTCCAAAAGCTAATATACTATAATAATTATAACAAAATACATTTCATATTTTTCATAGGTGTATATATGAAAACATTTTGAAGGGATTTCCCCATGAACAAAAATTTGGACTTGTTAGTCCTCACGTCACCTCTACAGAACAAACAAATATAGAATCCAAGAATGAGGGTGAAATAGTGGAAGACCTGCTCAAATCATTTAACAGAAAAATTACGAATGACAGACTCTTCTTAATACCAACGATGTAGGGGTAAAACTGTAAAATTTAATCATATCAAATATATTTTAATTTATTTCATTACTTATTACTTTTTGTATTTTTAGATATCATTGGATTCTCATTGTGGTCAATTTGGATACTCCAAGGATTTATTTCTTGGATTCAATACATGGATATCCAACAAACTGACCACAAATGATAGAGTTTTTCAATTTGTAATACACTATATCCAACATTTTAGAACTAGACATATAGTTATATAATTTATATTATATTTTAATGAGGATTATATTATAATAGGGAGGTGCATGAATATCATCTACATCATGGAATGAGTCCAGGGGAAAAGGACAAGAAACATCATAATTACTATGACTGGATAAAAATCAGTGTATATATAATAAGATTTAATTATCCAAACACATATAAAAAATTACTTATTTTTATCAATGTTTATGTAGTTCCCAAAACCAACAAATGATAAAGACTGTGGTTATTATATTTGTAAATTTATGAAATAGATCATATTATATTAATAAACTATCATCCCCGAAGAGGTATTTTTGAAGATAATTACTATTTCATTTAAAATACTTATTAATTATTTGTGTATTTATATTTTTTCAGTACTACCATGATTTTCAAAAATAATCCTATTCAAAATATGAGATAGATTTGTTTATAAATGAATGAGTAGCATAACTGATGGAAGAATGTACCAAAATAGAATGAACATGTGACCGATATGATTTGAAGTGTCTATTTTCATTTAAAAGTGTTTGTATTTTTAGTAAAAAGAACAAGTGCCATAATAAAAACTAAGAAAACACATTAGGATTGTTTTGATACTTTAGGAAAAAAATACATAAGTCATTTTTGATGTATAGGAATCAACCGAACCTAAATTCGACTCATGGTATGACTGTTATGAATTTAATTGTGTATTTTTATAATAAATTAATAATAAATTTTGCAAAAAGAAAAAATGACATACTGAAAATAGAGAAAATTGATTCAGAATGTGTTGATACTTTAATGAAAATGATCCATCAGTCATTTTGACATGTAGGAATCAACCACACCTCAATCTGACGAATGATGTGACCGAAATGATTAAAAGTGTCCGTTATCAGTTTAAAACTAACACTTTAGCTCAAAACATTTCACTCAATGAAAACCAAGAAACCTCACTATGAATATCTTCATAATTTAGGAAAATGATTCATAGGTTCTTTTTTTACATGTATAAAGAAGTTTCATGTCAAACCGACACATGATGCGACCGATATGACTCAAAATTCATGTTTCCAATTTGAAATGATATTTTAGTAAAAAAACACAACTGACATACTAAAAACTGAACAAACACATTCAAATTGTTTTGATACTTTAGGAAAATAATCTATAATTCATTTTTGATGTGTAGGAATCAACCACACCTCAATATGATGCACGATGCGACCGATATGAATCAAAGTGTCTCTTTTTTATTTAAAATTGACATTAATTTTAGTAAAAAAACAAAACTGACATAATGAAAACTGATAAAATTCATTTGGATTATTTTTATAATTTAGGAAAATGACCCATGAGTCATTTTTGATGTGTAGGAATCAACCCCATCTCAATAAAATGTA
The DNA here is from genome assembly GCA_963277665.1 of Viscum album. Classification (NCBI taxonomy): domain Eukaryota; kingdom Viridiplantae; phylum Streptophyta; class Magnoliopsida; order Santalales; family Viscaceae; genus Viscum; species Viscum album. Next base: position 192,900,437 of record OY728155.1, on the reverse strand, counting down.
CGATGTGACTGATATAAATATAAATGTGTCTTTTTATTTAAAATTGACATTAATTTAAGTAAAAAAGAACAACTGACATACTGAAAAACAAGAAAAAACATTAGTATTTTTTTGATACTTTAAGAAAATTATACGTGAGTCATTTTTGATGCGTAGGAATCAACCTCACCATAATATGATGCATGGTGTGACCGTTATGAATAAAAGTGTCTGTTATTAGTTTAAAATTTATATTTTAGCTCAAACATGTCACTCACTCAAAACCAAGAAAACGCTTTATGATTGTCTTCATAATTTATAAAAGTGATTATTAAGTCCTTTATGACGTGTATGAAGAAGTTTCACATCAAATCGATCCATGATGTGACCGGTATGACTCAAAAATCATGTTTTCAGTTTGAAATGATATTTTAGTAAAAAAAAACAACTGACATATTAAAAACCCAAGCAAAAACATTTGGATTGTTTTGATACCTTAGAACGATGATCCATGAGTCATTTTTGATGTGTAAGAATCAACCACACCTCAATCCAATGAATGATGCGACTTGTATAAATTCAAATGTGTTTTTAATTAAAACTGACATTAATTTAAGTAAAAATAAAAAGTGACATACTAAAAACTGAGCAAACACATTCAGATTATTTTGACACTTTAAAAAAATGATACATGAGTCATTTTTGATGTGTAAGAATCAACCACACCTCAATCTGATGCACGGTATGACCAATATGACTAAAAGTGTTTGTTATCAGTTTAAAATTGACATTTTAGCTGGAAATGTTTCACTCCCTAAAAACCAAGAAAACGACCTCTGATTGTATTCATTATTTAAGAGAGTGATTCATAAGTCCTTTGCGATGTGTATGAAGTAGTATCACCTCAAAAAAATGCACGATGAGACCAGTATGACTCAAAATGGGTTTTTCTAGTTTGAAATGACATTTCTGTAAAAAAATACAACTATCATACTGAAAACTGAGCAAACCCATTCAGATTGTTATGATTCTTTAGAAAAACGATCCATGAGTCATTTGTGATGTATAGAAATCAAACAGACCTCAATACAATGAATGATTTGATTGGTATAAATCCAAGTATGTCATTTAAATTTGATATTAATTTTAGTAAAAAATAAGGGACATACTCAAAACCAAGAAAACCAATTCATATTGTTTTGATATTTTAGGAAAACGATCCATAACTCATTTTTGACCTATAGGAATCAACCTCACCTCAATACGATGCACGATGTGACCTGTATAACTCCAAATGTGTCTTTTTTATTAAAAATTTTCATTTTATTAATGTATTATTTTATATTAATGTTTAATTTATTTCTTTATAGTATTACTAACATAATATTTGTTTTCTTATATAGGTGGAACCTTTTTCTTGAGTTGGAATGATTTTTTCAGCAACTCATACCATTGGTGTACATTTTTGAGAGGGGATCAAAGATATAAAAGGATGAAACATTAATGTTTTTAACTATTTTTTGGATAATTGTAAATGTAATTATATAAAACATTCTTTGAAATGTATATAGCATTGTTTTCCAAACCCCTGTGTGTGCTAGTTTGTTCTTGTGTGTGTTTTACAGGCGCTGTTTTCTATAGGTGGTGTGTGTGTGTTGTGCAGGTGCTGATGGTGGGTGAGCTGTTATATAAATAACACATCACATGTAGCTAAGACTTTATCAGCACTATTTCAAGTGCTGATAAAGGCACCATTTATCATCACTAATTAAAGCACTGATAAAGTTGTCTTTTATCAGTGTTAAAAATAACACTGATAAAAATGTATTTTATCTGTGTTAAAATAGCACAGATAAAGGGGGACCTTTACGATCATTTTTAATGCTGATAAAGGACATCCTTTATCAGTTTTTTGTACTATTAAAGGGGACCTCTCCTTTATCTTTGCTGAGATTAACAATGCTTTTCTAGTGCTGTTAAAAGCGTTTTCTAGAATAGATAAAAGCACTATATGTAGTAGTGTGATGCTAGTATTCTTGCTACCTTCACCCATGCCTCCAAATCTAATAACAACAAGTTGAGGTTTCTCATCAAGGAAATGTTGAGAATTAAGAAAGGCTAATTCACCACCCATGACTTTACATTCTAGGATATATATTACATAACACAGAACTTTTATCATAGTTTCCTACTGGGAGAATAGGTTTTTGGGAGGTTCTACAAAGGGTACCTCAAGAGGGATAAAATTTTTCACTTTCTCTCAGTGATTTTTCTACCTTCTCAAATTTGATTATGATTATTTTGTAACTATTTCTTAGGATGTTACTATTAAGATTGTTGAAAATAATGGATTCTAAGGTAAAAATTAATTTCTATTAGAGGTTGTTATGATGACCCTTCTTCACCATCTCAGCCTTGTGTACTTTTTAGGTTATTGAAATGATGACAATTATAGGATTCTTGTTTATGAATACATGACCATTGGTTCTTTGTGTTGGTTGGAGTTATATAGAAAGATGGGTAGGGGTGAATTTCCTTTGAAAAATTAAAATTAAATAACATCATAAATAAAATTAAAGAGAAAGTGGAAAGGTAAAATAAATATAAAAGACATAGAAAAATACTTTGATAAAGGATTTTGAAAAAAACTCAATACTTGAGTTCCTAAGTCCCTACCCTCATATATTGAGAGGTTTTATTTTACTCCATTTTCTTTAACAATATCAAAGATACCTGAAAAGAACCTTGATTTTTAGTGGTGTAAGCAAGATACCCAATATAAGGGGAAGACACTTACTTTTTAGTGGTGTAAGAAGGAAACCAAAAAATGCATCACTTCAATGGTAGTGAGAACCTAAGAGAAAGAAGAAGAATATGTTTTCTCAACACAAACCCTTTAAAAATCACTCTCAATTATATCAATATGATAAACAATTAAAACAAAGATAAATAGAGATAAAAGATAAAGAGAGGGATTAAGTGATTATAACAATCTATCACAAGGGAGATCAAAAGTGGGTGTAATAAATTCAATATGGTATCAGGTAGTCATTTAGTGTCTCCAAACCTTGAATTAGGTGTATTTATTGTGTTTGGAGGTCCCTCAGTGGTCTTGTATCCATTGGAGGTCAAATACAGCCATTGGAGGGAAAAACAGGTTGACGATACCCACTTAAAATAACTATAAATTTCCCCTAAAAAAGCCTCATCATTCAGCTGATAGGTTCCACTAGTTGGATGGTGGCTTAGGAAGTAGCTAGGTGCTATTACTAGCATCACCAGGCAGCCAGTGGTAGTCCATTGGCTGAACATTAGTTCTATAAAGGATCAATTGCTTCTGTATAGATTTATCGACAAGATGACGTCTTCCCACCAGGTAGCTTGTTCTTCTAGCCAATGAGGGGCTCTCAAAATGGTCCTCCATGTGCCACTTGATCCCATGGTTTGGCTGAGAAACTTCCTTGGATGATGTACAAACATAAATATTGAAAATATATGAAATAAAAGGGTTAGAAACACATTTGGTGTTTGTGATCATAAAAAAATATAAGAGAGTAGAGTGTACAAAACTTTGGAGGATCATCTTCTTGGTTTGTATCTTCATTTTCTATTCATAAATCTCATAAAAAACGGGTCTTTAAATAATTCCCAATTGAAGAATACTAGGATAAAAAATTATTGAGGGATCAAAAAGAGGACTTCAAAACCTAAATGAGAAAGAAAACCAAAAAATCATATACAATGATTTTAAAGCATCAAATATATTTCAGGATGAGGAATTTAATCCAAAGCTCTCTGGTTTTGGGATTACCAAGCTTGGTGTTTAGGGTGATTATCACATGACTCAAGATGATTTTCTATTTCTCAATCTCTTAAGATAATTTTTTTTAATCAAGTCTACAATGTTCTAGTTTTTTATTCTCAAATATTCTTAATACATTTTCAAGCACTACTACAGATCGTGCTTTTATCAGTGCTAGAAAATGCTTTTAATATCACTATAAAAGCACTGTTAATCTCAGTAAAGATAAAGGGTGTCCTTTATCTACACTATTTTAGTGTGGATAAAGGACATTTTTATTAGTGATATTTTTAGCACTGATAAAATAATACTTTAACAGTGCTAAAAAAGCATTGATAAATGGTGCCTTTATCAACGCTCAAAATAGAATTAATAAAGGGTGACTTTATCAGCTCTCAAAGTAGCACTGATAAAGGGGGCCTTTATCAATGCTCAAAATAGCACTGATAAAGGCCCCATGTGATGTGCTGTTTATATAACAACATATCCACCAGCAACACCTACACCTCCACAACACACACACACCACCTACACAAAACAACACTTTCACAACAAACACAAGAACAACGCATCTCACACAAGAAAAAAGCAGCACACACAAGGGTTTGGAAACCAATGCTATATATATTTCATACAATGTTTTATATAATTACATTTACAATTATCCAACAAATAGTTAAAAACATTAATGTTTCATCCTTGACATCCGTGATCCCCTCTCAAAAATGTCCATCCATGGTATTAGTTTATAAAAAAATCATCCCAACTCATGAAAAAGGTTACACCTATATAATAAAACAAATATTATGTTATTAATAATATAAAGAAATAAATTAAACATTAATATGAAAGAATGCATTAATAAAATGTCAATTTTTAATAAAAAAGACACATTTGGAGTTATACAGATCACACCATGTGTTGTATTGAGGTGGGGTTGTTTTCTACACATCACAAATGAGTTATTAATTGTTTTCCTAAAATAGAAAAATAACCAGAATGGGTTTTATTGGTTTTGAGTACGTCCCTTAATTTTTTTACTAAAACTAATATCAAATTTAAATGACATATTTGGATTTATATCGGTCACATCATTCATTAGATTGATGTGTGGTTGATTTCTAAACATCACAAATAACTCATGTATCATTGTTCTAAATTATAAAAATAATCCAAATGGGTTTTCTCAGTTTTCAGTATGACAATTGTGTTTTTTTACTAAAATATCATTTCAAACTGAAAACACCCATTTTGAGTCATACCAGTCGCATCATGTGTCGGTTTGAGGTGAGACTACTTCATACTCATCAAAAAGGACTTATGAATCACTCTCCTAAATTATGAAGACAATAGGAGATAATTTTCTTGGTTTTCAGTGAGTGAAACGTTTTGATATAAAATATTAATTTTAAGCTGATAACAGACACTTGTACTCATACCAGTCACACTGTGCATCAGATTGAGGTGAGATTGATTTCTACACATCAAAAATGACTCATGGATCATTTTATTAAAGTATCAAAGCAATCTGAATGTGTTTTATTAGTTTTCAGTATATCACTGGTTCTTTTTACTTAAATTAATGTTAATTTTAAATAAAAACACATTTAGATTTATACTAGCCACATCATTCGTCATATTGAGGTGTGGTTGATATGAAAATGTCCAAAATGACTTATGGATCATTTTTAAAAGGTATCAAAAAAAATCCAAATATGTTTGCTTGGTTTTCAGTATGCCAGTTGTGTTTTTTACTAAAATATCATTTCAAACCAAAAACATGCTTTTTGAGTCAAACCAGTCATATCATGCATTGATTTGATGAAATACTACTTCATAAATGTTATAAAGGACTTAAGAATAACTTTACTAAATTATGAAGACAATTGTATCTAGTTTGCTTGGTTTTTAGTGAGTGACACGTTTTGAGCTAAAATGTCAATTTTAAACTGATAACAGACACTTTTAGTCCTATCGGTCACAATGTATGTAAGATTGAGGCATGATTGATTCTTACACATCATAAATGACTCATGTATTATTTTCCTAAAGTATAAAAATAGTCCGAATGTGTTTTCTTAGTTTTCAGTATGTCAGTTTTTCTTTTTTACTTAAATAAATATCAATTTTAAATAAAAAGACACATTTGGATTTATACCGGTCATATTGTGAGTTTTATTGAGGTGGGGTTTATTCCGAAATGTAAAATATGACTCATAGATTGTTTTTATAAATTATCAAAACAATCTGAATGCGTTTACTCGGTTTTTAGTATACCAGTTGTGTTTTTTTACTAAAATTAATGTCAACTTTAAATAAAAAGAGTCACTTTGAGTCATACCGGTCATACTGTAACTCATATTGAGGTGTGGTTTATTCACACATGTCACAAATGACTTATATATTGTTTTCCTAAAGTATCAAAACAATATGAATGTGTTTTCTCAGTTTTTAGTATGCCAGTTGTGTTTTTTTACTAAAATATAATTTCAAACTCGAAACACACATTTTGAGTCATACTGATTGTATCTTACATCAGTTTTACATAATATTAATTAATACACATCATAAAGAACTTATGAATCATTTTCCGAAATTATGAAGACAATCAAATATAATTTTCTTGGTTTTCAGGGAGTGACGCGTTTTGATTTAAAATGTCAATTTTAAACTAATAACAGACACTTTTAGTCATACCAATCACACCGTGTGTCAGATTGAGGTGATATTGATTCATACACATAAAAAATGAATCATGTATCATTTTTATAAAGTATCAAAATAGTCCAAATGTTTTTTCTTAGTTTTCAATATGTCTGTTGTTCTTTTTACTTAAAATAATGTCAAATTTAAATAAAAAGATAGATTTGGATTTATACTGATCACATCATGCATTGTATTGAGGTGGTATTTATTCCTACACATCAAAAATGACTCATGGAACGTTTTCATAAATTATCAAAACAATTCGAATGTGTTTACTCAGTTTTCAGTATGCCAGTTGTGTTTTTTTTACTAAAATTAATGTCAACTTTAAATAAAAAGAGGCACTTTGTGTCATATTAGTTGCATCGTGTGTTGGATTGAGGTGCAGTTGATTACTACACAACAAAAATTACTTATAGATCATTTTCCTAAAGTATCAAAACAACATGAATGTGTTTTCTTGGTTTTTAGTATGCCCATTGTGTTTTTTTTACTAAAATATCAATTCAAACTGGAAACACGCATTTTGAGTCATACCGATCACATCGTGTATCTATTTGACATGATACTACTTCATACATGTCACAAAGAACTTATGAATATTTTTTCTAAATTATGAATACAATCAGAGAGAGTTTTCTTGTCTTTTAGTGAGTGGCGTGTTTTGAGCTAAAATATCAATTTTAAACTGATAACAAACACTTTTGGTCATATCAGTCACACCATTCATTATATTCAGGTGTTGTTTATTCCTACATGTCAAAAATGACTCATGTATCATTTTACTAAAGTATCAAAATAGTACAAATGTGTTTTCTTAGTTTTCAGTTTGTCAGTTTGAATTAATGTCAATTTTAAATAAAAATACACATTTGGATTTATACTGGTCCCATTATAAATTGTATTGAGGTGGGGTTGATTACAACATGTCACAAATGACTCATGGATCATTTTAATAAATTATCAAAACAATCCAAATGTGTTTAATCAGTTTTTAGTATGCTAGTTGTGTTTTTTTACTAAAATTAAATTCAAATTTAAATAAGAAGAGTCACTTTGAGTCATACCGGTCTCACCATGAATCAGATTGAGGTGAATTTGATTCATACACATCAAAAATGAAATATGGATTGTTGTCATGAAGTATCAAAACAATCTGAATGTGTTTTCTCAGTTTTTAGTATGTCACTTGTTCTTTTTGCTAAATTTATTGTTAATTTATTATAAAAATACACACTTAAATTCATAACGTTATCACCATGTGTCTCATTTAGGTGAGGTTGATTCCTACACATCACAAATGACTTATGGATAATTGTAATAAATTATCAAAAAAATCCTAATGTATTTGATCAGTTTTAGTATGACACTTTTTTATTTTTACTAAAAATACTAACAATTTTATATAAACATAGACACTTCGAGTCATACTGGTCACATATTCATGCTATTTCTGTACATTCTTCCATCAAGTATGCTACCCATTAATTTCTAAACAAATATATCTCATCTTGTGGATATGAGTCTTTTCAAAAATCACAGTAGTACTGAAAAAATATAAATACCCAAAGGATTAATAAATATTTTAAATGAAATAGTAATTATCTTAAAAAATACCTCTTCAGGGATGCTGGGTTGTTTATAGAATACGATCTATTTCATAAATTTACAAACATAATAACCAAAATATTTATCGTTTTTTTGTTTTGGACACTACAAAAACATTGAGAAAAATAAGTAATTTTTTATATGTGTTTGGATAGTGAAATATTATTATATATACCCTGATTTGTATCTAGTCATAGTACTTGTGATATTTCTTTTCCTTTTCCCCTAGCGTCATTCCATGATGTAGACGATATTTACGCATCACCCTATCATAATAGAATCCTCATTAAAAGATAAACTAAATTATATAAATAGATGTTTAGTTCTATAATGTTGGATGTAGTGTATTACATATTGACAAAAACCATCATTTGTGGTCGGTTTTTTGGATATCCATGCATTGAATCCAAGAATTAAATATTTGAAGTATCCAAATTGAAAGAAATGAGCATTCAATGTTGCCTAAAAATTCAAAAAGGAATAAGTAATGAAAGAAATTAAAATATATTTGATATGATTAAATTGTACAGTTTTACCCCTACATTGTTGGTATTAAGAAGAGTATGTAATCCGTATTTTTTTCTTAAACAATTTGAGTAGTCCTACCACTATTTCAACCTCTTTCTTAGATTCTATATCTGTTTGTTCTATAGAGGTGACGTGAGGACTAATGAGTCCAAATTTTTGTTCACAGGGAAATACCATCAATTTTTTTCATATATACACTTGTGAAAAATATGAAATGTATTTAGTAATAATTATAATAGTATATTATCTTTTGGAAAATCAAATCATGAAAACATACCTCACATATACATTTATAACTGATCCACATAGCTAATCATGATCCAATATTTCACTTTCATTGTCGACACTAATGAAATCTGGATCTTCCCCGCTGTACATATTTTCATCAAAAAAAATTTTGTGAACCCCACCATCTTTCAACTTCATATTCACATGATCCTACAATGATAATAAATGCAGATATAGAGTGGAAAGGTTTAAGGTGATTTCGATAGATCTTTTTGATTGGTTGGTTTATCCTTGAGGTGTTTTTGATCCGTTCTTTCTTTTCACCCCCTTACCTATGTCTGTCTATTATAAAATTCATCAGTTCATAACTTTTATCATTAAATGTTAAAGGTTTATCTTGAAAAATAAATTGGAAATGAATACCTCCTTGTTGATATGTTTTTTTACAAGATGTGATGGCCATGCGATGAATGTTCCAAGATATTGTTTGACCTTATGAACATATTCATCATCAATTGGAATAGATATCTCAGTTCTCGACTCATGGGATATGTTAATAAACACTTTGAATTGAACTGTTGGATGTGGTCTATTGTGTAGCATGAAGTTCTGGATATTGAACACCATAACCCTCGCTACAAGGCGATGGGTGAGTGTTGATAGATATAAATCACAGTCATTTTCACCCTATACAATATTAGTACAAGAAATATATCAGTGTCTATCTAATTAATAATTCACAAAAACAATTATTAGAATATTGATTAACTTAACTAACACAAGTTTTTGAGGGGAATGGATCGCTTAAAAGCTTGTGGGGGTGGGGCAGGATCTTTACGCACTGGTTGTTCTTAAGTTGTTTCTTCTCTTTTCCCCCTGATATCATATTTTCCATTAACTCTCTTTAAAATTTCATATGTTATTCAAGGATATATATTATTTCTCTCATCATTTTTATTTCTTCACTTTGATCCTCCTCTTGTTTTTTCGTAAAAAATGTTTGGGGTGTCACCCCAAAACCTTCTCCTTTGACGCGACCATACTTTTCTGGCTGCTTCAAGGCCATCAAAAGTATGTTCTCATCTGGTTTGGGTGTTTCTAATTCTTTTAATTATTTCAGATATAAAATATAGAAAAATAAGTAATCATCATTATGTAATATTGATTTGAAGGAAAACAAATATTTATTATGTCATACTTACACATGTTTCCCACAATTTTCGTGTGTTTTCATCTATTATTATCCCATATTTATTTACATGCACCTCCTTCCATGACACATGGCGTGGGATGGAAGTGACATTGGATTTGGATTCATCAATCTGCATATAAATAGAGAAACATAGTTATGTTGTTGTTTTATGTCACATAAAAGTATTAAGGTATATTTAAAATACGTACCAATTTTTTTTCAAGTGAAGTGTACCCTATTCTTGATTTATGGTAGGGGTACACTGGTTTTTATACTTTTCCTTATTTTCAGCACTCAGTTGCTATTTTATAAATAAAAAACTATCAATCAAAGTGATGAATACATGTATCGTCAAACAATGTATTACCAAACACAATATACCTGAAAAGAATACTCCACACAACAAATAGTAAATGCATCCCATGATCCTTGGGTTATCAAGTGTGCATAAATAGGAGGTGGGTTCGAGTTTATTTTTCCTTCAGTATATTTAAGATAATATTTCATTAAAATTGTGTGAAAGATTTTATGAAACCTTTCAAAAACCCTTAATACATAGTCCCTGTGTGAGTCATCCACTATAAATGCACTCTACAATGGATGATGAAGAGTAAATCAATGTTTCATTATTTTATTTTTTAGTAAATTAAAGAAATGATATCATAATGTTACTGTAATATCTCCCCACATTAGTGTCTTATGACTGATGAAAACATGGTACCATGATTGTACATCAATCGACACACATTGCCAAGTGATGATTTCAATGTAACTACTAAACATGGTCTTGATGGAGTTAACAAGTTTTCCCCGCTTATTCTATCCGATCTCATATTTGATGCCTTTTGATTTTTTATTAAGGATTTTTTTCTAACACCATAAAAATACGACACTCCTATTTTTTCTGTGCTGCTAGTGTTTCATTTCCTACCATTTCCTTGGTTTAAACACCATCAATATGTTTCTATGGAGTGCTAGCATCGGCATGTGCAAGTGGAAGTTATACCTATTCACTGGGAGAAACAACAACAACAGGTTGAGAAACTTGTTGGTCCTCTGTATAGTGAGAAACATCAGGTTGAGAGACTTGTTGTGCCTCAGGATTGGGAGCATCATCATGTACATAAGTCATTATCCGTAGAAGTGGTTTAACTTTTCATTTAGATTACATAAAAGAAACAGAAAAAAGATAATAACATAAGGTAACATGATATATATTACAAAAAAAATATAACCTAATTATTGAACTCTCTTTTCTAAAGTATGAAGGTCTTTGATCCCTCTATCGACTATCCAAATCCCTTCATTGTGGTATTTTATGACATAAAAAATTCCATCTACATTGGGAACACTGTGCAATTATTGAAATGTCCCAATGAAATGGTCATCCTCTGTTGAATTTTCAAATAACCCTTCAGTGGTTTTGATGGATAACAAAACAATTAACCAGTTTCATCTTATTGGATATGGAATATAAAATACTTGTACTTCATATGATTCCATTATAAATGGTTCATATTTGTACCCTTGCTTACTGAAATCAAATTTCATGAATCCCGACTCATCTATTTTAACATCACTCCTGTTATCAACCTAGTTGCATTGAAAAATCAGAACTTTGAAGTTCATATAATCCAACTCCCATATTTGTTTGATGATACCAAAGTATGACATATTCACATAAATTAGATTTATGTCCTTAGCACCAGAAACATGAATCACTTCAGCCATAAGTGTAACTCCACTATTCTTTATGGTACTATCTTCATCATGTTCATTAGTATATAATGAATAACTGTTAATTACATAAGAATTATAAGATAATTCATACACACTTGGTCCTCTAGCTAGCCATCGAAGTCGTTCTAAAATTGAGTCCAGATTTTCATATGAATCCATAAATATATGGTCCTGAAACTATTCTATAAATTGTCAATTATGTGTTTTTGATATCCATTTTTCATCCCTCGATGGATTAAAATGCCTAATAATTTATTTTTGAGTTTATATATATGGGTCAACCTCCAAACTATTATGAAAAACGTAGAGGCGGGCCTACTCTTGATCTATAATATTGATTGTGAAAACCTATTTTCTAGAAATTACTTCACCCAAAAGCCACCCAGTGTGACAATATTTCGGTAGACCAATTATTTCCACACTGGATAGGTATTCAATACAGAATTCAATGGCTTCCTCAACAATATATTGCTCTGCAATACAACCCTATGGCCGAATTTGATTTTTGACATACCCTTTCAAAATCTTCATATACTGTTCAATAGGGTACATCCATCTATAGTATACAGGACCACATTGTCAAATATCTCTCACCAATTTAACCATAAAATGAACCATCATATCAAATAATGTATGTGGGAATAAATTTTCCAATTCACATAATAAGACAACAATTTCTCTTTCCATACTCATCAATTTCATCAGGTCTATAACTTTGCTGCATATACTTTGAAAAAGAAATAGAGATTACTTAACTTATAACATAAATTCTTGGAAAAAATGTAACATAAATATATAGGAATTAGATCTTGCATAAAAACGTGGTAGTCATGTGATTTTAGACCCTTTAACTTTAAATCAGTCATTGAAACGATGTTCTTGATATTCGATAAATACCCCTCTTTAACCTTTATGTCATTCAATAAGTTTCAAAACTAATATCTCTCCTACCTATAAAGAGTGTAAGTAGCTGGAGGAATAAAAGTTTGTTTTTCACCATTCACTAGTGCCAAATCTTCTCGTATTCCCATGTCAACCATGCACGACCTAGCCTTAATTCCATCCTTTGTTTTGCTGAGTGTATTTAGCAACATGTCGATGACACTATCACATACATTTTTTTTCAACATACATAACATAAAGAAAGTGTCTGACGTACAAAAAATTTCAGTATGGTAATTCAAAAAAAAAACTAATCTCTTCTTCCAACTGGATTTCATAAGGTTTTTCGAAAATGGTTTACCAAAAGTAGTGTCCACATATTTTACTTTCTCAAACAGTTGATCACTAGTTAGTGGAGATGGTGTTGTACGTTTTTCTAAACTTCCATCGATTGATGTCATCCAAGATCGGTACTTATGTCATTGGGTTAGAAATATGTGGTGTCCTAGAAACATGGTTTTCGATGAATGTTTCAACATAATTGAATGTGAACCTTGTTCACAGATGGGACACCCATGAATTCATTTAATGATATATCCTGAAAAATTCCCATAAGTAGGAAAGTCATTTATTATCCCGTACAATATGGCTATTAATGTGAAATCTTTATTTCTATAAGAATCATACAACGTAATGCCTGAATCCCATAATAATTTCAAATCCTCGATCAATGAATCCAAATAAACATCAATATCATTACTCAGTTGTTTTGTTCTTGATATAAGCATAGATAACATGATGTTTTTTTGTTTCATGCATAACCATGGGGGAAAGTTATAATTTAACAACATAATTGGTCATGTACTGTGAGTGCTACTTTGAAAATCAAAAGGATTCACTCCATCTATAGATAACCCCAGACGAAGGTTACTCGAATCGTTTCCAAAATCAGGATACTCATGATCAATTCTATTCCACTGAGGAGAGTCTTCCAGGTGATGTATTTTTCCATCTTTATTTATTCTATCTATGTGCCACATCAATTTCCCTATGGTCTCCTCACTTCTATATAGGCGCCTAAACATTGGAATTTTTGGAAAGTACCATAGAACTTTCGTAGGACCAGATTCATCTTTCTTGTATCGAGAAGCACCATAGTTTGGGCATTCTCTAAGTAATTTGTGGTATTTGAAAAATAGTATACAATCATTCGGATAGGAGTGTATTCATTCAGAGATCACAACCATCGAACATAACATTCGTTTGGCATCGTATGTTCGGCTCGAGATCTCATTATCTTATGGGAGCATGTCATTAAAGAGAAAGTAATTATGTAAAACTAGCGTCAATCCATCCGTTGCTTTCTTTCAAATTATACAGCTTTAGTATGACTGAAAATGCTGTATTTTTATTGCAACCACTATACAAAGGCATATTTTCACAACTCTTTAACTGGTCCAACAATTTTGGGAAATCACAAAGTTGATCTTCAACTATCCTTGTCATTTCCTCAATATGATCATCATCATCATTCAAATTTGTAATCACATCTTCAATACAATATTATTCATTTTCCACACTTGTAATCATATCATATGATCCATAAAACACACTATTATTCCACCCACTAGATACATTCTCTTTTTCCCCATGTTTATTCCAAAATTTATAACTTCGATCTATTCTATGACAGATCAAGTGTTCTTCCAACTCCTCTGGACTAACTTGTCTTTAATAAAAATAGCATAAACATGAATAAAGGATTTGAGAAGGGTCATATGCATGATATTTTTCAAACTTTATGAACTCTTTCACTCCATCTTCTTAATATCTTGTCAAATGATTGGAATCCATCCGGTCTTTATTCATATCTATCCAATTTGATTCAATGATATTAATATTTTAAAAAATAAATAGAAAAAACATTGATATAAAAATTAACCAATGATAAAAATATTTATAGACTTTAAGTATCCTATTAAAACTATTTATAAAATCAAAATTGAAATCCCATTAAAAAAACCAACCATTTAAAAAAAAATCTTTAAAGTAACATTACCTTTTTAAAATAAACCAATAAGTTTCAAACACTCTTTCTCAAAATCCCAATTCCTTTTTATAAATAATTCAAGGAAACTTCATGACCCAATAATTATAATCATTTAAAATGAGCTAAAACCCTCTATATTTTACAAATTTTCATTTAAAACTTCACACACCCCTTGTTAAAATGAAACCAGCATTACATATGCTTTCAAAACATTCACATCCCTTTATGAAATCCAATCAGGTGAGTGGAGAAACACTTCACATGCAACCTAAGTCGATGAAAAGTGTTTAAATCATTTTAAAGTTATTTAAAACAAAAAAGGTATGTTGAACACATTTTTCAAACACTTTTTTAGTGTATTTCAATAACACCTCATGGAAAGCACCAATATTTAAAAATCTAGGAAAGGATTTGGGAAGTTTCTCTTATGTGTTATTAACTATCTGCACCCATGAGCAACCACATGACCATAATGGACTAAAAATATTCAAATACCGACTCCTGATACATCACAATATAATCCATACTCATTACCCAAATGATTTATGGTTAAGATTGGTGTTTTCATCAATCTCCCATTAAGATATTAGAAGGATCACTCATGAACATATAAACACTCATATTAAGATACACAACTTAGGTTAGGTCTCATATAATGCCATGCCTATTTCAATGGTATTATCATAGATTGAAATTTGAAGTTAGTAGTTCATCCATATCTCATATAATTAAAATCTCATATTAGAATCCTCCACCATCTCACATAGATTATTATCTACTACCATGCCTTATCCAAACCATAAATTTCAGTACTATAACTAGCCTATGGAAACTTAAGCGTCATTAAAAAGGGTAGTGATTAAGAACCCACTCCAGAATAATCACCTAATTTCTAAAAAAAACAAAACTCATTCTTACTAAAACATCCTAAAAGGAAAGTTAAAAGGGAATAAAAACCCAAATAACTCAAACATCAAAAATAGTTACCCCCGGTAACTCTCCACATCCCATCTTCCAACCATGAACCAATATGATCATTAAGAACAAAAAAAAATATGGCACTGAAAAAGGAGATATAAGAGTTTCATACACTCCTGTCCACCAGTTCATATGTAGGGTGTGAGCTAAAAATTCTTTGTATGATCTCATAAATAATTCTCTTTTAATCACTTCATAATATAGTTCATAGAGTGCTAGTTTGAACATAAGTAATAAAATTTATTTTCACATGAATTATAAAACAAGTGTAAAATTAATAAAATTACATATTTTCAAACAACTAACCTTTTTATAATATAAAAACAAGGATAAATAAAAATTGGAAATAAAAATATCAAAAAATGGAAAGAGGGAATTTAAAACCATATAAGACATGTCAAATCACAGTTTATCCCTCTTTTAGAACATTTTCTGAAAAACTTCTTTTCATAAATAACCACAATGAAAATATATTTTCTTAAACTCATTCAACAAATAATTTTTTTTACTTTTTAAATAAATATTTTTAGCCATTTAAATAAACCTATTTGAAAGTAAAAAAATACACACTCAAAGTGAAAAAATGATCATACATAGAAACTAAGGAAACAATGAATAATAATCCAAAAAATAACCCAACTATGGTGCCATATAATAAAAAAAACTAAGGGAATAAAATCTCTATAGGAAAATAAATCTTCTAAAGTGTCCTAAGAATGATGTAACCATCATGTGAAACTTCCTAAGACTCATGTATTTGGATCCTAAACTGGAGATGAGGACCTAGGTCTATACTATTTAACTCTTCATATCCAAGTATTCCTATAGAACTCACTAGGCTCTATCAAGATCATGGGATCAAAAGAAACCCAAGTCCCTTCTAGTACATTCTAGAGACACTGAAACATCTCAGAAACTCACTCAATCTAACTGGGTTCTTACAATAGGCATCACACTCCACACTAGGGATTTCACTTATCAGGATCCCTACCAGTCTCTTAGGACACCCATGACATTTCAATAGTGTAAGTGAGAAACCAATGAAATAATAGATCATCACATAAATATAATTTCAATAATTTTAAATTTAACCTCACCCCACCTCCTACACCCTCAAAAGAAACAATCCCTTTCACATCCTTTTATAAGCTTCACAATAAGTATAAGAATATAAAGAATCCCCTATGGGGTCATGATCCACAATAGGAACAATAAGTGAATAGAGATCAATTGAGGGTCTCCCATATTTATAATATAACTTCCTTTAAATTACCAACTAGGAATTTAAAAATGTTCTTGAGAATCCAATAAATTTCACCCTATTTGAGAACATTTCAAATTTCATCAAAAACCATCTATCAAAATGCACTAGAAATCCCATTTGGAAACCCCATAATTTTCTATAAATAAAATTTTAAAATAATAAACTCTTTTATTTTTGAAGGAAATATGTGCTAAGAACCCTATTATTAAGATTAAACAACCTTTTGAAAACATCTTAATCCACCATGAGAGTTAAGGGTCTCAAAACCATTTAAATAAGTTGAAGGTCAATTCCATTCATTTTAAAAAACACGACTTTAAAATATCACATATTCACTTTAAATAAAAAAAATTATGACCAAACTTTCAAAATATTTAAATTCCTTTAAAAAATCCACTCGGGCCTTTTACAAAACACTTGGCATGTGACATAACTCTATTCCAAGTCTTTAAACCGTTTTCAAGCCAATTGAAACCCAAAAAAGTCATAAAATAGGATTATAATTTCACAATAAATCATTTAAAAAAATCCAAGAAATTTATAACATGTATTATAAGGGAGTTCCAAAGAAACACCTACCTCACTCAAGAAAAATCAAAGCTAAAACTTGTCGATATTAATGGAGAACACATAATAGGTCAAGTGACATACTACTCAAACCCTAACGACAAAAATCCTAATCATTAAAAATAAATTATACTATGATCTAGTGGAATCACACTTCAAATCCATAACCGAATCACACAAAATCAAAGGAAAAAATATGAAGAGGAACACCAACCAACATGAAATTCATTTAGTGGACAAACAAGGACCACCAATGCCCATGATTTTCAGCGAGGAATTTATCTTGTACAATTCACAACGTACCATCAATATCAAACTATAATTACATGAAAATAAGTTGAAATAGATGAAAAAGAGTAGAAAACTCACTGTGTAGGTGTGGTTCAGTTTGCGACGGAGGTGTGTTTGCGGCGGAGGAGAGGCGCTCAATGTATGAGAGGTGTGCAATGGAGGAGAGGTGCATGACAGAGGTGTGGTGCAGGATGGAGGTATGGTGCATGGTGAAGGTGAGGCAAATGACGGTCTGGTTATAATATATGTATTTATTACAATTTTATAATTATTTAAATATATATAGTTATAATTATAATTAAAAATAAATATATTTAAAAAGTATTTATATATAATTAAAATTTAATAATTATAAATATAATAAATATATTTACTATTTAAATATATTTAATATAATTTTATAAGTATTTTTTAGAAGATAATAGTATATATGGATAACATGTATTAATCATATATACATAGTAATAAAATATACATAATAAAAAATGAGCCATCAATGGACATCATGAATATAAGGGTTTAATGTATAAATGAACATTCATGATAATAGATTACATATATACATGCATGATCGATCAATATATCTATTGACCAAATTCATTGGAAACACACATATATTTAATAATTATAATATAAATAAATATATTTAAAAAGTATATATATATATATTAAATATAAATAAAATAAATAAAATAAATATAAAAAATATAATGAATTTAATGAATCTAATAAATCTAATTAATATAATAAATCTAATATATCTAATAAATCTAATTAATATATGAATTATAAATAAAAATAAATAAATAAAATAAAATAAATAAAATAAATAAAATAAATATAAAAAATATAATGAATATAATGAATATAATGAATATAATGAATATAATGAATATAATGAATATAATGAATATAATGAATATAAAGAATATAAAGAATATAAAGAATATAATGAATATAATGAATATAATGAATATAATGAATATAATGAATATAATGAATATAATGAATATAATGAATATAATGAATATAATGAATATAATGAATATAATGAATATAATGAATATAATGAATATAATGAATATAATGAATATAATGAATATAATGAATATAATGAATATAATGAATATAATGAATATAATCAATCTAATAAATCTTATAAATCTAATAAATCTAATAAATCTAATAGATATATTCATTATTTAATGAAATTTATTATAATATTATATATATATATATATATATATTTTAAATTATAATCTTAGAAATGATTTTTTTAAAACATTATATATAAATTTGAATTATTAAAAAAATATATTAATTATAAACATGTGCTTTTTATTTAATGTATAAAAATAAAAATTATTTTTGAATATAAATATAATAATTTTATATAAATTAATAATATATTTTATTAAAATATTTTATCAGTACTAAATTTAGCACTAATAAAGGGTACCCCTTTATCAGCGCTTTTTGCTAGCACTGATAAAGGCCCCCCTTTTTCAGTGCTTTCTACTTAGCATTGATCAAACCTAGCGCTGCCCTTGCCCCATTATGTGGTAGTGAAGTTTGAAGTGGAACCTTAATTTCATCAATCACTCAAGATGTTTAGGTTGGAAGGAGTGATTCATCTTATCTTATGCATGTTTGGTTGTAATAACCATTTGTGGTGTAAATTATAATAGCTTTTAATGGTATTTATGTGTGTTTTATGTGGTATAATAATCAAATAGAAATTCATTTAACAATATACCTTGGACTATAGAAGTAAAAAAGTCTGATATTTATAGGGTTTTAACACAAATAACTTTGACAATAATGTTGAAGTTATTCACTGGTTGGTTTTCCTTTTTTTATATATTCTTGAACAAAATTTACTATCAAAGGATAATTTCTTTAAAAATTCACTATTATGGTCCATTAAAAGCATGTGTTGCATGTACTGTTGATCTATCCACTCTTTGTTTTTATCATACTTTGGCCAGTTCTAGTTTTTCTAGTTTATTTTTAGATCTTCTTAGTATAAATAATTAGTCACTTGAAGTTTGATTGTAACTTGTTTACCTTGCTAATTTTTTTCTTACATTTAAGTTGATTTCATATCAATTAATTCTAGTAAACTGATTCCACCATCCGATGGGTATCAAATTCTTGTTCAATAGTCAAAGATATTTCTCAAGACATGGTAAAGTAACACACTCACAATAAAATTTATAAGAGAAAGGTACATCAGGGATGGATGCAACTATAAGACCCATATTTTATCTTTCCTGGTGGTGGTACACTGTTGCCATATAGAGCGGTGAAATATATTGTGAAACTTAAGAAATATATCCCCATAACTGGAGGTATTTTGAGGATATATCTCAATATGGGATGTAGGGTTTCAAATTTTGGTGGAAATATAATGTAAGAAGGAATTTTAAAAAAATCATGTTATCTAAGGTATTCACACAAATCCCAGATACAATTTTCATTAGATAGGGGGATACCCGATTTTGTTTCTATACCTGGAACTCACAGATTTCAATTTCCTTCATTTTCATTTGACTTGGTGGACTACTATCAATGCTTTATCCACTTCAAAATCTATAATTCAATACATTTCATGGAAGTAGATATGTTTCTTCAGCCTTGTGGATGCAGTGTCATCTTTTCTCCCCCTATACAGTGGCCAAATCTAGATATGGAGTTACAAGATCATCAAGGTGTGGTAAGAGCGTTGTGTTATGAGTTTATTACTATGAATGTGAATATTCTCATTTGGAATAATCCTATTAGAGATTCATATCTCCCAAAACATAGTGAATTTAGATGAGAAATGTGTGATGAATTTGATGATACAAACTATGTATGTTATTTCATGTTAAAAAAACGTGTTAGTGTGATATCCCCTATCAAAGGAGGACTTGGTGTTGGGACAATTCTAAAGTGGTTGGACAGGTTAAAAAAAGAACTATCAAGGACCAATATCATGAAAATGGGGGATGATGTTTTTGAAGATGATATGTGATGGTGGGATAAGAGGATCACATACTATAAGATGTCATTGAAATTGAAATTGGGGACTCAACCTATACTCAATATCATGAACATGAACACATTTTTAAATGTTTTTCTACAAAACATGCATATGATACTATCTAGGTAATGAATGTAGTTCCTCCTCATAAGCTATCGACAATGAGTGATATTTTTGACCGCAACCTTTTGGTGTATTCCATGAGTGGTGTGATCCATTCTCAATATAAAGACCCAACCTTAAAATATTAAATAATCTCAATTTAAGTCAATAGTTTTACTTTCTTTAATATTTATAATATTTTTTAGGTTTAGAGTTTTATAGAATTAATCCATAAATCATACATAAAAAAGGCATAAAATACAAAGTGGAAACTTCTGATCAGTATCCATTTTTTTCTACCATATAAAACTTTTAAAAATAAAGCATGATATTTTTGATGAAAACTCTTCACAAATTTCAACACAACTTCTTCGAATATTTTAATAATTCTTAAGTCCCATTAAAAACATTAAAAATTGGGATGAGTATAAAAATATCAGTAAGGGATATAAAAATAAGGAAACCATTATTCCATTTATAATTATTAAAACTCACGAAAACTTTATCATAAAATAATACTTTTCAACCTTAATAACTAGTAAATACTTTCTTTTGAAAATAATCTCATTTCATACCTTTTTTGTAATCACAAGATTACCATGAAACCCATAGAAAACATAGAAAATACATGAAGGTATCTTGGGACATCATTATACTTATCACTCTTATAAATGGAATAACCATGCGGTCAACTTACATATATGTCACTCTTACAAATGAAATATCCATATGGTCGAATTCCATACCCAATGCATTAGAGGGATATCACGGACCGACCGATCATTGGTTTATCATAGAACCACCCATCATTGGTTTATTACGGAACCACCCATCAAATGTCCAAGAATCATTATATAATCATAATATATAAAAGATTGAAATTTTCAACATTTCACTAATAAAATTTCTTTTTCAATCACAAGAAAACATTTCAAGATATATAAATAATCAATCCCTTTTCAAAACCCATTTTCAATAACAATATACCAAGAAAAAAGGGAAAAAGATATTTATTTTTCTTTTAAAAACATAAAGTCTTGTAGAGGAATCTAAATACCAAAATATACATAAAATATCCTTTATAATACTTTTATATCCGTATAAATAAATATGTAAAATAATATCAAGAATATTTAAATGGAGGAAACACTAGTGAAAAAATGATTTTTGACGTCAGTTTTTTTTTGATTTTTTATGTCCATTATTAGCTTTCATTACTAAAGGAGACATTATAAATTTTGTCTTTAACATCGGTTAAAAAAATAGACATTGTAAACATATAATGGAACTAATTTTTTACATTTTTTATTAAATAACTGATGTAAAATATCATATATTACATCAGTTTTTTATATGAGAGACATGAAAAACACTTCAGGATGAAGGCTTTTTACGTCAGTTATTTAATAAACGATGTAAAAAATCATATAACACATTGGTTTTTATATGAATGATGTGAAAAAACATGATCCCGAAGCTTTTTTTACATCAGTTAATAATTAACCGACGTAAAAAAATTATTCCACATTGGTTATTTTGAAACTAATGTGAAAGGGCTTCGTGATGAATGGTTTTTACATCGTTTATTTTATAACCAATGGAAAAAATCCTATAACACATCAGTTCTATTAAAACTGACATAAAAAACCAATAAAGGATATTTTTAACATTGGTTATAAAACAAGTGACATATTTTTTTTTAAATATTTCATGTTACCCTTTCTATCCACTACCGACCAAACCAGAAAAATATAGAAACAATCAGAAACAAGAAGAAACTTTAACAAGAAGAAAAATTACAAATTCACAATTAAAAAATTAAAAAATTACAATATTAACTAAAATAATCTAAATCCAACCAAAATAACTTCCAAATACACATTTATAATTACAACATTCAAAATTATAATATTCACTAAAAAAAACTAAAATCCAATCAAACCTGTAAAATAATTTACCCATTACACTTGTATGTGTGTGATCTATTATGCACTATAAGGGTGAGAGTCATCAAAAAGCTACAAATTAAAAGGAAATTAGTTAACATGTGTAATTAATAAAACAAATGAAATATTAAGGAATAGTTTATAAGGGAATCTAACTTTTTTGAACTTTGTAACTGTTCCAGTTGTAATTATTTCACACATAAATATTAATACATAATATCTGCATTCTTTTATGACTTTTTGTTTATGATATTGATTTTTAAATGAGTTTTTCAATTCAAAATATCATTTTATGTAATATATCCAAAATATACTAATTATAAATGGAAAGTCACCTTTACTTTTACATATTTGATATTGGCATTCTTTTTCTTTGTATTTTTTCAAAAGAAATCCCATCCAATATTAGAAAATAATATGAATGTAATAAATTTAAAATTTATTATAATATAAAAAACTATTAAGAAATTAAAACTTACTTTTACAACATGTTCTTAAAATTTCCTCACACATCGCCATGGATAGAGCATATCTAGTAAAGTGTATTCTCCCTTGAAAAAAACACCTAACATCCAATGGTTACTGATATAAAAGAAAATTTAATTTTAGTGATTTTTATGCTAAAAGATAAATAACACTTTTTGAGATATATGTTTCATACCTGTCAACATAAGGAAACATCCAACATTGCATAATTATATTCTGTTCAAATCTTTCACCAATATAAACTGTTTTTTCTTCTTCAGTCAATTTTCGCACTTCAGGTGAAATTAACTGTGGGTCCATCAATCCATATACATAAGTATTGTCATTATCCTCACAAATATTATAAATATAACTAATAGAAAACAGATATAAGTATAAATTTTCAATAAATTTAATGCAGGGAAAGATTTATGTTAAGACTTGCATGGAAAAAACTTGCATCACATTGATGCACAACTTATCTTCAGTTACAAGCTCAATGATATCATTTTTCAAAATCCCCACATTTATTTCATGCACACATACATGAGCTTCCATTTGAAACATATAAAAACCCTACAAAAAATTTGAATATCTTGAAAATATGTCAAGACTACTAGAATCTTTATCTGAAGTCATAACCCTTTGTCTTTATTTTTGGATATACATTATTTCTTTACCTTTAAATTATTCTTGTAAATAAATAGATAAATATATTAAATTTCAAATGTTAAAACAAATTTAATACAAAAATAAAATAAAATATAAAATATACACATACCTCTATGGTAATATGTTGTAAAAGTTTAGATAACCAAACTAAAAAGTAGACGATACTTTGTCCAACTATCCTCACCTCATCTATAGGTAACGGTAATCTAGATGATATATCTATAATATCCTGTACAATGACCCTATGTTGCTCTATATTTAACTATTTAATATGAATGATATCTCTTATATAATATATCATCCCATATGAAACTATATGATAGTGAGGATCATCAACATATAACTCACAGTAACTAGGAAGCTATGAAGGAGGGGGTGTAGGAGTAGGATAAAAAATTGGGTCTGTAGGTGAAGGTAGAGGAGTGGGTGTAGAAGTAGGATAAAAAATAGGGTCTGCAGGTAGAGGTGGAGGATAAATAGTGGGGTCTGCAGGTGGAGGTGGGGGATTGGGAGCTGCTGGAGGAGGTGGAGAGGTGGGAGATACAGTCTGAAATTGTCTTTGCATGTCTGCAAACATGGACTATACCAACACTATGATCTTTTCCTCCATCTTGGCAGTAATATTTTGAACTTTATTCTCTAAATATTCTATTTTTTTTATAAAAACCCTACATTGTAGAAGCTGAAGAACGTGATAACACTTTTCTCATCAATACACCTATCGGGTATCCTCATACACTACTCGGGTGTTCGGGATTTCCCAATGTTGTAGATGAAATATCTTTCCTCTCCTTAGCTAAAAATACCCCCCATGTTCTCTTCTCCTTAAGATAATCCTGTTTGAATTATTTGAAAAATTATATAATTATTTAAAATATATAAATAATTGAATTAACTTAAATAAATAAATAAAAAAAACTTCTCATAATCCGCTTAGCTATGTCCCTTGATTCTTCTATAAGATATTTTCCCTTTTTTCTCATACGATCCCTCTTCCTTTTTTTTTCATGTCTAGTCGGGGGGGATGGAGGGGAAACCTCTCTAGAGCTTGAAGACCCAAAACTTAGTTTTTGTAAATTTATAGCCGTCATTTGTTCTTATAATAAAGTATACCCTCCCCGTGATAAAGTATGAGTCTATACATTTATAAATTGGATCTCTGGATGAGATCTCCTAGATTGATATAAATTAAGAATAATAAATCATTAATAAGACCATTAATATAAGAAAACATCTAAAATTTTACATTGAATTTACCAAAAATTCTTCTTGTCTTCTACTTTTAACAAATTGTTTCCACGTGTCTTTATTTATAAAAGGATATATATAATATGGATTGTCATATTTCCTATGCCCAAAAATGAAATCATATGCAAGGTTTGATTTGAAATACCTTCATCTCCTAGTAGCTATTGATAAAAATTTCCTCCTGACTCCTCCAGTGATAGGTATATCAAATGTCATCTGATAAGAAGAGAGAAAACATATTATACTATAAACATTTCAAGATTAGTAAAACAATAAAAAAAGAGATTACAAAAAT
The DNA here is from genome assembly GCA_963277665.1 of Viscum album. NCBI lineage: Eukaryota > Viridiplantae > Streptophyta > Magnoliopsida > Santalales > Viscaceae > Viscum > Viscum album. Next base: position 192,874,869 of record OY728155.1, on the reverse strand, counting down.
GGTCTCCCACAACTGAGATAGTGTTGCTTTGTCAACACTTCTCCAATAATTAAACAAAATGGTGACTTTTATTTTACCCTAAGTTGATACAAAACACCTAAATTGTTTTAAATTAGGACCTCTTGGAATATCATTTTCATTAAAGTATACCACTATCCTCTAGTCCTGGATATGAACAACTGATAATTTTGGTAAATGTGTGCTGCCACATTTACCAACCCTTGAACTCTTCTTTGGATCTTTGTGAGTATATGAAGGTTGGGGATCATCAAGAGGAGCATGTTAAAGTTCCTCCCCAAAGGTATGACTAGGAAACTCATCTCCAAAAGTATGCATTTCATAAACTGATTGATCTATCATTATCTTCAAATCAAAGAAACAAAAATTTATCACACAAATATACAAATTCAACTATAATAATACTAATGTAAATAAAAAATGAAAAATTACAAAACACAAAAGTAAACTAAAACTTAACACATTAGTATTCATATTTTTTATAGTTAACTAAAATGCTAATAGTAATGATATATGAAATATCGTGTAAATGAATAAAAACAAATCCAAAATTGTTGTAGGAATATTAAAAATGGTCTAACATAATAAATCATTTTTACACAAAAAATAATATTTTTTCAATATACTCTTATAAAATATTTTTATTTTTATTTAACATATTAGATTTAAAATAATTATAATTCAAAAAAATCAATAACTATATAATTTTTGTAATGGTAAACATGATAAACTAAAAAAAACATATCTAATATAAACAATTTTTTTTGCTTATTATTTTTAATACGTGTTTTAATAAATAAAAAAATTAAAATATTTAACATTTTATGAAAATAATAAAAGTAAATGAGAAATAAACATATGTTACTTGTAATATTAGGAATGTACTAATGGATTGTTTTCTTAAATTGCTTCATCATGATCATTCCTTATGGAAAAAACCACGTCTATGGTGTGCTCATCATTATTATCTGTTAATCTTTCAATGGAAGTAGGGATCTCACATAAATCAGCATCTTCATCAAGTTGATCATCCCCAACATTTTGTTTTTTTCCCTGTAAAACAATAGACCACTACATATCATATTGATCAAGAACATAAAAAATTTGTTTTTCATGTGTTGTCATTATAAAAGAATCAACTGTGTCTTCCAATATATTCAGATTAACAAGTGTCATTCCAAATTCATCATTTCTAGCACTATTGTTACCAATAAACCATTTACATTTAAATACCGGAACTTTAAATTTAATATAATCAACCTACCATATTTCATAAATGACTACATAATATTACCTTGATGTATAAATTGGGTTTTTGTCTTTAGAACTCAAAAAATGTGTTTCTTCTATGAACACCAATACACCACTCTTATGAACTGCACTTTTGTTGTCCCGATCTTTCATATGAAATTTATAGAAATTAATGTCATACCTAGACCATGTTATCAAATTTAAACTTGGACCACCCATTAAACATCTTAATGTCTCTAATACATCTGATCTACCAAGCATGGTATTTTTAAATAATGGAAAAAAAGTTTTGTTATGTTCATTCAAAATACACATTTCTTTCTTCTTTGGATGACATTGTTTCAGCTCATTAATATGCAATGTTATATATGGTTAAGCATCATCTATGTTATTCTAGATATATAAATGTATCTTATTTATCTGTTCACTGGACAAATATTTTACTTTCAATCCACGAATCCCCTTTCCCCCATAATTAACTAGTTCATGGAGAGATAGGGGAAAACCAATGGGATCCACCGTAGACAAGTAGCTCATACAAAACTCCACAACCTCCTTAGAAATATACTTTTCAATAATGGAGGCTTCAGATCGATATGGATTCTTAACACACCCCTTCAATATCTTCATATACCTTTTAAAATAATACATCCAATATAGATATACAGGTCCACCGATCTTTATTTATCGAACTAGATAAACCATTAAATGAACCATTATATTAAAAAAAGATGGAGAAAATACATTTCCAATTGAAAAATTATAGAAATTTCTTCATTTTCAAAATTTTTCAAAGCATCCAGATCAATCACCTTATTAAAAATTGAATTGAAAAAATAACACACCTTAATGATAGTCTTTCCGACACAAATGGACAATATTCCATACAATGAAACTGGTAGAAGTTGTTGCATCATGACATGACAATAATGATATTTCATACCTTCCAACTTCAAATACTTCAAAAATACAATTTTTTTTACATTTGAAGAATAACCTTGTGACACTTTGATATCATGAAGACACTGAAAAAGCTAATTTTCTCCCTTTTGGATAATGTATGACAATCTAGGGGAAGAAATGTTCGTCTTCCATTAGGAGTGGGAGCTAACTCCAAATGTATTCCCATTGATGGTAAGTCTAATCTTGCATTCAACCCATATTTAGTCTTTCCTTTAATATCTAACAATGTTCCAATCAAGCTATCATAGATATTCTTCTCCACATGCATGATATTAATGTTATGTTTCACTTTATGTTATCTCTAATATGGTAGCTCAAAAAATATTGACCATTTCTTCCAAATATTTCTATCATTACCAGATTTATGTGTCTTTCCAAATGTCACATCAAGGTTTTGCAACCTATCAAAATAATCATTAGTGGATAAAGGTTTTAGAATAATATCAAATTATTATGATCCATTTAATGCCTTTTTTAAATATTTTATAAGAGTGATCCATAGGCAAAAACATTCGATGACCCAGGTATAATGTTTTCCTCCCATGATGTAATTGAAAATATGAAGTCTATTGTTCACAAATTGGACATGCTTTATGTCCCTTAACACTGTATAAAAAAAAATTCGATACGTTGGGAAGTCATTTATAGTAAACATAATTATTTCATGTAGTTGAAAACATTCCATTTTATAATAATTATTCATCCTAATACCATCCTCCCATAAGAGTTTAAAATCATCAATTAATGGTGACAAGAAAACATCAATATCATTTCTGAGTTGATTTGGTCTAGAGATCATTAAACTCAACATGACATATTTGCGCTTCATACAAAATTCAGGAGATATGTTGTAAATTACCAATAAAATAGTCCATGAACTATGTTTGATACTAAGGATTTGATATGAATTCATCCCATTCATTCACAACCCAAGTATGCAATTTCTAACATCATTTCCAAATATAGGAAACTGGTGTCCAATTTCATTCCACTACGGAAAATTAGCTGGATGATGTATTTTGTTACATCACATATCTGCTAATCGGAATGCCATATTAACCTTTTTGCATCATTTGAATTAGAAAATAAATGTTTCAAATGAGGAATTATATAAAGATACCAAAATACCTTGGCAGGGGTCTCTCTAACCTCAAAATTAGTATGTGATTTTTCTTTCAACTTATACCGTGATGTCCTACATTTAGGGAACTCTGATAGAAATTAATATTCCTTCATATATATCACACAAACATTAAGGAAAACATTTATTTTATTATACCCCAATATCATCAGATATAATATTTTCTTGGTCTTAAAATGTGAATATGCAAGATTTTTTTCTTTAGGAAGAATGTATTTCAACAATTGTAGCAGCTCTATAAAACTCTTGTCACTCCATCCATGTCTCGCCTTCAGGTTAATCAATCTTAAGACTGATGATAAAACTATAAAATCTGTACAGCAGGATACAATGGTTTTTTAGCATCACCATATAGACACTCAATTGTTGGTTCTTTCAAAATTTTATATGCTTCAATATCATGATTCATTTATTCAATTTCATCACAGTTATCATCTAACAAATCATTATCATCAGTAGATCTAAATTTTTTCCTAGTTTAACCATGCTGAATCGAAGGGATGTAACTTGGATTAAAACCATGAAAAATTAAATAATATTTGTCTCTCTACTTTTCAAATAATTCATATTTAAACATTTCAGGCATGGATAGAAAAACATGTTGTTGTTTGGAAAATTTTGTTTAGAAAATTACAAAAAAGAATCAACACCTTCCTCATATTCATCACTCATTTGATGTTCCATAATCCAACTTAGACTCATTATTACTTATAAAAAATATCAAAATTATATATCTTGTTAAGATAAGCCAATTTTATATTTATATGAAATATTTCATAATTTGAAAGTAACACAATTTTGAAATATAAAACAAATATATGCATATTTGAAAAATATAATTACAAATTCTACACAATAATAGAAGATAATTTTAAATATAAATGATAAATCATAAAAATATATGCATGGGAATAATTTAAAAAATAAAATATATTTAGATAAGTTAATTTTATATTTATATGAAATATTCCATAATTTGAAAGTAACACAATTTTGAAATATAAAACAAATATATGCGTATTTGAAAATTATAATGATATTGTTTTTAATAAATAATATAGAAAACCACTATGTAAAAATAAATCACCATATGCTAGTGTGATGTATTATTAACCCAACAAAATTTTTTTTGTATCAATGTAACTCATGAACAAATCAATACATAATAATGAAACACTTGAAGTCATATAATAATTTACTCACATTTTATGTCACACTATAGTTTAACATATTTATATGAGATGTGGTATATGAATAATGTCTAAGGGTTACATCATTTTATGGTAAGATTACTATTTTGAAAACCAAATCCTCTTTAGATAATTCTCCAAACCGTAGAAATAAACTATTATCTAGAGGTTCTATTTTTTTGGAAAGCTAACATTGATACATGACTTCTACCTATGAAATGAATTCCTTGTATAGAGATTTGGACCCCCTAGATGAGAAAAACAATAATGGCATGTCATTTGGGGGAATTATAGGTAGTTTCACAACATCCACCCAATTTACCATCCATATGAAATAAGGGTCTAGGGGTTGCATATTGTGTAAAAAGTGTACATGATTTTCAACCTCACACAGGCTCACCTTGCCAGATACAAAGAAACTATTTGTTCCAAAAATGAGGAATTCATAAATAAAAACTATAAATTTAATTAAATTCATGAAACATGGACTTATAGTGAATATATAGTGTGTAATTAGAATACAAAACATGCCCCACATAAATTATCACACGGATTGGAAACTTACCTCCTTACTAGCTATAAATGTAATACGATAACATGAGGAAATTAAACAATATATTTCAATATTTTAATCGCAAAACATATATTTAAGAAATTCGTGAAATAGAAAGACCAAAATCGAGGCATGTGAGGCTTACTTGAGAGTTTTTAGTCGATTATATAGATGTGCCGATGAAATATATGATGAAGAAAGCTAAAAAATGAGGTTGAAGGCCACAAGATCAAAGAATCAATTCTAGGGTTTCCACATGAGAGAGAATTGAGTCACTATCGCCCGAACGAAATACACCATAATGACTGAAAATGAGATTCATAAATTTTTTAAATGATTTATCATGTCAGTTATTTAATAACTGACACAATAAATATTTTTTTATTACATTTATCATGTCAGTTATATAATAAATGATGTCAAAAATTGTATTTACCATGTTAGTTATAGAATAACCAATGTGATAAAGTGAGATACTTGATTTATCATGTTGGTTATAGAATAAATGATGTAATAAATCAAGATAATTCATTTTTAATGTCAGTTATAATATAAACTATGTGATAAATCAATTTACACGAAATTTCGCATCAGTTATAAATAACTAAAGTTAAAAGGTTGATGTGATAAATACTTTTTTTACTAGTAAAAGGATTAAATCTTTAAACATTAAAAGCATCCCATACCACTTTGAACATTTAAATTATAAGCCCCATGAAAGAATAAATTTTAAAAAAACATTAAATAACTTAAGAATAGATAAAATATGGATATTTAATGTCAAATTGGATGTATACAAACCCTATAAAAGAATAAAGGTGCATATAATCAAGAAATTCCTCGATGAAAGAAAATTGAGATGGAATACCTTACCTTAAGTTCAACTTGTCATGTACATCTTTATCTTCCTGAAAAATAAAAGTATGTTAATTATTTAATTACTTCATAACATTTTTTAATTTTATCATTATTTTTATTTCAATTATTACAATTCTATAAACAACTACTTATTCAATTAAGTTTACATCAGGTGTTTTGACCATATTCAGTTTATGTGTCAAAACAACTTTGGTAGGTAAACTGTGCTCAAAGGGGTCATTATATAAACATATCTAAAAAAATAATCAGGAAATAATTTCCATATTTATACATAAATTAAACTTTTATAACCAATCATGAAATATGGTTATGAAAAATGAACCAAGATTACAATCATGGAGATAGTAGGTCATACGTACACATGAGCAACATTCCCATTTTTCAACGATCATTATGGAAAGAAGGTAAGAAACATTTATCTTTATAGAATTATAATTATATCATAAATACCATATTATTTAATCATATATAATTATATATATAATTATTATGATATAAAAGGAATCACATCGTATCGAGGAGGCGGTAGTCCACACGTCCACAAATGACATTATCATTTTTCAGTGTGTGAAAGGGTAATAAAGAAAATGATATATTATATTCACAAAAGGTAATTATTTCATAAATATCATATTAATTTTATTTATATAACATATTTTTAATTAAAATCATCCATAATAAATTCCATTTAATGTGTGAATGTATCACATCGCTTTGAGGAGACAGTAGTCCACACGTCCAGAAACGATGTTATAATATTTACAAAAAAGGGAAAACATGAATGTAAGTATTATATAAAATTAAAAAGTATTAATAAAACAAAAATATTATATATATAATATAAAAACAGTGTGTACATCATAATTACCAATCATTATAGGTGGTAAAGGAAAAAAAATTGACATCGTTTCGCGAGGTGACAATTTAACGTACACACGAACGGTAAGTTTGTTACCCATTTGATGGAAGTGTGTGTAGGTATAGGTGGAAACCTTAACACAATAACATATAAATATATTTAGGGTACTTATTTTATTATATAATCATATAATAATTATAAATCAATCGATGGAGAAAGAAATAAAACATAAATGCACATTGAATAATGTTACCTCTTTTTCACGTAACTCCTTTTGGTTTGCACCAAAGTGCTTCCTTGGTTGGATTTATTCCAAAATTTAGGAATTTAAGTTGAATTTATGTATTTTTGGAAGATTATTTTGGTAGTTTTTGGACATTAAAAATGGATTGATAAGTGTGAAGAAGTGGGGATGGTGAGTGTTTTTTTATAGTGGAGGGGGAGTGAAATTATTGCAAATATAAAAAGGTAAACACTATTGAGAGATATCCCTTGCATCATGTTCCTAAAATAATGATCCAAATTAGATATAATATGTGATATGGTCGAATCATGTCCATAAACTTGGTTTTGGACAAGTGTCTAGGTCATTTAGACTCTTAAGATTAAAGTTTAACCACTAAGTAACCACAATTTTACCTTAATCGATGCAATTAATTTTAATTACATTCACTAATATTTTTGGTAAAAAAATAAGTTGAACTTATTAGATATTATAAATTATTATAATTCCAAATAAGGAATCCATTTTGTTAAATTAAAAATACAGAATTTTTATAAATTAATTTAAAATTAATCCCACAAACGGGACGAAAAAACAAGTTTTTTAAAGTAAAAATGTCTAGAGGTTTGATAAGTTTTTATATGTAAATTCAATGTGAAATTGTTTAAAATGAATTAAATTGGTTTAAATGATATAAAATAGATCTAATTATACTTTAAAACCAATTAAAAATTTTATTTAACTATATAAATAAATTAGATGAAAAAGGATTTTTGAACTAAAATTCAGAATTATTCACTATTTATAAAAATATGAAAATTCTCTAAAAAATACAAAAAATACACCCAAAGTAAATTTTGATATTTTTATTTAAAAAATGAAGCTTATTTTTCATGTAAAAATTATAGAAGTGTCAAAAATTAGATTTTAAATAGGTGCACCATTAAAAGGCGGTAAAACAAGCTTTTAAAAATATAAATCTTTTTATGCTTAAAATTGGATTTATTATTATTTTAAGCCTATAAAATTTATTGTATGAATGTAAAAAAATTATAAAAAATATGTTAAAATAATATAGTTACTCTTATTAATTCCTTATGATACATCAAATGGGCGATAACTTCCATAATAAATAAATAATATTAAAAATATATTATTGTTTGGTATAACTCAATCATGCATGCAATAAAAAATTTCAGAGAAAATAATTGTTTCATGTCATGTACACTATTTCACATATCATCCCTTTTAAGGTAAAATTACTATCTAATTCAGAAATATTAATAAATATGAAAATGACTTATTCTATCATTACCTGGGATGTTATATCCTTCTCCCCTTTTGGAAATTGCATCCTTGCAATTTTATTCAATAATCAAATAAGTAGAGATATTTTTCCCCTATAGCATTTTCATATTACCATGTTACCTATTAAACCATATGGATTTTCCATAAAATATTAACCTGATGAATCAAATTTTTCCACAACACTTTCTCTCTGTAGTCAAGAACTTGAACTAGTTATTCCTCATAAGAAATATTCTCTTCCAACTGAACTATTTTAGAGCTCAAAACATGATATGAATCTGGTATATACTTCCTTAACATTGAAACATGAAATATGTTGTGTACCTTTGATAGAATCAAAGGTAAGGACACTTGGTATACAACTGGTCCAACTTTCTCCAGGATTTTATATGGTCAAATGAACTATAGACTCAACTTACCCTTCTCACCAAAATGAATCACAATTTTTCATGGAGAAACTTTTAAAAATATGTGATCACCTATCTTGAAAGAAATATATTTTATCTAGTTATATGCATAACTTTTTTTCCTACTCTAAGATGTCCTCATGCGCCACTAAATCAACTGAACTTTCTCTATTGTTTTCTCTACCTACTCCGATCCCCTGAAATTCCTTTCACCCACATCATCCCAAAACACTGGTGTTCGATACCACTTTCCATATAATTAATCGAAAGGTTTTATATCTATAATAGAATGAAAAATGTTATTATAAAAAAACTTAGCCAAAGAAATATGTTAGTCCCAACTTCCTTGGTAATCCATTGAGCATGAACGAAGCATACTTTCCAAGGTCTGAATTATTCACTCAGACTATCCATCAGATTGAGGACAAAAAGATATACTAAAATTTAATTCACTACCCAATGAATTCTGAAGTCCTTTACAAAAAATGGATGTGAATATGGGTTCACAGTCTGATACAATGGAGAGAGGCACTTCATGTAACCTAAAAATATCTTTTAGATACAGTTGGGAAAGCTGATCTAAAGACATTGTATCTCGAATATGAAGGAAATGTGTATATTTAGTTAATAAATAAACAATAACACAAATTCCATTATTACCTTGTTAATTCTTTGGAAATCATACCATAAAATCCATTGATATATATTCCCACTTCCACTCCGGCACTGAAAATGGTTGAAGCATCCCCTTTAGTAACTATCATTCTGCTTTAAAATACTGACAATTAAAACATTTCAGGGTAAATTTAGAAATTTTTCCTTTCATTCCATCCCACCAGTAATACTCCCAAAGGTGTCTGTACATCTTAGTGATACCTGGATAAACAAAAAACAGAGAACTATGAGCTTTAGTTAACAACTGTTTCCTCAAATATGAATCACAAGGTACACATAATATTTTTCCAAATAATAAAAAACCTTCTTCATCAATATTAAAATCAATAAACTTACCATTATTAACATATTCTAATTTTTTTCCAAATATTGATCCACCTTATGAGCCATATTAATTATTTTTTAAAAAGTAGAATTCACTGAAACATGAAAATAAAAACAGAGGATTTCCATGTATACACAACTTCTAGGAAAAAATAATCAAATAATTTATCAAAGGGTCACTTTCAAAACTTAATATGGTTAATGTATCATTACTTTTTTGACTCAAAACATCTAATTTTTTTTCTTTTCCAGGAGGATAATGAATCATGAAATCATAATCCTATATCAGTTCCATCAATATTATTTGTCTCATTTTTAACTATTTCTGAGTGAATATATACTTAAAACTTTTGTGAAAAATATATATTCCACACTTCACTCTATACAATTTATGCCTCCAAATTTTTAATGAAAAAATAGTAGTTAATTCTAAATCATGTGTAGTGTAATTTAACTCATGAATTTTTAACTGACATGAAGCATAAGAAATTACCTTGTCATTATGCATCATGACACAACTAAGTCCTTTTAATGAAAAATCACTATAGATGAAAAATTCACCATTTCTAAAAGGTAGGACAAAAACAGGAGCATTGATCAGTATTGTTTTCATTTCTTGAAAAAAAACATTACATTATCCTATCTAGATAATCCTAAATCCCTTTTGTGTTAACCTAGTTAGTGGGATATATATCAGAGAAATGTTTTTAAAAAACCATTAGTAATAACCCACTAATCCAAGAAAACTATGAATCTCAGTGATATTGGTAGTTCTTGGACACTCTTCAGTAAATTTTGTTTTAACAAGGTCAAGAGTTATGTCATATTTAGAAACAATATGTCTACAGAATGAAATTTTATACAACTAAAATTAACTCTTACTAAACTTTCCATATAGTTTTTTTTCTTTTAAGGTTTAAAAAAAATACATAAGTTCCTTTCATGTTCCTCATGGTTTTTAGAATATACAAAAATATCATCTATAAACACAAAAAAAACTTATCCCAAAACTAATGTAAGACTATATTCATAAGATTCATAAATATATCAAGTTAATTAGATAACCCAAAAGGCATAATAAAAAACTCATAATGACCATATCTTGTTTGAAATGTTGTATTCAGAATTTCATCCTCCTTCACCTTCAACTGATGGTACCTAGACCGCAGATCAATCTTTGAAAAACACTGAAATCCCTAGATCTGATAAAAAAATCATCGATATTAGTTAAATGATATTTTTTCTTAATAGTGATGTTATTCAAGGCTCTAAAATCAATGTAAAGTCTCATGGAACCATATTTCTTTTTCGCAAATAAAACAGAATCACCCCATAGTGAAGTTCTCGGTTGAATAAAACCTTTATAAAAAAATTATTATAATTGGGTTTTCAATTCCATAAGCTATACTTGATCCATTTAATAATGGGGTTTATAAATAGGATTAAAATCAGGCACTAAATCAATAGTAAATTCAACTTCCTGATCAGGAACAACACCAATAAAATCATCTGGAAAACATCCCTAAATTCATTCACTACTAGGATATCACTAATCAGAACTATTTATTTATTTTCATTAACATTATCTAGATAACTTTCACACCCATATTTTATAAATTTCTCAGATTCTTGTTATGTTATCAATGGTATGAAATCATTGAATAAAAATTTCTTAGCTTTGAAATTTATTTTAGCATGATAAACTGAATGCCAATCCATAGCCAAAATGATATCAAACTTCACTATGGGCAGTTCAATAAAATTTTTAGGAAATATCATCCCACTAATGAAAATATAAATATTCCTATAAATATTGGTTTCTATAATACTCCCACCTTGGGTTTTTAACAAAAGTTATATCTTACTTTCATGAGGTGATTTTCCCAATTTACTTTTGAATTTCTCATAAATGAAATAATGCAAATATCCAGAGTCAAAAAAATTATTGACATAATTCAAATAAACTAATAACATACTTGTCACCACTTCATTTTATGTCCCAACATCAACCATAGTAGTATAAAAATATTTTTACACACCCTTTTTCTTTCAATATTTATGGTTTCCACCCTGGGTAATCAACTTGGGACACACATTGGCATAATGAACTAACTCATTACAACTAAAACATCTTACTACTGGATTTTAATTGCATTTATGATCATATTCCTTGAATTAATGATTCATATGACCAAAATTACCACATAATAATCACTTTATAAATTTTTAAAGGAATTATATAGGATTCTTTTTACCACACTTGTTTTATTACCTCCAAACTTCTTATATGAATGGTTTCCCATTGCCTTACAAATAGAACTCTTCTTTTACTTATTTTCATGGGACACATGATCATCAGAAAACTTCATTTATACCTTCTCATCACATCGAACAAGTTTATCATAGCTCTTGAACTTATGAGAATCCAATTCCCTTCGATATCTTAGATTTAATCTTGAGTAAAACTGATTTATCTTACTATCAATATCTCAGATAAAATTTGAGACGTACCTCACCAGTAAAGTAAAGTTTTCTTGGTATGCAGCCACAAAATATTCCTCATTTTGTCTCAATTACAAGAATTTTTTTCCATCTTATGTTGAATAACCTTAGGGAAATATTTCTCAAGAAAAATATTCTTAAAGTCATCCCATTCCAAGGCATCAATCTCTTTACTTTTCCTGATATTCATGACTATTAACCACCACTGGTTGACTTTATTTTCAAAATGATAAATTGAAAGAATTATATTTTAGGGATATGAGAAACCCATGAAATCAAATATATTTTCTAGGGATCTAATACATCCTTCAGCTATCACGGGGTTAGATAATATTTTGAATGATGAGGGATGTTGTTGCATAAAATCATCCACTATCATTATATTTCTCATTTGTAGATATATTTTCTCTATTGAATGGAAACCACCACCATTTATAGCCTATGTCAACTGATCCATCACTACAATGAACTAATCAGTTCCAATTCCAACCCTATCAGGATGCTGATTTTGAAGGATAGTTTCCTCTCAGTTTCTTCCCACAACAGCTTCTGTGTTTCCTCTGTGGAAAACCATTATTTACAAACATACGTTAGATGAAGAAACATGGTAATATTTAAATTCTATATAATTCTAACTTAACCATAAATTAAAACTTATAAGGGAATGCTAGTAACACTAACCTAATCTCTAAAGTTATCTAAACTTTTCCTTTGATACCAACTATAAGGACCCAACCTTAAAACATTACATAATCTTAAGTTAAGTAAATAATTTTACTTTATCTCACATTGAGGATCATTTCAATTTTATAGTTTTAGATAATTAGGCTATAACTCATACATACAAAAATACATAAAATACAAAGTGGAAACTTCTGATTAGTATCCATATTTTTCCACCATATAAAACTTTTAAAAATAAATAATGATCTATTTTATAAAAACTCTTTATGAATTTCAACATGAATTATTCCAATACCTTACTCATTCTTAATTCTCATGAAAAACATATAAACATGTGGGATGAGTATAAAAATATCAGTAAGGGATATAAAAAGAGGGAAACTGTTAGTCTATTAATAAATATTAAAACCTATGAAATATTAATCATAAAATAATAATTTTAATCCTTAATAAGTATTAAATACTTTAATTTTAAAATAATACCATTTCATACCTTTTTTGTAATCACTAGATTACCATAAAACCCATAACAAGAATAAAAAATACATAAAGGTATCTTGGTACATCATTATACTTGTTACTATTATAAATGGAATAACCATGCGGTCGACTTCCAAAAATGTTACTCTTATAAATAAAATATTCATACAACCAACTTTCATACCCAATGCATTATAGGGATATCACAGGCCCACCCAACATTATTTTGTCACAGAATCACTCATCATTAGTTAATTAAAGAACCACCCATAAAATTTTTGAGTACCATTATATAATCATAAGATATAAAATATTGAATTTTTTAACATTTAACTTAGAAAAGTTCATTTTCAATTACAAGAAAACATTTTAATATATTTAAATAATCAATTCCTTTACAAAACCCATTTTCAATTTCAACATACTGAGAAAATAAATAAATATAGGTTTCTTTTTCTTTAAAAAACAAGAAGTCTTGTAGAGAAATACAAATACCAAAATAGAAATAAAATTTCTTTTATAATACTTTTATATCCATATAAATAAATATGTAAAATAATATCAATAATATTGAAATGGAGGAAATGATTAAATCTTTAAACATTCAAGCATCTCATACCACTTTGAACATTTAAATTATAAGCCCCTTGAAAGAATGAATTTTTTTTAAAAAATAAATAACATGATAATAGATAAAATATGGATATTGAATATCAAAGGGACTGTATATACAACCTACAAAAGAATAAAGGTGAATATCATCAAGAAATGCCTCAATAAAATGAGATTGAGATAGAATCTCTTACATTGAGTCCAACTTATCACGCATGTCTTTATATTCCTGAATAATAAAATTTTGTTAATTATTTACTTGATTAATAACCTTTTAAAATTTTATCATTATTTTATTTCACTTATTAATATGTTGTAAACAACTACTTAAATAGTCAAGTTTATGTTGGGTGTTTTGACCATATCCGATTTATGTGTCAAAATGACTTTGGTAGGTTAACAATGTCAAAGGGATCATTATATAAACATATAAAGAATAATAATACTGAAATAATTATCATATTTATTCATCAATTACAATTTTAAAACCAATAATTAAATATGATTATGAAAAATGAACCAACGTTACAATCATGAAGACGGTAGGTCGTATGTACACATGAATAACATTCCCATTTTTCAATGATTGTTATGGAAAGAAGAAAAGTAAAAATTATCTTTAAATAATGATAATTATACCATAAATAACATATTATTTAATCATATATACTTATATATATATATAATTCTTGTGATATAAAATAAATCACATTGTGTCGAGGAGGCGGTAGTCTATACGTCCACGAACGATGTTATCACTTTTTCAGTATGTGAAAGGGTAATAAAGAAAATAATATATTATATTTATAGAATGGTAATTATGACATGGATATAATATATATGTTATTTATTTAACATATTTTTAATTAAATCCATGCTTAATATATTCCATGTAATGTGTTAACATATCACATCGCTTTGAGCAGACGATAGTCCACACATCCATAAATGATGTTATCATATTTATAAAAAATGTAAAACATGAAGGTATGTGTTATATAAAAATGATATAAGTATTAAGACAAAATAAATATCTTATATATAAAATAAAAATACTATTTACATCATAATGACCAACCATGAGATGTGGTAAAGGAAAAACAAATGACATCGTTTCGTGAGGTGACAGTTCGTCGTACACACAAACAGTATGTTTGTTACCCATTTGACGGAAGCGTGTGTAGGTGTAGATTGAACCCTTAATATAATAACATATAAATATATTTATGATACTGATGTTATTATATAATAATAATATAATAATAAATTAATTTTCTAAGAAATAAATAAAACACAAATGTACATTGAAGAATGTTACCTCTTTTTCGAGTAACTCCTTTTGGTTTGCAATAAAGGGATTACTTGATTGAATTTTTGATTAAAGTGAGTAATATAGGTTTAAGGGAGGTATGTTTTTATATTATTTGGGTAGGTTTTGGATGATCCAAAGTACTTTAGAGTTGTTAAGAAGTTGGGAGGTTGAATTTTTTTTATAGTGGAGGGGAGTGGCATTCCTATAAATATAAAAAGGTAAACACTATTGGGAGATCTCTCTTACATAATATTCCTATAATAATTATACCAATTGAATAAAATAGGTTATAAGATAATATAACTTCCATAAAATGTATTTTTTACATTTTTCTAGGTCATTTAAACTCTTAATATTAAATTTTAACCACTAAGTAACCACATTTTTACCTTAATCACTGTAATTATTTTTAATTACATTCACTAATATGTTTAGTCAAAAAATAATTTGATATTATTTGAAATTATAAATTAATATGATTAAAAATATGGAATCCATTTTTTTAAATTCAAAACACAAAAGTGGAAAAAATTAATTTAAAATCAATCCTACAGACAGGACGACAAAATAGGCTTATAAAGTAAAAATGTTCAAAATTTTGCAAAATTTTTATATCTAAACTCAATGTGAAATTGTTTCAAATGACCTAAATTGGTTTAAATGATATAAAATAAATATAATTATACTTTAAAAACAATTAAAAACATTATTTAACTATATATTTTAATTATATGAAAAGCAGTTTTAAACTAAAATTCAGTATTATTCACTATTCATCAAAATATGAAAGTTCTCAGAAAAATAATAAAAATTTACCCAAAGAAAATTTTGATATTTGTATTTAAAAAAATAATCTTATTTTTTCATATAAAAATTATAGAATTTTGAAAAATTATATTTAAAATAGGTGTGCCATTAAAAGGAGGTAAAACTACCTTTAAAAAATATAAAACTTTTTATGCTTAAAATTGGATTTATTCTTATTTTAAGCCTATCAAATTTATTGGATAAATTTAAAAACATTTTATAAAAATGTTTAAACATAATATAGTAATTCCAATTAAATCCTACTTATACAATACTTATACAATAATTTCCATATTAAATAAATAATATTAATATTATATTTTTGTTTTGTATAATTCAGTCTTGCATCCAACACAAGATTTCAGAGAAACTCATTGTTACGTGTCATGTATGATATTGGACATATAATCAATTTTAATTTAAAATTATATCTAATTCATAAATATTGATAAATATAAATAATACTTAGTCTATCATTGCCTGTGATGTTACACTCAACACATCCTTGTTCTTATAACTTCATACATGTTTCCAATATCCATTAACTCATTAAAGATCAAGTTTTTGGTAAGTGAAAGCATATCATGGGGGACTTGATGTCAAATATGGATTGAATGTTGTGGTCATAAGGGATTTTGGTTTTTTAGGAATCCCCCGATATCATTATTAGAGTCGGGCGCACCACACATGTTGTACAGTGGACAAACACCACACATGAAAAGGAACCTAGATGTCACAGATGAGATACGATTCTGGTTGCATCTAATTTTTTTGGAAGATCCCAGAAACATCTCACTTAAGAAAAATACAGGTATTTTCCCCCATATATAATTTATCACCCTAAAATAAAAATACAATTTTAAAATTCACCTAAACTAGTAAATTGGATGAGACTAATAAATACTATTATTGGGATCATGCAAAGATTTCAATGAATCATAATTTAACCTGTATTATTTTTTAGAACTTATTTGAAATATCTATACTAATCCTCGAAATATTTAATTTTATGGAAGTCAGGCTAGAAATATTATTTGGCATAGTAGAGTGATTATTGAAACATACTTGAAAATGACCATTTTCTTGAAAAAATGTTAAAACATTTGATATGTAGGAAGTTTTATGAAATAATTAAAAAATAAATGAGATTAAATTTTCTAATTTATTGTGTTATTTTATTTTATAAACATAAACTCAACTCTACTCCTATTTTATTTTATACGCATATTCCTCCTATTACATATGTGATCAGTTACTTATATCCATATGTGTAAGAAAGAGGACCTGCTTAAATGAGCGGTGAACCATGGTAGTGGAATCTATCTCACAAATGTATGCTTCTATCCCAAAGTATAAGTGCAAGATAGGGGTACTGCAACAAACATAAAGAGAAGAAAATTTCTTACTAAACCATGATAGTGAATGTTTTTTCACAAACATTTACTTCCATCCACTAAGAAAGAGGAATTGCAAGAAAGGGGAATTCCTTACATGTGTGGAACCTACCATTAGTGTGAAACACAATAATGACAACTTATGTTTGAGATAAATAGATTAAGTATAAACATGATTTTAAATTATGTTTGAACATGTTTTTAAAATATTTTTGAAAATGAATTTTCAAAATAAATCCTAAGTTTGTTGGAGTTTCTTATAATATGATTTTATAATTATTATATAATAAATATAATAAATATATCATATATATTAATATTAATAAATATAATATAAAGTATTAACAATAAATATTGGAATACCCACAAATAATATTTTTTTTGAAAATAATTTACGAAAAAATATTAATTGTTGGTTTTTCTTATAATATTATTAATGATATTACCGATAGAAAGATAAATGTTGGTAATAATATTATCAATAGATTAATTCATTGTATGAATATATTACTATTTTTTATCAAATATATATTATCTATTGATATTATCATAATTTAAATAGAAATATTTTACATGTCATAATAATATTTAACAACAAAGTTTTTACCAATTATTTAGTGGCATAGACATATCTATTGGTAAAATGATTTTCCAAAAAAAGTACCTTTACTAATAAATTTTACCCTATTGGAAAACATTAAATATATTTAAATTATGGTACCTATGGTATGATCCAACAAATGGAACAAATAATTTTATATAATATACCACTTCTTTAGCTACATCCAAAACCACAACATACTTGATATTTATAGATATGGCTACCAGTGGTTTTAATGAGCTTATATTTCTTATGTTCTTAGCCTAACTATGATATTAGTTCATATAATCCATATAATAGAAAAGTTTGTATCTCCTTATAACTAGTGTTTCTTCCTTTCCAGGTACTGAGTAGATATCCCTTATACTTTATTTAGTACTATTAGATAACTCTAATTTCTTGTTGTACAGTCCTCCTGGATTTATTTGATATTTTCCCACCATAATGTATGTATGGAAAATATCATATCTAATACATAACATGAAACATTTGATTGATCCATCTCTAAATCATATGTAATTTTTCTCACTATATTAATATCATATTATGTCTCACACGTGTCTTCTTAGAGAAATTTATTCCATGTGTTATTGGAAACAATTATCTCTCTAATTATTCCAACTTGTATTTTTTCAATACCCTATCAGTATATTTACTTTGAATTGGTCTAATAAACACTTAGATATACCTCAATATATCTTTCAACCTAGAACTTAGGTTTATACATTAAGTAAATCTTTGGAGGTTTATTTTAATCTAGTATTAACTTACTATAAAACTAAAAAATGTCTTCCATATTCTATCAACACATTTTATTTAAAAAACTATAATTCTCCCACTAACCCCTTTTAGACATATATAATAATTTTATACAAAATTAATATTATGTGATCACAATTCTTGCATTAATCCATAAATGGATTTCTATAAC
Organism: Viscum album; assembly: GCA_963277665.1. Lineage (NCBI taxonomy): Eukaryota > Viridiplantae > Streptophyta > Magnoliopsida > Santalales > Viscaceae > Viscum > Viscum album. The sequence continues at coordinate 192,855,755 of OY728155.1, read as the reverse complement.
TTTCATTCCTTATTGGAATTCTATGGTGTCATCAACCCTTTATGGTTACATCATATAAATAACTTTCATAAAGGCGACCTTAACATCCAATTCCCAATAATATAATCATAAAAAGTTTCTATAAAAAGATTAATTATAATGGATTTGAGCATAATGATTTTTTATAACCAATAAATTCCTATTGGCATCATGCTTGACCACCCATTTATATTTTGTCTTGAATACCCACCAATGATTTTATATCAAAAATAGAAACTACCAAACGAAAACTTTATTTTGGTACATGGAATCTATTTTTGAATTTATATGAACTTTTCAATTATATCTTATTTACATTTATTACTTCCTTGCAGGATGAAAATTCATTATTCTTAAACAAATAATATATCACCCACCATGGTGAATATAAAACCAACCTTTTGGTTCTAATCATCCTACATTGCATGTGTCTCTGGAAAAATCCTCTTCTATGAGATCATGCAAAATTTGTTCCTATACCAACTATTTTTTGCATTGCAAGACTTGAATTTATCTAAGTACATCTTTCTCCCACTATATTTAGTAGATATGTGACCCATTTTATAGAAACAAAGTCTATTACTTCACTATAATGTTTCTATATTAGTGATTTATATAATATCCTATATAAAATTTATGATAACTATAAATATTCACTTGTGTTTTTCTCAATGAAAGTCTATTTATTGTCTTATAATTAACAAACACATTGAATATAAACACGTGTTTTGTGGAATAATGAATTCATTTCATACTTTAACTTATATGATATCTATTTGTTATTATAGTTGTCATGTAGTTTTGGGTTAATTCCTCTATTTATGAAGCTTGTATTGAAAAGATAATGGAATAATTTACATAACTTATAAAACTCATCATTGATCCTACTCCTAATTACATCATATCTTTTATGTGTATAAGGAAATGAAATTTTATGAATACATCCACTCTATATTTTAATGATCAATGAATACATGAAATATTAATCATCTATCCTCCTTTTTCTTACATCTTTGGTCTTATGTGAATAAGGAAATGTGAGTTGAAAAATAAATTTACTCTACATTGTTCATTATGGATAAATTCTTTGTTAAAATATTCTTCAGATCACAAGCTTGAAGAAATTCATATCTTTTAACTATGCATGTTTCTTACTTCAATTTTTCATTGCTTAAATATTAAAGTAATCTTATAAAGTATTTAAACTTACATCTAGATTCTCCTTAGAATAGTTTATGAAGTCAAGATGAACTATCCATAGAATATTTGCGGCTCACCTTTATTTCAAAATTTTTCTTTGTAAAAAACTTAATGAGTATGTATGGAAATAGTACTTAAGGTTTTTATATCCAAGGAGTCTAAACAACATAATGTGTATATGATTGAAAAAACTTTTAATTTTACTTGAAAAAGAATTTTCTTGCAACAAATGGGTATTAACAAGTCTTACATTTTTATATTCATTATTTATTTCTAATGATTCAAGTATTACTGAACTATTCTTCGAGCATGAGACACCACAAAAAATTTTTAAAAGTCAAAAAATGTATCATTATTTCTAATGAATACATGGGATAAATGTTTTGGTAATAATCTATGAAAAATAATAGTTCTACTATAAAAAATCAACTAGAAATTAGAAGTCATGTGCTTCTTACCACTAACATAGGAATCATCCTTTCTCAACTGCTTATAGAGTTCACCTCACTTTTGTAATGTTTCTGAACTTACATGGTTACTGTATTTAGAAAAAAATGTGTGAAACATATATAGAATCTAATACCCAAGAAGTAAATAGAAATATCACATGAAATGATAAAAATATATGAAGTTGAAGATTCTAATTTACTCTACTCAAATACATTACAGTTTCTCTTCTAGTAACCTATCTTTCCATATGAAAAGATAATATCCTCCTGTTTGATGTTTTCCCTATTTACCTTTTGTCTCTTATAAATATTTTATAAAATATCCATTGAATTTGAAATATTCATGAGTTTTTTCAACCTTGTATTTCAATTCGGTAACCATAAAAACCTAGGATTTAACTTTTTTTAAAGTTCTTATCAACTTAGAAAACCTTACCCAAAATATATTGAAGTGGTTTATCCATATATTTTGTTTTATAATGCCCAAAAATACTTGAGTAACTGGGTGAAAATTATGGAATATTGGATTGTTTTGAAATATCATGAACCATTTTTAATTTAAATGAGTTCAATATAATCAAAAACTCATTTATTCCTTTATTAACTTTCTCCTTTTATACTTATCGATGATGAGGAAATATAGTATAATTATCTATGAGTCTCCTGTAAGAATCCTTTTCACCCTCACTTTCCTCTTGAGGTGTCTCATCGAGTAGTGAAGACTTTAGCACACACAATTTTCTTTCATATCGTAGTACTATGCACAAACGCCTTTACTACTCTCAGACATTAGTTTCAGTTTGGACATGTTATTTTTACAAAATTGATCACAATGTTTTTGTGGTATTAATTTCAATTTTTTTAAAAAATAAAACATAAGTAGTTTAGTATTTTTATCTTGATTAACAATTATAACACATTATAGATTTATTAATCTTAAATATCTCCCATTATTTTATCAAATCCTAGTAGCTCTATACTACTAGATTTAGAATATCTTGTCACTTTTGTATTCTAGTGGTAAGGATCCTTAAAACACCTCATCAGAGTCTAAGTTATGACTATGACACTACTCAGATATTTTTAAGGTTGGATTTTGGATGACCAACCCCATTATCTCAGAACTCCTTGATTTATAAAATAGAGCCTCATCTCCTTTAAACTATAACCTTATATTACTCAATGATTTGTATCTAAAGTTTTAACAAGCTAGATATTACTACTTATTTGTTTCCAATTTTAGTTAATTCAACTCACCATTTTCATAAAAATTCTCAAGTAGTAAGAGACACCCTAAACTAGGTATGATAAGCACCACAAACAAATGTTTTTGGTTCAAAATCAAGAAATATAAGGCATTTTATGACATAATATTTACTCTAAAGGGATTTTAATTTAATATTTTATTTGCGACTGTAATCCATTTCTATTTATATTTCTTGTTACCATGTTATCACACTCATAATTTTAACAAAGCATAAATAGAATACATTCATCACACATGTTTATTTATTTTATATATGTATGTTCATTAACTATTATATGTGATCATGTATCATCTACACATTCACAAACAACCAATAATGAAAAATAAAATAAACAAGGAATTGATCATGAGTTGTTTCAATAGGTTGATCCATCGAGTGGATGGTGGATCAACTAAGACCTTAGGAGAAATTCTTTATCCATGCAATGACTCAAGTTACAACACTCATTAAACTCTAGTGCATTCTTCTTGTTTGTTTTCATGCTAACTCCCAACTTGAATCACATTGTTGCAAAATTCTCCATTTTACAATGCATACTCATTCATAGTTGAGGGGGTACTTAAGATGAAAGATTAAAATTTATATCTTAAAATGTAGATACACAAGTCCTTATATATTTAAAAATGGATGGATGGTGAACAAACCATCTAAAAATAATATTTAATAACTAATTATTACAGAACAAGTCTATTCCAATAATTAAAATTAAATAATTAAATAAACCAAACATGAATAGGTCAGTATCTATTTATGATAATCTAACATGAAATTAAATTTCATAATTAAAATTATAATTGATAAAATTTATCTCAAGGGTAATTTTAGTGCATTGAACTTGCATTAAATTTGTCACAACCCGTCCCCCAGGGCCCGTGCCATGACTACCCCAAGCCCGCCTTCCATAGGACAGGGGTTGCCGAATAGCACCAGAAAGGAGTATCCCTAAAATGGGAAGGCATTGTCTTTAAACATATACAAACACACTGATCAGGTCCTAGCTCCCCGAGTCACAGTCAAGGCCGCCCATCGTCTGCACAAGGCACCACAAGGTGCGGGCGAAGCCTGTGTAGGGGTGAGTATAACAATACCCGATAGGGACCTCGAGACCCCCAAAGGTCTATCGGAATTCCAAAAAGTAAAACCACACAACATGATCTCAATCAAAAATCACAAAACAAGACTCATCTCAAACTAGGTATAACTTAAGTACATAAGTACAAATGATTAGTCGCAATGATAGGTCATCTTATTTACTTATTTACTTAGTTATTTAGTTACTTAGTTATTTATTTACTTAGTTACTTAGTTATTTATTTACTTATTTATTTATTTATTTATCTATTTATTTATTTACTTAGTTATTTATTTACTTATTTATTTATTTATTTATTTTATTTCGTATTTATTTTATTTTATTTATTTATTTATTTCGTATTATTTTATTTACTTTATTTATCCATGCATGCACATCCCATGCACATGCACATGCATGCCCATGCATTCCCATGCAATATAAAGAAATTTTACGTTTGGTGAGATTTAAACCCCTAACCTCTTGCATATTTTTCAAAGACTTTACCACTCCAGCAAGCTCGCCATGTGGTTAATAAACAGAATTTAATATACTTATATATATTAATTGAAAAAACAAATAATACATAAATAATAGATATAAACTCGATAATAATAAATAATAAATAATAAATAATAAATAAGGAATAATAAATAAGGAATAATAAATAATAAATAATAAATAATAAATAATAAATAATAAATAATAAATAATAAATAATAAATAATAAATAATAAATAAGAAATAAGAAATAAGAAATAAGAAATAAGAAATAAGAAATAAGAAATAAGAAATAAGAAATAATAAATAATAAATACATAATAGATATAAATAATAAATAATAAATAATAAATAATAGATATAAATAATAAATAATAAATAATAAATAATAAATAATAAATAATAAATAATAAATAATAAATAATAAATAATAAATAATAAATAATAAATAATAAATAATAAATAATAAATAATAAATAATAAATAATAAATAATAAATAATAAATAATAAATAATAAATAATAAATATTAAATAAATAAATATAAATAATAAATATAAATAATAAATAATAAATAAATATAAATAATAAATAATAAATAATAAATAAATATAAATAATAAATAATAAATAATAAATAAATATAAATAATAAATAATAAATAAATAAATAAAAATAATAAATAATAAATAATAAATAAATATAAATAATAAATAATAAATAATAAATAATAAATAAATATAAATAATAAATAAATATAAATAATAAATAATAAATAATAAATAAATATAAATAATAAATAAATATAAATAATAAATAAATATAAATAATAAATAAATATAAATAATAAATAAATATAAATAATAAATAATAAATAATAAATAATAAATAAAGATAAATAATAAATAATAAATAATAAATAATAAATAATAAATAATAATTAATAAATAATAAATAATAAATACATAGTAGATATAAATAATAAATAATATATAATAAATAATAAATAATAAATAATAAATAATAGATATAAATAATAAATAATAAATAATAAATAATAAATATAAATAATAAATAAAAATAAAAAATAAAAAATAAAAAATAAATATAAATAATAAATAATAAATAATAAATAATAAATAAATATAAATAATAAATAAATATAAATAATAAATAATAAATAAATATAAATAATAAATAATAAATAAATATAAATAATAAATAATAAATAAATATAAATATAAATAATAAATAAATATAAATAATAAATAATAAATAATAAATAATAAATACATATAAATAAAAAATAAAAAATAAAAAATAAAAAATAATAACTAATAAATAATAACTAATAAATAAATAATAAATAATAAATAATAAATAATAAATAATAAATAAATAGATATAATAAATAATAAATAAATATAAATAATAAATAATAAATAAATATAAATAAGAAATAAGAAATAATAAATAAATATAAATGATAAATAAATATAAATAATAAATAATAAATAATAAATAATAAATAATAAATGATAAATAATAAATAAATATAAATAATAAATAATAAATATAAATAATATATAATAAATAAGAAATAATAAATAATAACTAATAAATAAATATAAATAATAAATAATAAATAATAAATAAACATAAATAATTAATAAATATAAAGAATAAAGAATAAAGAATAAATAATAAATAAGAAATAACCAGTTACAAATAATAGATAATAAATAAATTAAAGTATATTATAAATAATAAATAATAAATAATAAGGGAAACACATGAAAAAGTATGAAAAGACGTGATAAGGGATGAAAAATCATGAAAACGCATGAAAAAGGATGGAGAAGCATTTGAAGAATGAGTCATTAGAAAGAATGAGAACGCATGAAAACTCATGAAAACTCTGGAAAACTCCTTGACAATTCAACATAATCATCATAATAACCCACAAAAAACCATTGATAAAGATAACAAGTCATGGAAACCCAAATAAACAGTAATAAATGGAGCTACCTTTAAAACCCGTCAAAACTGTCATAAAGAGACAAAAACATTGGACTCACATTAACGGAGATAACTTATGATCCGAGAGTCCGTTTTAGATCCGCGACCTGTCAAATCAAAGATCCTGAAATGATCTTCGACCTGAAAGGTGAAAGTGTCCGAATGGACAGGCAGATCGGAAGTTATGACCATTTAAAAAAAAAGCTGACGGGGAACGGGTGCTAGAAACGAGGCATTGAAAAACATAACAAACCCGATACCCACTAAAAAGGTCATAACATATGATCTAGGAGTGCATGTGGGCGCCACGACCAGTCAAACTAAAGCTCATGGAACGAGCTATAATCTGGCAGGTGGAGGAGGCCAAACTGACACGCGGATCGAAAGTTAGGTCCGTTTGAAGACAAGTTCGACGGGACACCGGTGACGGAAACGAGGTTTTGGAGGCCTTCGGAGGGGTTTTTGGGGTCTAAAAACATGACAAAATCTAGCTTTTCTTGATCGAGTGCGTAGCTATTTTCACTGGCTTCAATTTGATATGTGGTAGAGCCCAAACGGACACCCGGAGCGAAAGTTATGGCCGTTTGAAGTTGGAGAACTTTTTTCAACTTTTTTTATAACTCTAATATCTTCCGAACCTTAAACCGTCTCACGGTTTTGATTATATGTGCCTCTAGATCTCTTCATGAGCTTCGATTTTACTGGTCTTGGCGCTTCAACGGATGCCCGCATCAAAAGTTATGGTCATTTTAGTGATTTCGAGGTTTTTCGTGTTTTTTTATTTTTTCATTTCATTTCGCGGCGGTTTTACTGAAACCGCCGCTATTTCGCGGCGGGTTTTTAAAAAACCGCCGCTAATCATCGAATAAAATTTAAAAAAAAATAAAATAAAAAAAAAATAAAAAAAAATTATTTTTTTTCTGCCGTTTAGCGGCGGTTTTTTCGCGGTGGTTTTAAAAACCGCCGCGAAATGCCGGCCCGAAATGCATTTCGCGGCGGTTTTTAAAACTACCATGAAAAAACCGCCGCTAAACAGCGGGTTTCTTGTAGTGTAATCCCCGCTGACCCACACAGGATCGATAGGTACTAACCCCCACTGACCCACACAGGATCCGACCCACCCAAGATCGATAGGTACTAACCCCTGCTGACCCACATAGGATCTGAACAACACATGATCAGTATGCGCTGACCCACACAGAATCGCTGAGAACTAACCCACATAGGATCTTACCCACATAGGATCGGTGCTGACCCACATAGCTTGGCCTTGTCTAGCAGCATGACCTATGGGGCGCAAGTCCCCTTCACCGTGGCTTCGAAGCCGCAACCACCTCCCACGACGACGCTCCACTATCTTCCAATGAGGCCGACCAAGGGGAGCCCGCCCATCTGGTCCTCCACAGCGTCGAGCGATGCACCCTCCTTTTGTGGCCAGCAAGCGCCGATCGCTGTCTTCGCCCCCCGACGCTGGTCGCTGGCACCGCCGTTCCAATTTTGCGCCATCGCTTCTTCCGTGGGGCTCCAACAACGCTCTAGAGATCCATTTTCACTTCTGTTTGCACCTATAGGCCACTCGGATTTTCACCGTTGCTATGTGACTCCCAGTTCAAGGTTTTCTCAAGTTGAGAAAACCTCCCCTAAATAACACAACAAAATACTGAAGTGGCAGAGGGTCGGGGCCTTGTTCGTTTGGCCCGCGCCCTCCGCGTTAGCATTACAACAACCAGGAGTATTTGATTCAACATAGATAAACTATATCACTTCAACTTTTCAAAATTCTTTTCAAGAACGAGAGAAAGAAAAAATTTACTTGAATTAAATGAAACCCCTACCTTGAGAATCGTTGGAGGTGTCATGATTGTGGCGGGAGAAGAGTCCTCGTTGGATGGAGTCACTGGCGTTCGTTGATCCCAGATTGTTTGTGCCCAAGCTTCTGTTCTTCATTGGTGGAAGATGTCGTGGTACTTTTTCATAGGTTTCTTCCTTGATAAAGCCATGTCAAAAGCCCCAACCCAAGCTCCATTTAATAGAGGGGGAGGATGAGTAATGCATCTAAAGAATTAATGAGGTTCATTATTGAGTTTTTAATTAATTAACCTCTTAATTCCCAATGGTGTGGTTATGCAACTGAAGATTCAAGCCATTAAATGGCTTGAAAAAATATCGGTCCAACCACCGCCGCTCAATAGGAGGTAGAGTAATAAAATAATTTTTTTTGTTATTTTATTATTTCTTTAAAAGTTGAAAAAACTAACTTTTTCACTTGACCTACTATGGTCGAAGTTAATCCTCTCTTAAGTGAATCTTAGAACTGCAAATTCAATGGTGCCCTCAGATTTTTATTCTGAGCACCAGTTCAAAAGATATAAATCATCACCTGCACATTTACTAAATGTACCTTAAAAAAGTTCAAAAATTATTAACAATCACCCTTAACCCATGTCGACAGAGGTTAGGCTCTGCCTAAGGGAAAAATGCCCTCATGAGATCAAAAATATTCTCAGATTTTCAATATAAGTTACCGTTTCAGAGTTATAGGTTTTAACAATAAAATAATTGTTGCTTAATTATTTTATTTGCAGCCAAAAACCAACTTCCACTGCTGGCCCGCGCTGGTCAATGTTAGGATCTACCTAAGGAAAGAATACCCTCATGAGTTCAGTGGTGGTATACGATTTTTAATATGAGTCACCATTCGTGAGTTATAAGAATTTGAAAAATAAAATAATTTTATTTAATAATTTTATTTACGGTTATGCCATTTTTGGGTTTTGTCACTGGAGGCCTGCACCGACTAAATTTAAGTTGTTCCTAGGGTAAACCAACAATCCTAAATGCAAAGGCTTCCCTCAAATTTCATATCCGAGCACCCATTGAAGAGTTATTCTACTTTTTTTAGAAAAACTAATCACATGCACTATTTTAAGCTTAATAATTTTTCTAAGGATCATTCTAGGCACTATGGGCCTTGAAATCACGTGCCGCCAGATTTTGAGGTCTCATAAAAATTCCATATAATTAAAAAAAATTATATGGAATTTCTGGGTTTTTACATTCTCCCCACCTTAGGGCTTTACGTCCCCGAAAGCCAAAACAAAGACAAATTAAATAAGTGGGAATACTGAGCATGTATCTGAGCCTCCCGCTCCCATGTTATATCCTAGAGATTACAATGCTACCAATGAACTCACAATAGAGGAATCAATCACCCACAAAGTACCTGCTCCTATCAATCCTCTATCTCTATCGGGAACTCTGCAAATGTCACCCCATCGTCAATGTCCAGCTCATCTTAGTCAATAACGTATGATGAATCATGCCCGTACCTCCTCAACTACGACACATGCAAAACATTATAAACCTAGTGCATCTATGGGGGAAGAGATATACCGTACACCACCTCGACTACTCTTCTCAAGATCTGGAAAGGTCCGATGAACCTCAGAGATATCTTGCCGCTGTGGCCAAACCTCTGTAATCCTTGTCGGGGTGAGACCTGAAGGAAGACATGGTCTCCCTCCTCAAACTCCAAGGGTCTCCATCTCCTATTGGAATAAGAATTCTATTAGCACTATGTAGTCTTCATCTACTCCTGGATGATCTGCACCTTTTCTATTATAGCCTATACCAACTCTGGAACCATAAGTACTGACTCCCCTAGGTCTGTCCAGCATAGAGGCGATCTTCAAGGTCAACCGTACAAGGCATCAAATGGGGCCATGCTGATGGTAGAGTGGTAACTATTATTGTATGAGAACTCCACCAGTGGTAGGTGGTCCTCCCAACTATGGCCAAAATCAAGGACACAAGAACGAATCATTTCCTTGAGTGTCTGTATGGTCCACTTTGTTTGACCATATGTCTGAGGGTGAAAGGTGGTGCTCAAGAATAGATGGGTCCCGAATGCATCCTACAATCCCTTCCACAATAAAGATATAAAACAAGCATCACGATCCGAGATGATCGTCGATGACACCCCATGAATCCGTACAATCTCTTATACATAGAGATGTCCCAAGACATCTACCGATCTCTACTCTTTGATGGGTAGGATGTGGACCGACTTGGTGAGTCGGTCAATGATCACCCAGATGGAGTCGTGGACCTTGGACGCATGCGGTAGCTCCATAATGAAGTCCATGGAGACACCATCCCACTTCCATTATAGCACCTCGAGTGGCTGAGCTAAGCCTGATGGTACCTGATGCTTGACCTTCACTTGCTGACAAGTGAGGCATCATGATATAAACCCTTCCCTAGCTTTCTTCATCCCTGGCCACTAGTACTAACACCGGAGGTCCTGGTACATCTTTTCCACACCCGGATATACCGCCAAAGGGGATGCATGATACTCCCTCAACACCTCCTCTCTCAGTGTCACTGGTAACATGGTGTTTCCTCTAAAGAGGAAGACATGATCCCCACCTTCAGAAAATTCTTCAGGGGACTTTCCTGAGGATATCTAAGCACGTTGGTCCTCGTAGTCAACGTCCCCATCCTGTGCCTCCTGAACTCACTGAAGGATTGGGGGAGTGATAGTCATAGATTAGAGGTAAGCTACTATATCATTATCCATGGAGGATAACTACAATGCGATTAGCTACTCTATCACCTCACTTAGAAACTATAATCCAAAATTCCTGTCGAGTGCGTCTTCCAGCATGCTCCCCTTCCCAGGAGTGTATAATATCTCAAAGTAATAGTCTCAGAGGAACTCCAACCATCACCACTCTCTCAACTACTGAAAAGTCTATGGGAACCTTTTATCCACGTGAAAGGATACCCCTTTTAATTGATTGGTGTTCCATCGACCCTTTGGTAGTGGGAACTCATTCTCAATGACCACTTGATTAATGTTCCAGTAAATCACACATAACCTCAAACATTGGGTCTTACTAAGAACTTCCTCCACAAGTCTCCCAACTATACTCTCATCTCCCAGAGCTCTGTGGGAGCCATCCGATATGTAGTTGTAGATATTGGTGTCGTACTTGGGTACAAGCCAATGTATAAGTCCCTCTCCCTATGGGGAGGTAATCCTAGAAAAATCTTTAGAAAGGATGTTCCAGCACTCTGCCACTACTGTTGGGAACTGAAAACTAAAAACTCCAACTACCACGAGGGTAAGGCTGGCCAACTCAAGAGTGATCGACTACACCCTCCTATGCATGAGTTTATCCTATGCTACCTAGGTTTCCCTTTTTTCTTGCTGACCAATGGAAAACCTCATTCCAACACTGTAGATATACCACATCCTTTTTTTTCTAAAATAGTCAATCTCAGCATGAACTGTGGATGACCAATACATACCCAAACTAACATTGTAAGGACTCGACACTGCCACCAAGAGGTTCCAACTGAAACTCTCACCTCAAGGGTTAGATCACACCGTCGATATAAGTGTGATGATCAAATCTCCTTTCATAGGTATCTCCAGACATAAGGGTTAATTCAACGGTTTAATCAGAAACTCTAGGTCTTGAACAAGATTCGTGAAAAGAAGGAATAATTAGTACCTATGTCTATTAATTATGACATCTAGTAGTAGATACATACCGCACCTCAAATCATTCATGGAGCCCTTGGGTCACACTCCTTGACTACATGCAGCTACTCCCTTCCACTATCCTCTAGCCCCTAAGCCTGGTGGGGACCACATTGGGGTGGTGGTTGTAACATGTCGAAATGTATACCACCTCCTGCTACTCTCCTAGATCCACTTCTACGTCTGCTTCCCTACAAATTCATTTTTCCCTATCACTTCCTCTTCCCAAAAAATTTTACACATCCAAGTATTTGAAAATGACGTAGGTTTCCTGCATTACCACTACTGAAATTCACTGGCTACATCTACTCAGCCAAAGAATTTTCAACCACAAAGGTTCTCTCTAGCACCCTAACATAAGTAGGAATGCAGAGAGGAATAGTGCTGGCTCGGATGTCCCTAAACACATCTCTATAAGAGGTCCAAACCATTAAGAACTAGTCATATCATATTCATAGAGTACCTAGAATGGTCGGTACACCTCGAAGAATACTTATCTACCAACATGTCTTCCTACCAAATATGTATAATATCTTGGGAACACATACCCCTTAGATTTTTATAGAAAGAAACCCATTCTATTAGGAAGGTTCTCATGCTCTGTCCACAGAAAATTCACCTCATCATAAGATAGGGGTAATCTAAACCCTTCCATTGCCCTACTAAGACACATAGAATTCTCACTTACAGGACTACCATCTAATCTAATGGTGCCCTGGCTAGATGGAAACTCAGTCACCACCTCAATCCAGTCCTTATCCGCCTGTGAGTCGGGATCTCCTTGGAACTTGAGGGGTATCTATCACTGAAACTCATGTAAGGCACTGAGCCTATAAGTGTCATCTACCGGTAGCGCCAGTGGTAACTTCTGACTAACGGGAAGTGGTATCGTTGGGACACTACCCGAAGGTACCATATTTGGAAACAATACTTATACTGAAGCATCATCACACTATGGACCATCCTCAGGGTCACTCATTGGAATCCTGTATGGCTATCTTCGTGGAGGCATCTTGAAATAGAATCAAGATGAACCACGGTCAATAAGTTATACCTGGTGACCTGACTCAAAGAGATCAAAAAGAAAACAACATTTTGAAAACACATGCAACTAGTTTTTTCATGTACCGAGTCAGAAATCAGAATTTAGGGTCCTAGTATATGGATACGTCGACCGTCGCACCAACATTGGACTCCCCGGACTGAAACCCAAACTCAATACACTTAACACTATTTATCTATTGAAAACATAGAATCTTAGTTCTTCTAGTAGAACCGACCTCCCTTTGATACCACTTTTTCACGACCCTTCCCCTGGGGCCCGTGCCGTGACTACCTTAAGCCCGTCTTCTATAGGATAGGGGTTGGAGAATAGAACCAGAAAGGTGTATCCCTAAAACAGGAAGGCTTTTCCTTTAAAACTGTAAAAACAAACATACTAGGTAAACAACAAAAGTAAAACACATAGTAAAATAGCTAAAGTAAAAGTGTGTACTGAAAGTAAAGGGGATGAAATACTAGCCCAACTGAAAGATACAGTACAATAGAAAAATAGAAAATAACTCCTGAGATCGTATGCCAAGGATCCTACCTGAAGGGTAGGTACAAATCATCTCCACAGCTTTCTATGTCAACCATCAACACCATCCACCGTCAGGTCCTAGCTCCCCGAGTCTTAGTCAAGGTTGCCCGTCATCTACACAAGACACAACAAGGTGTGGGTGAAGATTGTGTAGAGGTGAGTGTAACAATACCTAGTAAGGTCCCCGAGACTCCTGAAGGTCTCTGAGAATTCCACAAAGTAAAACCACAAAGCATGATCTCAATCACAAATCACAAAACCAAATACTCAGCTCAAACTAGGTATAACTTAATTACATAAGTACAGATGATTAGTTGTAAGGCTAGATCATCTTATTCTGTTAAGTGGCACTGTTACTGACCCACACATGACTGATAGGTACTAACCCCCAATGACCCACATAGGATCGATAGGTACTAACCCCTACTGACCCACACAGGATCTATAGGTACTAACCCCTACTGACCCACATAGGATCCAACCTCCCAAGTATCGATAGGTACTAACCCCCGCTGACCCACACAGAATCTGACCCACATAGGATCTGTATGTACTGACCCACAAAGGATCACTAAGAACTAAACCACATAGGATCTGACAAACATAGGATCAGTGCTGGCCTACATAGGATCACTAGGTGCTGATCCACACATGATCGCTAGGTGATGATCCACACAGGATCGCTAGGTGCTGATCCACAAAAGATCACTAGGTTTTGATCCACATAGGATCTCTAGGTGCTGACCCACATAATATTTCTAGGTACTGATCAAAATAAGATCACTATTTATTCTTCACGTCTCAGCCAGCCACTGGATTCCTGTACGTAGTACGCTTGATTCTGGGAGGATCCAGTCCCCAACCCAGAGGTCGTAATTTAACCAGCACAAAGTGTCAAGAAGAAGTAACCCAATGATCCGTTATGGCATAAGGGTTCCAACACAATAGATGGCGCATCAATTGGACGCCCGATCTGAGAGTTATAAGAATTTTAGTGTAGAGGGCCCGATTAGATTCAGGTACGATCCAAACCAAACATACTCCAACTATATCCAAAACTCAGATGGAGTATCTAAAAAGTACTGTCTTGTTTCAAGGGTTCCAGAGCCACAGACGGTTTGTCAAACAGATGTCTGGTTTGCGTGATATGGCCTTTTAAGCGTATCTGGGCTGAAATAGGTCAGGGCCTGGTCCGACCCGACCCGGCCTGGGCCGACCCGACCCAGTCCGAGCCCAACCCAGCCCGGCCCGAACCCGCTAGGCCGCAGACCGGCCTATCCCGCCGACTGGCATGACACACACAAGGGGTCGTGAGACCCCTCATTCCCGAATGGCTCAAAGATCCATTCAGCTCTTTAACTGATAACGCCACGTGGTGCTGCCTCGGCTAGCAATGGGAACCGCGGGGTGTGGGTCCCCTTCACCATGACTTCAAAGCCGCGACCACCTCCTGCAACACGTGACGATGCACCTCTCTCCTACAATGTGGCCGGACGAGGGCCGGTCACCTTTCTGGTTCGTTGCATCGCCGAGTGGTGCCACCTCCTTCTATGGCCAATGAGCGCCGACCGTCGCCTTCACCCATTGGCACCGGTCGCTAGCGCCTTCGTTCCATTGTTGCGTCGAAGCTTCTTCCGCGGGGCTCTGGAAATGCTCCGGAGCTTCGTTTTCACTTCTTTCTGCGCCTACAGTCCTCCTGGAATGTTGTTGTTGCTGCGTGCCTCCTGTTTCAAGGTTATGTCAATAATTGTTGGAGGTATCATGGTTGTGGAGGGAGAAGAGTCCTCGTTGGATGGATTCACCTACGTTCGTCGATCCCAGATCGTTGCCACCCAAGCTTCTATTATTCTTTAGTGAAAGATGCCGCAATACTTTTCCAGAGGTTCCTCTCTTAATGAAGTCATGTAAAAAACTCTAAACTGAGCTCTATTTAAATAGAGGGGAAGGGTTAGTAACAAATCAAAAGAATTACTGAGGTTCATTAATGAATTTTTAATTAATGAACATCTTAATTACCAACCCGAGCTCCATTAAAAGTCACCCTCGACCCATGATGGTTGAGGTTAGGATCTGCCTAAGGGAAACACACCTCCACGAGCTCAATGGTACTCTCATATTTTCAATCTGAGTTACCATTTTGGAGTTATAGAATTTAACAATAAAATAATTGTTAATTATTTTATCCGCGACTAAAAACCAACTTCCACTGCTGGCCCACACCGGCCAATGTTAGGATCTACCTAAGTAAAGAACACCCTCATGAGTTTAGCGATAGTCTTGTATTTTTAATCCGAGTCACTGTTAGTGAGTTATAAGAATATGAAAAGTAAAATAATTTTATTTAATTATTTTATTTACAGTTATGCCATTTTCGGGTTTTCTAAATGGAGGCCTGCCCGACTAAACTTAAGTCACCCCTAGGGTAAACCTGCCATCCTAAACTCAACTGTGCCATCAGATTTCTAATATGGGCACCTATTTAAGAGTTATTCAACTTTTTTTAGGAAAACTACTCATGCGCGCTATTTTATGCTTAACATTTTTTTTGACGGATCATTCTGGGCACCCAGGGCCTCAAAATCAAGTTCTGTCAGATTTTGAGATCTAGTAAAAATTCCATATAATTTAAAAAATTATACGGAATTTTTGGGTCTTTACAAAATTAATGTTAATTAATTATTTATATGTCTTGTGACACCTGAAATAATTCATAAAATCCCATAAAATTAAATTAAATTCCTGATTTTTTATAGAAATTTTCATGACTATTTAGACCTAAAAATAGTCCCATATTTTTTTTCAAAAAATTGGTTGGGTAAAATGGGATGATCTAGGTTGGGTGAACCAGCTGGAAGTTGGGTCACGGGTTAGCTCACCTGTGCCAGGTCACACACGGGCTAAGTAAGGCTAGCTACTTCATGGGAAATGACTATTATAATTTTTTTTATAAAATGATCCAGGCCTTGAATGGATATTCTGAGGTGGCTCCATCCACCCAAAAAAATAAACTAGGGGGATTGAATTTTCAAGTGGGGCATGGCCCGCATGACACTTTTTTTTAAAAAAAATTGTTTTTTTCTAATGCGGTTTGGCAATATCCCCTATGTTATGTATATATAATACTTTTTTAAATTAATCAGCATATATGCGATAAACCCCCCCTCAAATAGGGGATATTTATATTTCATTTTTATTGCATACATACATACATATATTTATATTTATATATAAATATATAAATCCCCCAAATAGGGGATATTTATATTTATATTTATATATAATAGTTTTTTTATTGCATACATACATATATTTATATTTCATTTTTATTTCATTTCAAAAAAATCATCAATATTGAATCGATCATAACTTGATCATTTAAACTTAGATCGATGTGTTTTTAGTGGTTTTAAGACTGTATTGAAACCTTTTATCTAAATTCTAGAGAATATAATTTAAATTATAACTTAAATTATTACATGATTTCTCTAATACCAATTGAAGGAACCCAGACACAGCAGAAGTATGAAATACCAGTATTTTAAAAAAAATTCAATTAGATTAGTGACATAACATATAATATTGTATACCAGTTCCTAAATTCTCCCAATGATTTCTGTTCAATATAATTTAAGCATAAAGAACAAAAATTGAATGAAACCATAAACAATACCTTTTTCCATTCACAAAATCGATTTGATCCTCTTATTATTGGTGTGTCATAGATCAAATGTTCCAAGAGATACATTCTATAGATATTCAAAACATTCACCACAACTCATGAATCCTAATTCTTCAAGACCTGGGTGATGGAATAGGAAATCAAGCCCTTTATGATGCCCCTTCAATCCTCAGAAGATTATGCATTAAATACATGAAATTGTATCGAAGAAACCTTGATCTTAACTTGGAGTCTCTCTCTCTAGAGAATTAGAGAGTTTAAGAGGAGAGATAGGGATAAAAATTCTATAAAACCTATTCCACTTACTATTTGTGTGTTAAAAAATATTTTTTACATCTAGGTTAAACTCTTAAAAACTTCACTTAAGACCATAAAAGTGTTAAACCTTAAAAAAAATCATAACACCACTAAAGACTTAGTTACCACATTGTAAGTGACCTAAATATTTTATTACTATCATGTGACATAAAAAATATGTCACATGATAAAATTTTAACCATTTACTCATATTTAAATCTCCTATTATTATTTATCAAACCTTTAATATGTCACATTCATTAAAAAAATAATATTTTATTGCATTAACTGTTATAATTAAATAACCCATTAATATATTAATAAATAAATTAAATAATAATTATCCTTAACTTTAATAATATAATTGAATTAATTCACTTGTGATTATTTATACCCAAATGTTCACCAACCCCTACATGTGTGTCACACTTCGTCCTAAACTTCTATTCATTAGAATATATGGAACTTGTGAATACACTTTTTATTTGACCCACTAGGCCCTTATCTCAATAGTAGTGAGTCATACTCACAAACTAAGAGTAGTAAATAGAAAAAAATCGTTTCCCCTAAGGAGATAAGAATAATTATAGCTACAGATACCTCATATGAAAATGTTCTATGTAATATAATCTTTTTGTCTCATGATATCTTATAATGCGGGATGTACACTTTGTGTGAGTTTACTTTCCCTTCATCATCCCTGAGACGATGCTTAATAATAATTGTATAAAAGGCTCTATGATCCTTTCTAGAAACCATTAACACAAGCTTTATTCGACAGTAATCTAGTATAAATGCACTCTGTAAGGGATAATGAAGAGTAAATAAGTGTTTCATTATTTTATTTTTTAGTAAAATAGAGAAAGTATATCATAATGTTACCCTAATATCTTCCCAAAATAGTTCATTAATCACATTCACAACATCGTTCCACGTATCTACATCAATTGTCATGTGCATTTGAGTAGTGAACCCAATGTAACTAATGAAAATGGATTTTTTGGGGTTAATAGGCTGGCCGAGTGTATTCTATCAAATCATGAAGTTTATGTACCTGCTTCTCGATTTAATAATTTTTTAATACTATCACACTAAAACACTCTTTTTTTCTCATACATAGGTTTTTCACCTTCTACCATTTATTTAGTTTCAACATTGTGAATATATTGTTCCTTGGTATTTGTAGCATCAACATGTGGAGAAACATGTTGTTCTTTTGGATTGGGAGCATCGACATGTTGAGAAACATATTATTCCTCAGGATTGGGATCATTAACATATAGAGAACCCATTATCTATATAATTTTATGAACATTTAATTTAGATTATATAAATATAGTAGTGAACACATAATATTATGAGGTAACAAAATGTATATTTAAAAAAACTCTATAATTATTATTGGCCTCTCTTTTTTTAAAGGTTGAAGGGATTTGACCCCACTATCGAGTATCCAACTCCCCTAATTATGGTCTCATCTGATATCAATACCCCATATACATTAGGATAATCATGAAATGATTATGACATCCCAATGAAAAGGCCATCCTTAATTGAATTGACATATATCCTTACAGTGGTTTTAGTTGAAAATAGGGTAATTAAACACTTTCTATTGATAGGATCCGAGACCTAAAATACTTGTAATACCTGTGATGTCATTATGAATGGTTCATCTTTGTACTCTTCCTCACTAAATCCACTATTATGAATCCCAATTTTTTTATTTTAACTACACTCCTATTGTCAACGCAATTTTGTTGAAAAATTGACTCTTAGAATGTTGTATAATTCAACTCCCATTTTCATTAGATGATGCCAAAGTATGACATGTTCACATAAATTGGACTACCATCTTTAGTACCAGATAAATGCATCATTTCTTCCACAAGAGTAACTCTATTATTTTTTATGGTACTATGTTCATCATTTTCCTTTGTATAGAATATATAACCATTAATTACATAACCATTATATGATAATAAATACACACTTGATTATATGTCTAGCCATTAAAGTTGTTATGAAATTAAATTCATATTTTTAATTGAATTCATAAATATTTGTTCTCGAAACCATATTATAAACTATTTATTATTGTTATTTGATATCTTTATTTCATTCCTTGATGTATTTAAATGCCAAAGAATTACTTTTTGGGTTTCAACATATGGTGAAACCTATAAACTATTTTATAAAACATAAAGGTAATCCTGATACCACTATTTAATGGTAATAATGACAACATCTATTTCAGAAATCCCTTCTCCCATAAGTCTCTGGTTGTGATGAAATTTTGGTACACCAATTCTCTCCACACCAGTCAAGTAATTAGCACAGAATTCAATGAATTCTACAATAATAAATCTCTCACAATATAACTTTCTGGTTGAATCACTACAACAAAACTTGCATCTAGCGGCGGTTCTAGGAACCACCGCTAAACCTTTTTTAAAAAAGGTTTCACAGCGGTTTATAATAAACCGCTGTGAAACACTGTTTTTTAACAGTAGCGGCCCCCCCTCCCCCACTTCTCACCCCATGACCCCTCTTTCCCCGCGACCCCCCCCGACTCCGGAGACCCCGCTTCCCCCCGTGACCCCTCTTCCCCCGTGACCCCAGCGACCCTGGCGACTCCGGCGACCCCGCTTCCCCTGGCGAACCCGCTTCCCCCGGACCCCCACGACCCCGACGACCTATAGGAACCCTAAGGTTTGAAATTAATTTTTTTGAATCTTTTTTAAACTCAATTTCATTGCCAACCCAGGTTGGGTTCTTGAAGAATCGAGTCATGATAGAGGTATTAGAGTTAATTAGGAATGATATTTTGGCTGTTTTATTAAAACTAGGGTAGTGGTTCATAATTATGTAATTATAATTTTTAAATGAAATTGGTTATCACACTTGATTTATAGTTATTAAAATTCTGATTTTTGTTTGTTATCATTCATTTATTTATTATTTAATTGTGTTTAGTATTGATCCATTGTACCACCATCATACATTCAATGTTAGTTAGGATCCATTGGCATATAGAGAGGTGCACATTAGGGATGGTGGAACCTGGGCTTAGTTACTTATTAGTGAATATGAACCATGGAATGAAAAGTCTTATCCTACATTTATTTTCTTTTTTCATTATACTATGTGACAATAGATAGGAAAATTCTAATATGTTTTTACTTGGTAAACAACTCATTTCTAGGTCTATCCAACCCATACAAAAGACAAAACCCATGTTTCTAGTGATGTGATTGTATTTATGATATACATTATTGATGTTCATTCTTATTTTACCTTAGGATAAAGATATAATTCAATTAATTAATGATTTATGTGATTTACCTCTTTTCATTGTATTACATTGTATGATTTAACTATTTTCCATTAAGAAAATAGACAAGGATATTCATGCCTCAATTTAGGCATAGAGGATTCACATTTCATAGGAATGATTAATTGTATACCATGAATAATTGGTTATGTGTAATGTTTATCTGCATTCCATGTTTGTGTAATTTTTTAGTATTATTATTTGTAAAACATTCTATCTTTATTTCCTAAATTGAATAATTGTGCTTCCTACATACATAGAAGACTACCAATATTATAATAATAATTAATATATGATTTAAAGGCTCATTATAATCATGATTGATGACTGGTTATTCATGTGCCTTTGTAAACATAAAATGTTGTTTCCCCTTATATCTTGATGACTAAACCTTAACTAACCATTCATGACATGTCTCACCCATTGAATAATATTTCAATGAGATGAAATATTAGTGGTTTTGAATCTATGTGTGTTGAATACAATTTCAGAAGTGTATGGGAATTTATAATTTTTCTTTAGTGATCCATAAAATCAAAACACTATATAAGGAGTTGTTACATTTTGATATTTAATGTAACAAAACTTTTTCCAAGTTAGGAATTTATCTCTATGTAGATTCAATTTCCAAGACTTAGATGATAATTTAAGATTATTTTTTTACAAATCATCATAATAAATTCATGTATTATAAAACATTTCCTTATATAAGTGTAGGTTTGTTAAATCACACTACCTACTTTCCTATCGATCTATATTCATCAATTTTACTAAAAGGATATTTATTTTCTTACTCATTATAGGATAAATATTTTAAGTGATGCCTTAATGATAAATAAATGTTATATTGAAAAAGTGTTTCAATATTATATTGGAATGTTGTGACTTTTCAGGGATCACATGGAGATGTTTTTGAGTTGTGAATATGGTTGTGACTTTTTTTGGGAAATTTTATTGTGAGATAGTTCATCTAGGTTTATTTTGTATTTAAATTTTATTTGTATTTTCTTTCTCTATATGTTATCCAAACTAGATGATTTTTCATTAATATGTATAGTCTTGGATGAAAGTAATCACTTTCATTGAATTTGTATCTTTGTATTTTTCATTATTTTTTGAAATGGATAAACTATTTATTTATAAGACGTACTTGACTATAATGAATTATGACACTTAGGTATGGAGTCCCTTATACTTTTGATACTTCTGATTATATTATTATGTTGTCCTGGATGATAGTACCAACACCCCACATTTCATCTCCAAATTCCCAACATGATTCTACTATGAAACTCCAAACACTAAGCCAAGACACATCAACTATTATTCAAATACCCTAGTTTGATCCCCAAACCACATCAGCCACATCTTGAATGCCATTTCTGATGTGGTCTACACCTTACCACATCAATTTTTATGCAAAAACACTAGAAAGTCCTTCTCTAGATTAATTATACCAAAGGCGCTCAATCCCACCCACCAATGCACTATTATATCCCAACCACGATGTCTTAAAACTCAAGGAATAACAAAAATGTTCAATGCCCACACCAAAGTCTGAATCTGACTCTTAGTTCAACTCCATGGTCAGATCCTCGATTGTCCCATTTAACCATAATTCTCCACTCATGATCATTAACACATATATGACCCAAATCACCCTCAAGTCACACCACCACTCTTTTTTATGTGAATACACCAAAGAGAGGTCTAGGAATTAAATCCACACATGGTTCGTAGAACCTCAAAACCTAATCACCCAAGTTATTTCACTATACATTTCCATGAACACAACCACTTATCATGCCTCAAGACTACCATCCCTCACGTGGTTCTTGTCACTCCAAATTAACAATGTGTTGAGTTTTGTAAGCATCATAAGGGTTTCCCTAAACATTATTTATAATAGATTTATTCGATATTAGAGTTTTATATGAAGACTCTATAGAGAACTTAGGTTGGGGTTATTCCAAATTAACAATGTGTTTTGGTTTTCATGGTAAAGTAGCTACCATGTTGTTAGCACACTGTTTCTCTTTACCAAAGAAACTTCCCCTATCCCAAACACTAAGGGTTCATATCTAACTCAGGGGATCATCTTTATTATATTATGTTTCTGTAATATTATACTATCATATATATGAATCTCTTTCTCTATTTAGTAGTAACTATGTGTTTTAATTTTTTTTTATTATTGTGTAGGCACATTGTGATATACATGGATAAAAGTTGGATCACATTACCGAGGAACACACCTCAGTATGTTAAGGGTTTGAATGAGTTTTTAGATTTTGAAATTTCTAATCGATCCGTTGAAGGGAGAATAAAATGTCCATGTCCTAAATGTAAATTTAGAAGATGGTTTAAGAGAGATGAGGTTTATGAACATTTAATACTGAATCAATTCATTGATCAATATTTGTGTTGGATTTGGCATGGAGAATCGAACGTTACAGAAAGATTGAGCACTGATGTTAATCCACAGAATGAGGTCCCAAGTTTGTCGACAATGGAAAATGAAATGCAAAACCTAATAAATGATGCATTTGGCACTGCAAGACACCACTATCAGTATTAAAACATATCAGAACAAACAAAAGAGGGTGCTACAAATTGCAACGTGACAAGTGATGTTTTTGAGACTGTAACACAGACAGATCAAGATTGTCACATATCATTGGATCCTCCTCTTGATTATGTAGAGCCAAATGTAATATAAAACTTCACAGAGGAAAATGCGTTTCATGATTTAGTTGACGATGGAAATCAAGAGTTGTATTGTGGGTGTTTGAAATATTCAAAACTTTCATTTCTGCTGAAGTTTTATCACATCAAATGTCTATGTGGAATTACAAATAAGGCAATGTCCATGATATTGGAAATGATTCGTGATGCATTTCCTGAAGAAAAAATCCAAGAATCTTTTTATGATATGAAAAAAGTTGTTAACAATCTTGGTCTGAATTATACAGAAATACATGCGTGTACCAATGATTGTATGCTTTATTGGGGAGAGGATTCAAGTAGACAGAATTGCAAGAAATGTTATTCTTCTAGATGGCAGGAAAAGGGTGATGTTGGAAGTCTGAATGAACATAATTTCATGGAGAAGAAGAAAAGGAGCACACCTGCAAAGGTTTTGGGTTACTTTCCTTTGAAGCCTAGATTGCAAATATTATTCATGTCATCAAAAACCGCGGAACACATGAAGTGACATTCTGTAGATAATAACAATGATGGGTTAATGATACATCCACGAGATTCTACATCGTGGAAGACATTTGATTGATTACATATTGATTTCTCAGCTGATCCTAGGAATGTTTGATTGGGATTGGCTGCCGATGGATTCAACCCATTTGGGACTTTGAGTACTAATTATAGCATTTGGCCAGTTGTTTTGATCCCTTATAATTTGCCTCCGTGGATGTGTATGCAACAAAAATATTTTATCCTTTCGATGATTATTCCTGGAAAATGAATGCCTGGAAATGATATTGATGTATAATTGCAGCCTTTGATTGACGAATTGCAGGATTTATAGAGCAACGGTGTTGATACATTTGATGCTTCTTTTAAAACAATGTTCAAAATTCATGCTGCTTTAATGTGGACCATTAGTGACTTCCTTGGGCTTGGGAATTTATCTGGTTGGAACACTTACACGGGTTTGGCTTGTCCCATTTGTAACTTTTATTTTGAGCCCAAATGGCTACCTCATAGTAGAAAATGGTGCTTCTTGTGTCATCGAAGATTTCTCGATGCATCTCATAGATTTAGGCTGAACAGATCAAAATTTAATTGTTCCATTGATCGTAGACCAACTCCAAAGTTGTTAAATGGTCTTGAAATATTGAAACAGCTTGAAAATGTTGAAACAGAATTTGGGAAGGTTCATCATTTGAATGATAGTGGAAAACGGGTCCGAAGTGCATCGTCAAGCGAAACCGGAACACAACAATGGAAGAAAAAAGTATATTCTTAAAACTTCCATATTGGGAATTTAATTTGTTGTGGCATAATCTTGATTTGATTCATATTGAGAAGAATTTCTGTGAAAATTTTATTTTCACACTGCTTAATGAGCATGGAAAGTCAAAGGATCATCTCAATGCTCGCGAAGACTTACAAGCAATGAACATAAAACGCGATCTCTGGCCAGATGAGAATGAAAAGTATCCTCCGACAATTTTTGCAATGACAAATAGGGATAATGATACATTCCTTAGAATGTTAAATAATGTTAAGATATCTGATGGGTATTCAAGTAACATCTTGAGGTGTGTTGAATTGAAGAATCGTAAGTTACATGGATTGAAAAGTCACGATTCACATATTTTGTTACAACAGTTACTACTATTGACATTGCGTACATTATTACCTGAAAACATTACTGCTGTTGTACTACAGTTCTGCACATTTTTCGGACAACTATGTGAGAAATTTCTATATCCATTTCATCTTGACAACCTCCAGAAGAGGTTTGTATTGACCCTTTGCGCAATGAAGATGATCTTTCCTCCGTAATTTTTTTACTATAATGATGCATTTAATTGTGCATTTGGTTGAGGAAGCTAAATTAGGAGGCCCCGTTCATTATAGATGGATGTATACAATTGAGAGGTACTTTATTTATATGTTTTCCAGTTAAGTAAACAATTTTTGGTACTTAATTAAATGCATAATTATGATTATTTTATTTCACAGATATCTTGGACATTTGAAATCATACGTGAGAAATAAAGCTCAACCAGAAGGCTCAATTGTTGAATGCTATTTGGCTGAGGAGTGTCTTACCTTTTGTTCTCGATACTTGGATGATATTGAGACAAGATTTAATCGAGTTGAACGTGTTGATGACATATCGACTCAATCTCAAATACATCAGAAATCCAAAATATTTCCTGCTATTGGACGATCAGTTGGGAGGACCTCAAATGTGACACTGACTGAATTGGAATTATTACAGGCACATAGATATGTGCTGATGAATAGTGACATTGCAGATCTATTTATTGAAGAGTTGAGGATACAAAAAAAGAGACGAATGAGAGACCAAACCTGAAATGAGAAAGATATAACAAAATCTGTTAATAAAGATCTTGTAGAATGGTTTGCACGACGTGTAAGTTCATAAATATTTCAATAAATACGAATATTTGTTTGACACATACATTTTGTGAATCTAATAAATTATATTTCTTTTTTCAGATCATGAATACTGATACTCGAGTAGAGGTGTCAGAAGATTTGAAGTTTCTTTCTAGAGGTCCTCTAAAAGAAGTTAGAAAGTTTGACGCTTATAATGTGAATGGATTTAGATTTCGTACAGTCGATCGAGAAGTGGGTTTGAAAACACAGAATAGTGGTATATTTACATTTATTGAAGTGGAATACTATGGAAAGATGTATGATATTATTGAATTAAACTACCACATACATTTTTCAGTTGTTTTATTCAAATGAAAATGGGTCGATATTATCAGAGGTGTTAAAAGAGATTCCTTGAAATTTACTTCTGTGAACTTCTCTCGCTTGATGGATGTTGGTGATCGTGAACTGCGTGATCCATATATCTTAGCATCGCAAGAAAAAATGGTATATTATGTAAATGATGTTTCCGATGAAGGGTGGAGTGTAGTTGCTCATGTAATACAAAGAGATTTGTATGATATGGGCGATGAAGTGGAAAATTTGACCTCTGAAATTGAATTTAATCAGCAATAGGAAGCAGAATTAGTTGTCGATCATGATATTGAAAATATTAGTCTTGCAAGGATAAATGAAGTGGATGAAGAAATGGAGCAGGAAACGACATGATTGAAGGGGAAAATGATTGTATGTACAATTATTTATTTATTCAGAAACCACTTGTTTCATTTCTGCAGTCATTCATTATCATTGGTATATATATTTTGTTTGTTAGTACTAGTCATCTATTATCATTTTTAATTTTTTTTTCTGCATAATTTTTTTGAAATATATATTCTGAAATTAATTTTATTTTATTAAATGACAGGAATTCCAAGGAAGAAGCGGTATATTGTTTCATCTAGTTCCGCGACAGATGGCGATCCATCTGTCTCCCTCCCCACGACATCTGAGACGCCAGGTGCCGACACCCCTGCACCATCTCCCCTGCACCATCTCTCACACCATACGTGGATGTCCCAGTAGAGGGTGAGTCTTCGACTCCCCTTTCAGGAGGCTCAGCAGTGGGGCAGCGACGTGCCCCTTCCAATTTATCTCGGACACACTGGAGTGTCACTATCATAGGTACAAATTTTAATTAAATAAATTTATTTCATTTTGTTTATACTAATTGTTTTCTCATTGAAGATGACAAAAATGCAACCGTGGAGAAAAATATAAAAAGTTCAGATGTTTGGAATCTGAATGGCGAGAATATTTTTGTGCCATTTGATTCTTATGGGGTCCCTACGGATGATGTCGCGGGGTTACTTGGCCAGATTCTAGGCCAGTTGGCAGCGAAGCCCATTTCCCTTCCCATTTCATATGCCGATTGGAGACATATGCCTTCAAGATGAAAAAATGAAGTGTTTGATTCTCAAATAAAGGTAAAATTATTACATTATGGTTTAATTTAATGTCAAGTTACTAATATGTTCAAAATGAATTTCTGTATACAGATATTCTTCCACTTTACCGTTGCTGATGTGATAGCACGGAAGTGGACGTTGAAAAATCTATGTAAGAAGTGAAAAGATTTCATATAGAGATTATGGTGTAATGTCAACGATACTTCGTTGACCACACAACAAATGTATGAGAAGCTACCCAGTGGGGTACCGAAAGAGCAGTGGAAAGTGTTTCTTGACAGACATCGTGATCAGAAGCGGATGGTATTGAAATATATATTATTATATTATCCTCATTTTAAATTTATACATGTATATGAAAATGACATGACATTCAATACATCAGTATTAAATTGACTTTTATTTATTTCAGGACCTCTCAAGACAAAATGCATCAAACCGGGCTAAGCAAGTCATCCCGCACACTGCAGGCTCAAAAAGTTTTTCTAGAAGCTGAACGACATTGGTAATCTTTTAATTAGTTTAAATATTTATAATAAAATATTATCTTTTTAATATATTGAATTTTTGATTTATCTTTGCTTAATGCAGTCACAGAGTTTAGGGCATGAAGCATCTAGGACTGAACTGTGGTTGGATGTTCACAAGAAATCAGATGGAAGTTTTGCTAACGAGCCTGCAAAAGAAGTTGGGGTATGAAGTCAATTTTTCATCATAATAACTTATTATCAGTTTTTACTGTGTTAATATATATTGATATTTGATTTATATGTAAAAATTAAAGAGCTATGGGATTCCAATCCTGCGCAGTCCTACTCAGTCTCCCATGATGACCCGGTTGCTAAGGTCCTTGGGAAGGAGCATGCTGGGAGAGTGCGCGGGATATGTTTGGGACCTGTACCATCTGAGATTTTTAGCAGGCCATCAGGGATAGCAGCTGCATCTACTTCTGACTTTAGTCAGCCCATACCCGAAGATGATAAGAAAGAGATTGTTTCTTTACGAAGCACAGTTCACCAGCAGGGGGAGCAGATATCTGCATTGCAGAAAGAGTTGATTGAAATACGTCAGCAGATGAGTAGATATGCCCCCGGTGGTAGTGCATCGACTGATGGTATACAGGTAAATCACAAAAAATCAAAATCATTTAGTTTTCTAACTTTCATGGGTTTAAAGTTTTAATATAAATATGAAATCGTATTTAATTTTCAATATATTGTTCTTACAGGTGACAACACAAAGTGAAGATAAAGGTGGAGAGGGTGATGATGCATCATCGGACCCTGAGTAGTTGTATTGTTGGTTTGTAATATGAAAACAATTGGTTTGTATATGTAACATTTGTGGCACATATTTTCCACCACACATTTTCATGTCCTATAATTTCCTTGATTTCTCATTTTCCTTTTATGCATTTTATTGATTTATGATGTTTCTTTTTATGTCTTGATTTCTCGAGTGTGGTATACATCATTTAGGAATAAATTGTTTGAATAGCCCACTAAGAACTTTTCCAAGGGTCCTATATTATTATTTTTATGTGTTTAGTTATGACTACTTTATTTCTCATGGTTATGAGGAATGAGAACATGGGGGAGCACTCTTTAAAGAAGAACAAACTAAATAAAGATAGTAAACTAGTTAAGAGTAAATTAGAAGAAAAAAGTGAGTCGCTTGTACTTTATGGATTTTCATGATATTACTATGTGTTGAATCTTATTGATTGACAATTGATGATATGGATTACTTCTTGTTTTTATCATTTAAGAAACTCTCGACCATTATAATAAGATAATTTTTTAAAGATGGTAGTAAAATTAATGACTAATGGTGAATGGATGGGGAGTATTCCAATGTGGGACTCGGAAATACACAATAATAAAACTAGGCGTTTGGAAGAACTAAGAGATATGGTCATTCAGCAGTGCAGGTTCTCTCACTTCTCTCTTTGACATGAGTTGTTTCAGTGATGATTTTCTTTTGGTTTTTTATAGTAAAAATTAAATATGAATGTTATTTTCTTATTCTATCTTTCAATTCCTTTCATCAATGGTTAAAAACCAATTAGATTTAAAGGGCATACCTTTTGCAAAATCCTATTTGCAGGGACTAAAAGAGGATTGATGCTCTCTTTTGATGCTTATATACTATGTATCTCTATGTTTATGGAAATGTTTTTAGTTCATGAATGATTAGAGATTTTAATGTGTTTGGTGTCATGACTAAATTAGGATTTTAATTTTAACAAATGAAAATATTGTTCAACGTATTATCATTTTGTGTTTTCTCTCATATACTGATAAGACCTTTCCACTTTCATTGAATAAATATATGATGATGTATACAAGGGAGGGACATGATCAGATACTACTGAATATAGTTTCAGGTATGATATGTGTATTCTATCTATTCTCACATACACATATCAATATAGTTTTGATACTTCCATTTCTTATTTTATAATTCAACTGGGACTTATACATATTACTATAGTTATGATACTTCTATTTCTTATTTTATAATTCAATTGGGACTTAGAGGTACACGTAGACCCCTTAGAATGTCTTTAACTACTAGAGAATCATATTGGGGGTGATCAACTTCTAAAATGCATTCTCTTACAGTGTGATTTTTCTATAGGGAATTAGAGGTTCTATATGTGTTTCTATATGGAATTAGAGGTTCTATATAAGTTTTCATATGTTGATTATAGTGGTAGAAGTGAATTTTTTTCATACAGTTATATGTTTTATAATAGTCAATTAGTTGAGTGAATGTGATATGGGATTCATCATATCATATTTTACCACTCAATATTATAGTTGGGTTATGTTTTATAGAAAATAAAAATCCTCCTATCATATGGTGTTATTTTATAGGAAGGAAAACTATTAAGAAATTGATTATGGGTTAGGGAAGATTTCAACCAAAAGGTTTATTATCAGTTGGTAGAAATGACTTCCAAGGGATGTGATTTTTAATTAATTATTGTGGGATTCTAACCAATAGAATCATTATGGATTGTGTGAGAATATCATTGAAATATTGATTATAGTTTGGGGAGATCCCAACTGAGATATTCATTATTGATTGGTGATATTCCATGCGATGAATTTATTTTTTAGAAGAGATTTAAACAATGTTATTGTTCCCTGTGAATAGAGTTGGTGAATAAAGTTGGAATTGAATTTTTTTCATGAAGTTATATGTTTTATAAGTTTTATAGAAGAGGATCTAATGATTTTCTAGAAGTAAATTGAATATCCACAAATTGTTGAATAATAGGAAGTCTTTCTTGATGTGGTTTTTTGAAAGTGGATAAGACAATTGTATGCTCCATAATATAAGATATTTTTTGAATTATGTTTATGAGGATATTATGAAGATGAAAATGGATGTTACAATTTTTAAGGCATGTCATATTTTTAAAACATGGTTATATTCCTAATAAATTGGCTGATGAAATATTCTTAAGATATTGATACAGAGACTAGTGTATTTCCAGGTGTGTGCTGCTTGGTAGTGCTCTTGATGGGAGTGGTTGGGGCTTCCATGTGTTGTAAAAAGTGGGAAATCTATATAAGAATTGTTTGGATGTTATTACCCTTATTTTTGTTCACTGCTTGGAATATATGGAATTATTTTAGGGTTTAGTGGTAAGGTATGGTATTTAGTATTTTAGGGATTTCTGTCTTCACTGCTTGGATGCTATTATCCTTATTTGTGTCACTGCTTTTGGAATTGCATTGTTTTCATGGCTTTGTTTTCATGTATTATAATTGTTCTCTCTATTATATCTGATTTGATTTGGTTTTCAGGGCAGTGGGGCAGCAGAATCAATTTTTTTTTCTGGGTAGCTTTTTGCGGCGGTTTTAACCGCCGCGAAATGTAAGTTGGAGGCGGGTTGGTGGCGGATTAAACTGCCGCTAAAAGTTAAAAACCACTGCTAAAATTAAATTTTATTTTATGTTTAGCGGCGGTTATAACCTCCCTTAAATAGTCACATTGTGGCTGTCTCATCCCACGACAGTTTTCCTGGCTTTAGCGGCGGTTTTATGACCGCTGGATTTGAGTTTATTCACAGCGATTATAACCACCGCTAAAACCGCCGTGAAATCAGACAGCTACGAAGCTTTCCTTAAACTGCCGCTAAATGAAAATAACCGCCGTGAAAAGATTGGAGACACCGTATTAGGCGGAGGTTTCCGGAAACCACCGCCACACTATTTAGCGGCGGTTTTAACCGCCGCTAAATGAAAAAATAACCGCTGCTAAATGACGATTCTGTTGTAGTGAATTTGGTTTTTGACATACCCTTTAAAAATCTCCATATGTCATTCAATGGGGTATATCCATCTATAATGTATAGGACCATATAGTCGGATCTGTCAAATCAATTGAACCATCAAGTGAACCAATATATCAAAGAATGATGATAGAAAGAACATATCCAATTCACATATTATGAAAAATTACTTTTCTACAACTGGAAATTTCACTAGGACTATAAATTTACAATATATAACTTTAAAAATGAAACAAATATTGGTTAATTTATGATAAATTTTTTTAGGAAAAACGCAACATGAAGCTACAAACATTAAATCTTGCATCAAAACATGACAATATTGTGATTTCATGAATTTTGACTTTAAATCAGTCATTGACAAGATTTTCTTGATATTTTATGAATACCCCTATAAAGAATTTACATCATTTAGGAAGTTTCAAAGCTGATATCTCTCTTTCCTAGAAAGAGTGTAAGTAGCTGGAGGAAGAAAAGTTTTCATTTCACCTCTCAGTGGCACCAACTCTTTCTATATCCCCATGCCAATCATCTCCAACCTAGCCTCAATGTCATATTTTGTTTTTCCATGTTTATTCAGTAATGTTTCAATGAAATTATCAAATACATTTTTTTTCTACATGCATGATATTATGAAGACGTCTAATGTACAAGAAATTCCAACATGCTAATT